>NMRB01000020.1:547137-558064 GCA_002633025.1 Notospermus geniculatus | reverse complement strand
TACTGTAAAACGGGAAATTTTTGCGGATGGTTTTTTTCGCGGACCCTCAGTATTTCTGCCCCAGAATAATATTTTGCGCCTTTATAATTTGCGGACAGCTCGGCGCCGCAAAAACCGCAAAATTAAAATGCATTGCAACAAATTCACAGAGCCGTAGACGTGATTTCCCGGCATTCAGGCCACCATCATCCTCTATGGGAAGCAGTTTCATTCATAAATACAAGCAGTTTCAAGAGCCCCGAAGTTCCATGTGCTCTTGTTTTGACTGGAGACTGACCATGTGGCTTTGTTGTGTCTGGTTTGGGACCATAAGTATTCACCGCTAATGACGGCCGGCTCATCTTCAGCGTGAGTATCGGCTGATCAGAACACTATTCTGAATGTGGAGTTTACCGAGTTGCAAGTTTCAGCGCGATTTATTGGCAAGTACTATTATTATGCAAATTGTGTCTTATTTTTGCGGTCGTGCCGACAATGTTGAATGGAAAAAATGTTTACGCGTATTAAATTTGCGGATGTGATAGGACCGCAAAGACCGCAAAATTAAAACGTCCGCGAAAATTTCCCGTTTTACAGTACATGTACTTGTCCTGAAGTTATCTTTTGTAGTCTCAGACAAGGGAAACACCTATTTTAGCAGGGCTCGAAAATAAGGTTTTAAGGGCTGGAGCTAAAAACAGCTTCCGACTATTGAAAATATATGCTCTCTCTGGAGCTGTTTCTAATTCCTCTGAAGCTAAAAATATTTGAGCCGATCCGCCATTATCGCCTTCGCTTCGCTTCATGCTTGTGCATGCACTCTGCATGGGCAATGTGTACACGATGATGACAGGCACCAGTTTTAGCAAACGAATAAATTATGAGATTGAATTCAGAACATCGGATTTGATTGGCCAAGTTGAGTGATGACATCGTGGGATTCCCTGACTACGCGGGTGGAATTGCCTTATGACGTAACCAGTGTGATTCAGTACACTGCATAAATTAAACAGCCAGATGATCTGCGTCTGGCGCTGTTGTGTGGTTACTAGGCACAAAAGCGCCGGAACGCCGGACTATTTTCGAGCCCTGTTTAGTATGTGTTTTTCATGCTCTTAGTTTGTGAAGAGATAAGGGTTGATTACAAACAAGTATGATCTGTGTCTGCATTGTTCCTGTAGAGGGAATCGGACAGAATGAAGCAATAAGCGGAATAATTTCATTTCAGAGACGTTGTCCTCTTGAAAAGGCCTCATTCATATCAGCAATTACGTATCACTGGATGAATAAGTGAGTACATCAACTAAAGAGAAGGCGAACACAAAAATCGACACACAATAGGCCTATGATAAAGTATATAAAGCCAATTTCCAGAATATTTAGCAAATTTTCGACCCCAACCGGGCCGGGTCTTCTTCAGGCTGGAACTTTACAATCTGAAACTCTAGAAAAGACTTATTAAGTCTTTTCTAGAGTTTCAGATTGTAAAGTTCCAGCCTGAAGAAGACCCCGGTTGGGGTCGAAAATTTGCTAAATATTCTGAGTACATCAACTAACATCTGGCACTGCGATAGTTATGTTTCTCTGATTGATTTACATGGATAGTGTGTAGTCTTTTTGGTGGTTAAACCTGGGATCTAGGCCTCTCAGCAAAGACTTTCCCTTGTACTCTCTCCACTCTTTACACTGGGAAATGCAGCCCTCCCTTGTACATGTAAATACATATGTAATTGTGACCCGCTCCACCAAAAGTAGGCTCTTATCGCAACCAGGGAAACGGATAACGGCCTAAAAGCACAATAGCTAAAATGTACGTGGGTGCGGGTTTACAATAGTGGAAAACAGTGATAATAGTTGAGTAAACTGATGATCAGTGATGATCACTACGTTTGCTGGAGTGGCTCACACTTTACCATCTCCTAGTGACATTTTCCAGTTTACAATAGTGGAAAACAGTGATAATAGTTGAGTAAACTGATGATCAGTGATGATCACTACGTTTGCTGGAGCGGCTCACACTTTACCATCTCCTAGTGACATTTTCCAGTTTTGTTTCCTTTTCTCTTGTGTTATTTTATGCAGAGATGCGGCAAAAAATGTGGTTATACTCCATCCAGCTTTCATTATGAATAGAGTGAGAATGCAAGTATCCTTCCTGGGGTACATTGTGTGGTTGTTTTGGTGGTCTTGTCAATTTCACAATTTTATACCATCTCTTTACAGATTAGTCGTCAGTGGCTACAAGAAAGACCTGGAGGAGCAAGATGTCTTCAAACTCTGTGAGGAGGATACCGCAAAATGTTGTACTCCAAAGTTTGAGAAGGCTTTGAAGGAAGAGGTGGAACGGTACAAAAGGTAAGGGTATTTACTAGTGTGAAATTATTGTAGAGTTGGAGGAGATTCCCTGTTGTGGTCTGTTGCAACTGATAATGGCCATCTCCTGTAGATTGAGTATGTAGGATAAACTTGACCATCGCATACCTGAAAGCGAAAAAATTTTTCGCGTCCTAAATGTTCACGAATGGCCTAAAAATCCAACATTCGCGGGGAGAAATATTCACAGTGAAGGGCCCTATAAAAATTTTCTGCAGGGAAATATATTCACGAGTGTTGCACCCTGAACAATGAAGAAGATCGACACCACACTTCTCAGGAAGGAGGAAGCTGTATATCCTGGCCTGACCTGTACTATCAGCTGCATACTGCAATGCTTGTTATGTGTAAACACTCGTTCTGGGCGGAAGGGAATGACGTCACGATGGGAATCCACACACTGCATTGGTCAAATGGTGCTGATGACTCATCGATGTACATGTAGGGTTTAGCGGGGAGCAAAATTCGCGTTGCATATGGCGGGTGTCAACGGTAATCTGCATTCGCAGAGAAAAAATTTCGCGAGCACCGCAGCAATTCGCGATTTTCGGGAGAATTTTTCCCCGTGAACATACTGTATTTCGCTATACGGTATATTGTTTCGGTTTGTGATGATGAGTTGTTAGAAATTTGCAGTTGATGCAAAATTTCTGTGCTTATTTTGCCCCAGCACTCATAGGTTGGAGTGGTCGCACATTAAATTACCAGAACCTATCAAGTGTTCTTTCATTCTTTATTTTTTTATTCTTCAGGAAGTTGCAGCATCAGCCACAACCGCGCAGACTGCTCCAGCAGCAGATTGACGATCCTGATTTGAATGAACACACTCCACTCATCCAACGAGCCCCGGACACAAGCTATACAGCTAATTCCACCCCTCCAGAGGTTCTTGTTGTGAAGCCCGAGAAGGGAGGACTCTCACTGATGAAAATCATTATCAAGTCCGTCGGGGGGACTTGGTTGGCAGCTCAGCTCTTCAAACTAGTCCATGATGTACTTATATTTACCAGCCCAATATTACTTAGGTAAGCAGTGTCAACATGTATTTTCTATCACATTTGTGGCGGTCTAGGAAAACCCGACGGATGCCACTGAATGATCAACAAGGGCTGTCAGATTGCCTGTGCATTGATCTGCTACTGTTTATCTGTTACATGGTACATTTCAGCAATTGAGTGAAATGTGCCGGTTCACCAAGGCCATTAACACTTTCCTCAAATGCAACGTCCGACGGGTTTTCCTAGACCACCTCACATATTAGTTAGCCTTATTAGGTGCTAATCAGAATGGTAAATGAGTTAAGTCTCCTACAATGTACATGTATGCATCATATAAGCTGGTGTTGACATCAAATTTGGGTTTGCTGTTGGAGTCTATTCCTTCATCTTATGAGGTCCGTAAGTTTTACTTAATATATTTCAGGTTCTTGATACAGTTCACTAAAGACAAGAGCATAAATGATTGGCAGGGTTACCTCTGGGCCCTCCTTTTCTTTGTCGCTGCCATGTTTGAGTCGGCTTTCCTCCATCAGCTCTACTTCTGGAGCTCAAGAGTTGGTCTACGTTTGAGGGCTTGTCTTGTATCAGCTCTTTTCAAGAAGGTATGTTTATAGCTCAGAACTTCTAATAGAAGACAGAATCTAGTGTAGTTTATCTCAGTACCTACTCCTTTTCACCCCTCAGCCTGAAACTGGGCTCAGGTGTATTGTCGTCATAGGTGTATTGTCATCACAGGTGTGTTGTCGTCATAGGTGATGTCCTTCACTTCCATCTGTCCATCTAGTAATTGGTTTCCGTCAATTTCAATGAGAATAATGCTTATTTCATCGAATCAATTATTTTCTGACCATGCTGGGGTTTAAATTAATAGGGGAAGGTACTTTTGGAAAATCGACATGTTTTGGTTTCCAATATGGCTGCTACAGCCACCATTTTGATATTGGTTTCCATTGATTTATGCATGAACTGAGGGAAATATTTTAAACAGGAAGTAGGAAAGCCAGATAAGTTAGCATGTCATATCTACTTTTAAATATTGTTGCTTTTTATTTAGGGTCTGATCATCAGCAGTCAAGCCAAAAAAGGAACATCCATTGGTGAGATTGTGAACCTGATGTCCGTTGATGTGGAGAGAATCGAAGATGCTGCCATTTGGTCGTGGATTGCCTGGTCTTCACCATTCCAGATTATCATTGCTCTGTGGTTGCTATGGAATGAATTGGGGGCAGCCGTGTTGGCTGGATTGGGAGTCATGGTGCTCTTATTGCCATTAAATGGCTGTCTGGCAAGTTTAGTAAACCGTTACCAGGTGAGTCAGCTAATTAGACACACACATTCCAATAGACGATATCACTCCAAAAGAGTGCAGCACCTGACGGGTCAGCGTCATGACGTACCGCACGTCATTTCTGAATGCCATGACGTGACTAAAAAAATCCAGTTGTTTCAGCGATCATGACGTCGTGAAACAATGCAATTTTTTTTCGTCTCACCTCAAGATATCATGAAATGACGTGCAGGATGTCATGATGCTGACCCGTCAGGTACTGCACTCTTTTGGAGTGATAGTCTGTTCTAATCTGGCTTTGTATTTTGATTATTTGTGGTTGTTTATTTAATGATATGTACATTGTAATGATTGTTTTCTTTTGATCAAAGGAACGTCAAATGGAAATTAAAGATGAACGTATCAAGCTAATGACGCAAGTGTTGAATGGGATTAAGGTAAAGTTGGAATATTCAGACAGTTTTCATTTACCAGTGACAACTATACAATGTTTCACATCAGCAATTTTATTTCGGTTGAGCAGTTCTTTACTATTATAAAATGTATAACAATAAATTTGGAGACAACAAACTGTGTTTTCAGTCATTATCCTTAACTCTGTTTCTGTCCTCAGGTGCTGAAGTTGTCTGCATGGGAGCCATCATTCCAGGAGAAAATCAACAAATTAAGAGAAGACGAGCTTTACAACATAAAAAGGATAGCCTGGGGCAATGCTGTTATCAATGTCTCATGGACGATATGTCCTTTTGTGGTAAGGAGATGACCTCTAATCCTTAAGCCGGATTACTGGTAACAAAAACCTTATCTTGAAATACTTAAGCTTGGTTCTTTAGGAACTCCACATGTACTTTTATGGAGTCGTATCCAAGGATGGAACTGAAAGGAATGGCCTTCTATTACATGTACTTTGATCTACTTATTCAAACTACTTCGGGGTCTTGATAGCAAGATTCCACTGGGGTCTCCTGGCTGCTCCAGTCCCTGTGTCCCTTACATTGCCTTTCTGTGTTTAGGTAACGAACTAGGGGCCTGTTTCATAAAGTGACTTTAGGCTAATGGTACCATTAACTTCAGTTCATTTTCCGTTCGGTTAAAGGTACCATTACCTTAAAGTTACTTTATGAAACAGGCCTCAAGTTAACAACTCCTCACAGTGTTGCTATATGTGTAATGACTTTTCCATCGATTGTGTCTTTTTCTTGCAGGTGATTGTAGCTTGCTTTGGGACGTACGTAGCAATGTCCTCTACAAATGTCTTATCGGCAGAAAAGGCATTTGTGTCTATGTCCCTTCTGAACATCCTGCGCTTTCCTATGACAGTATTACCTATGATGATATCGTACCTGGTCATGGTAAGTGGGGATGCAGGCCTGCCCGGTTGGCTATATCGGTCTCTTCACACATTAATTGCCAGTGAATCAATGTTGGCACACTCAAATTTAATCGATATAATCTGCGTTGTGATGTGTAAACAGATCTACATCTGTTACTGGTGTTTAAAATGTGAGGTCAAACGATTCATTGATTTTAAAATGATCACATGGCACTTTTCCAGATATCATACAACAATACTTTCAGTTCTAATTTACAACCTTCAAATCTTTTTTCAGGCCCGAGTATCAATAAAGCGATTGGGCACCTTCTTCAAAAGTGACGATATTGATGAGGCAAATGTGATATATGAGTCCAACCCAGGTAAACATTCACTGCTTGAGAGAATACCACCCATAGCGTGCTCTCCTTGCATGTTTTGCTCTGAGGAGTTACCCTCAATAGTTCAAGTAATGATAGTAAGAAGAAAAAGGCATTCTCTCAAGCCTGGAAAGTTCACTCATAAGACATTGTACATGTACTTCCAGATTATCCTATATCCATACAAAATGGTACATTCCGATGGTCAACTGATGATAATGTTGTGTTGAAGAAGTAAGTACACTGTAGATCTGTGGTGTGCCTGGATTTTAAGTGTGAATGGTAGATTCCAACTTTACATGCTTTAGACCATATCGAAGTTGAAATCAGTGCCTCCTCGTTGCCTTAGGGGCCGTCTCAAAATTACATTGATGCCAAAAAAGACGAAGTGACTTCATCTTTTCCCATCCCTCTTGGAAAGATGAAGTGGGCACATGACATTGGCTTCATCCATGTAGGGACGTTTATAGCTCTGACCCATACTAGGCCCATGTAGCCAGAACCTTGTTCCTTTCAGAAGACTGCATATCAGTTCGGGAAACTGTGGAATTCTGCAACGTTGTGGAATTCCACAGTTTCCCGAACTGATATAAAAAAGTCATTCTCCTGTAAAAAAGAATGATGCCAATTTTTTCAAAAGAGATGAAGTGGGCTTCCCTAAATCTAGAACCCGCTCCCCCCTCACTTTGTCTTTTTTGGCACCAAAACTATTTTGAGACAGCCCCCTTACCACATAATGACAACAATTCACCAGTTTTCAATAAAGTAAAGAATAAGAACTGCAGTACCAGATAGCAATGCTCACCTTTTCTGTATACACAACTGTTGCATCTTTCCCTTTCCAGTATCAACGTGAGAGTACATACTGGTAGCTTACTAGCTGTGGTTGGCCATATCGGGTGTGGAAAATCCTCACTTCTTGCTGCATTACTTGGAGAGATGATCAAGGAGAAAGGCACCGTCAAGATATCGGTAATCCATCGCTGTCATTCCTTGTCCCTTAGATTGATAGGCTTGTGGTGATTTTGGAAATGCAACGATACTAAATTAGTACTGTTGTATTTCCAGTGCACTGCCAGATGGCATTTCCAGTGTACTACTGGATGGCATTTCCAGTGTACTACTAGATGGCATTCCAGTGCACTACTGCTTTCATGATGGCCCTGACAAAAGAACTTAGAACTCTGGAAAGTGTCACGTTTGTGAAGAAAATGAGAAAAGTTGAAATATTGCCAACAAAAATGCTATTTATTTGCAAAAGATATTAAGTTGGGGAATGTTCATATGTATGGAGAATAAGTTGAGAGCCATGAAAGTGATACGTACATGTAGGAAACCATCTTACCAAAAAATCAGTGTGTATAGTCCTGTTTTACAGGGTTCAGTTGGTTATGTTGCCCAACAAGCCTGGATCCAGAATGCAACTCTGAAAGAGAACATCCTGTTTGGAAAACCATTAGATCAGCAGGAGTATGACAAAGTGATTGAAGCGTGTGCTCTGAAACAAGACCTAGAAATCCTTCCAGCTGGTGACAAGACAGAAATTGGAGAAAGGGTAATAAAGCTTGTAACAGAAAGTGTGCAAATACAAAAGCAGTACTTTACATTTTGAAAGTCACATACATGTATAATGACCACATTGAGGAGAGCCTTGTGGTTATCACATCGGCTCAGCAAGGGGCAGGTCCCGGGTTCGAATCCAGCCCGGGCCATATGGGATTTCATTCCTGGCTCTTCACGTCCGTCGCATGGGATGGTAAACCGTGGTGCATTGTACCTTGTTTCTTTGCAAGGGCAAGTAAAAGACCCCATCCAAGTGAGGAATATGAGTAGCTTGAGATGGCCTCTTCCGTACTTAGCAGGGTCAATAATGCTATGGCTTCGGCCCTGACGGAAAAATCAAATACAAACAAACAAACATTCAGGAGAATTCAATTTTGGAGCCAAGAGTGTCAGTGTGCACTAAGGGTGAGAGGTGTATTTCTTGGTTTCATGACTGTTCTTATATTATTTAGGGTATTAACTTAAGCGGTGGACAAAAACAACGAGTTGCTCTTGCTCGTGCAGTCTACGCTAATGCTGATATATACTACCTAGACGACCCGTTGAGTGCGGTCGATTCCCACGTTGGAAAGCACATTTTCGACAAGGTGATTGGCTCCAGCGGCTTCTTGAAGAACAAGGTAAATCTGAAGAATGATGTAAATGTTTGGCGGTCTAGGAAAACCCGTCGGAAGTGGCTGAGTGATCAACAAGGGTTGTTAGACTACCTGTGCATTGATCTGCTACTGCTCACCTGTTACGTAGTAAGTTACGTTTTAGCACTTGAAATGTGCGGGTTCACCAAGGCCATTAACACTTTCCTCAAATGTGACATCCGACAGGTTTTTTCCTAGATCGCCTCACAAATGTGAATGTCGAATCAGGTTCTGGTAATTTGGTAGCTACAATGCTGATTGCTGGCCAGGAGTCTCCGGCCTGTTGATGATTTGTGTTTCAGGATGGTAGCATCTCAGAAGAGACATCTTGGCGGACCGGGAATTTGTTTATTGCTGCTACAGTTCCAGATCCTTAGGGCCGTATTCAAAAAGGGTGTTTAAAGACTTAGATGCATGTAACTTCGTCAAATGCATGGTGGAAGTGTGTGCATTTAGTGAAGTTACACGCGTCTAAGTCTTAATCGCGCGATGATCACCCTTTTTGCATACGGCCCTTAGTGTAGACTGCAGTCAACTTATACGTGACAAATGATTTCTGAAGATTTTACGAAATAATTCTCTTTCAGACACGTGTGCTGGTGACTCATGGAGTGCATTGGTTGCCGTACGTTGATCAGATAGTGGTATTGTCGAATGGTAATATATCTGAGAGTGGGAGTTACGAAGAACTTCTCAGCCACAATGGGGACTTTGCGAAGTTTCTTCGGATTCACTTGATGTTGGATGATGAGGAAGAGGAAGATGAATGCCCAGAAAGTAAGTTAAAGAGAATTATTAATACTTACAGTAATGTTGCATTTCAGATCCACAATTTCGGAAAAGAGGGGCGCACTGTGCTAGAAACATTGAAATCTGCGGTGAATTTCAATGATTTGCTCCAAATTGCAGAATTTCACGGTCAATTTTACAGATTTGTTGGCCGAAAGGGGGCGTGCGCGGGGTGCGCCCCCTTGGATCCACGCCTGCATTTCAACTAAAGTGTTCCACTTGCAGTTGCACCGTTCATTATAGAAACTCCATTCTCAGGTTTGAAAGAACCTAAAATGAATAGAGTTTCACCCGTAAGTGTAGTTATTCAATGATAATCAAGTATCCATATCGGATTTGCTGGAAATATTTTGTTGGTATTGCAGTCCATAATGTGAGGGAACAGATGCTACGACAGGTCAGCCAGGTGGATGCTGGAGATGATGACACTGAGGATGTTCAAAAGAAGAAACTTGTTAGGTACGTGGACTAAATTGCATTGAACACCTCACAGCTACAAGATGGCACAGTTTAACCCGCCGGCCATGGAGGATTTCCTTTATGGCCTAGTGGTTGGCGTGTTGGCCTGTTCGTGGAAATTTAGCAACGTTGGAGCATGGCCAGTCCTTGGATGGCTGACGGCAAGCGTATAATACATAAGTCAGTGCAGGTCCTTGTGATCAGTTGCCCATCTGTAGGTCGTTGTGCCTGGCTGGCTGCATTCTTCTGGATGTATGGGGAACGTGTGCTGATATTTTGATTGCCTATGAAAGAATGCCTATGTAGGCCTACCATAATACATGTTGTGCGGTGGTGAGTGCAGTGGTGTGTACAGTAACATTTGCACATGTGTGCAACATTCATCTCTACATATCTCTGTTTCATTTCAAATAATTGCAGGCATCTTTCTCGACAAAAGAGTGTCACCAGCCTGGATGAAGGAAAAGACAAAAAGAAGGATGAGTGGACAAAACCAGGAGAAACATTGATTGAGGAAGAAAAAGTTGAAGTTGGCAAGGTAATGTTTTAAAAACACTCAGTAATATTGTGAGGCTGCCTAGGAAGACCCGTCGGATGTCACATTTGAAGAATGTGCTAATGGCCTTTGGTGAATCTGTACATTTCAATGGCTGAAATGAATTTCATAATACGGTAGGTAACCACTACGGATCAATATAATACACAGGTAATCTGCCAGCCCTTGTTGATCATCCAGCAACATCCGATGGGTTTTCCAATGCCGCCTCACAATTATACCAGCTAAGACAAGTAGATATGATAACCATTTTCACCATAGATTGACCACTTCGTTACTGGAACTGGCATCATCTTGACATTGACGTCATCATGATGTCATGATAATAAGCAAGAAGTCAATCTCCAGAATTCACGAATTTTCGACCCCAACCGGGGTCTTTTTCAAGTGGAACTTTACAATCTGAAACTCTAGAAAAGACTGAGCTGAAACCCAAATGTAGAACTAACACCTGTGTAGACAGGATGAGTGAGCAATTAAGGAAAGAATAGTGAACAAGCACCAAAAATGGTTGCTGAACCTAATTAAGAGAGTGGATGTAATTAAGGAAAGAAAAGTGTCCAAGCCCCACGGATGGTTGCTGGACCTAATAAAG
>NMRB01000020.1:515447-546949 GCA_002633025.1 Notospermus geniculatus | reverse complement strand
CCTGGCAACTTGAAGTGGGCATAGAGTATCGAGCAGTCACGATCATCCTCTTTCCCTAATCTGATGTTGGACTTGTGGTTGTTCATCCTTTTACGGAAACATGTTGTCTGTCCGACGTACTGATTGATGGTGGTGCATCTGGTACATGTGATGCAGTAGACCACATTTCTGCTGTCACAATCAAATTCGTGAATTCTGGAGATTGACTTCTTGCTTATTATCATTTTGTGTGTCAATTTTGTGCTTTTCTGTATCTTGGATCATGATGTCATAATAGAGATTTAAATATGTGACGCTAGTGCATTTAAGTACCGGACGCCGTGGTTACATCATGATGTCCTACTACATTTGTCATTGAAGTTGTTAAACTGGTACATGTATGTACTGGTACATGCAATGTTTGTTGACATATTTCAGGTGAAGATGTCCGTGTACCTGAAGTATTTTAGTGCTCTCAAGTGGAAGTTGTTCCTACCATTCCTCCTCTGTTTTGTGTGTGCCAAGGCGATGGAAATCATCTCAAATATATGGCTCGTTGGTTGGACAAATTACACGGAGCGTTTGAATGCAAGTGCAGTGAATCATAGTGATATCTTGTCTACGAATGACTACTACCTCGGCGTATTTGGCGGAATTGGGTCGGGAGAAGGTAGGATGATGCGATTTCTTCTTCATGTGTAATGCTTGTTTGTCGGTGATATTGGAAATTGCTGAATGAATTGCAACCATTGTCAATGTCACATACCGATAGTCTTTATGTATCAAGAGATTGTGCCCATTTTCAAGTTGAAAGTGGTGACCTCATTGAGGAACCTGCGCGCCGTTTATCCCGACAGGTCGACACTGCGAGTGATGCGACCGAAGCGACGTCATTGACATCGTTTGAGGTGTTGACGTTGCGTCATGAAAAAATGAGCTGTACATTTTTCTACAGGAATAGAGATAAAGACATTGCCATTATCGCCATCCTATCTCTTCATTTTAAGGAAAAAAGCACCGAAAAATGCAGAAATTTTCATCTCCTACAAGACGATGTAAATTTTAATGCCGGGCGGCCGAAACAAAAGGGTTGTTTTGACGCCGTAAATAAATGGAAATAACGTTAGAAAAAAGAAACTTCGGTCGCACTGCTCGCAGTGCCACATCATGACGTTAGTTCCTCCGGTTCCCCACTGAAAACCAAGTTATGCTGCATTTATTCATTTACATGGGGATATCATGAGTTGTGGCTGTCATGTTTTTCCCTTTTTTATTCCCAGGTTTTTTCGTCCTTCTCTGCTACTTCATCTACGCCACAGCCTGTGTTAGCGCGTCATTCAGTCTTCATTTCAACATGTTAGAAAATATCCTGAAAGCGCCGATGGCATTCTTCGATACAACACCAGTCGGACGAATCATCAATCGTTTTTCGAGTGACATGGATGTGATTGATTCTGGGATTCCGAACACGTTTTCCAGTATGATTGATTGCCTTTTGTGTGTGCTCAGCACAATCATTGTGATCTCGTACAGTACTCCCATATTCTTGGCCTTGCTTCTGCCTTTGGCAATATGCTACTTCTTTGTTCAGGTGAGTACATGTATCTGGAGCTTGTTGGCTTTACTTACCTGTAAAATGAAAGTTGTTTGATATGGACACACATGTCACTGAGTCATATTTGAGATGTCTACTTTTGCATGTTTGGCCACATTATGTGACCAGGGGCCGGTTGCACAAAGAATCTTAAGTCTAAGAACAAACTTAAGTCTGAAATGAAGTCATCTGATTTGCTGAAACCTGGTCACATGATGACTTAAGTCCAACTTTAGACTTAAGATTCTTTGTGAAACTGGGCCCTGGTCTGTGAAAACCCAGTTAAAGTCGCTGGGGAGTGATGTAGGCCTTGCTCTTACCTGCCCTTTGATGCACAATCGATAAGGCTTTCTTTGCCACTTACTACATGTAACGCACCGTCGTTTTTTCATTGTGATCAGACTCCCTACATAACCTACATGTATTAACCCTGTGATATTCAGTGACTTTGGTCGGGTTTTGCCAGACTTGGTCACATATATTGAAAATTCTCAGTAACAGGTTCTCTTTTTTGCAGAGATTCTACCTACCTACATCTCGTCAGCTTAATAGATTGTATTCAAAGACCAAGTCACCAGTGTATAATCATTTCAACGAAACATTGACTGGGTCGACTACCATTCGAGCATTCAAGGAGAGTGGGCGATTTTGCAAGGAATTGGAAGCAAGATTAGACAAGAACCTGATGAATTATTTTGCAATGTTTTCATCAAATAGGTAAGTATTTGGTTCCACTTACTACGTAAACCATGGTTTTCAAAACCACTACATAACAGAATGTCTAGTCATCTGTTCATATCGTGAAACTTGTCCTGTATATCTGCTAGTCATTCGTCTTGATTTATATCGACAAACTGCATCCCCCTTCTTCAGGTGGCTCGGATACAGATTGGAAATCATTGGAAGTTTTGTTGTGTTGGGTGCTGCCCTTTTTGCTGTGATCGGCCGGAGCCAACTAAGTGGTGGGTTGGTAGGGCTGTCAATCACTTATGCATTGGAGGTAAGAAACAGTTGTTTCTGATATTCATGATGTGACGATCACAAACTGCTCGAGATTGAACATGATTGGCAACTTAAGATACTGACAAATAAATGTATTTTCATGAACGATTTGCAACCTTGTTCATGAGAGTTGAAATTTGGACCGTGGAAAAGATGGTGGAGGCTGTTTGTCATGCAGTATGCTGTACACGTACATTTACATCGTACATTGTATACGATTCCAGATCACTGAAAACCTGAGTTGGATGGTGCGAATGTTTACAAGCATGGAGACGGATATTGTGTCAGTAGAGAGAGTCAAGGAATATGCTGAAGTAGAGAGAGAGGTGAGTGAAACATAGTTAGATATTAGGGACTTTTGGCAAGGCTCCGTATCGTCGATCCGTGCCACGTATGAGTTTTTCGTTCACATATGAATGTTCTGTGGTATAAATACTTTATTTGAAGTCATAATATGAGTTGCTTGTCTTACTGAACATTTTTTTCACCCTCACAGGATGACTGGTATCGCGATGACTATAACGCCCCTGCGAATTGGCCTCCGTATGGCAATGTAGCATTTGACCATTACTCGACGAGATACCGCCCGGGATTGGAATTGGTGCTCAAGGGAATCAACTGCCATATACAAGGAGGTGAAAAGGTTGGCATTGTTGGGAGAACAGGAGCTGGCAAGTCATCGCTGACGCTCTCGTTATTCAGGATCATAGAAGCTGCTGGAGGTCGTATCTGTATTGACGGTATCGACATCGCCAAACTGGGACTGCACCAGTGCCGACCAAAGATAACAATTCTGCCCCAGGTTTGTTGTGGTTTTCTGTTTGTTACATTTGTACCTGTAACTGTACAGGGTTTGTATGCACATGTGCTGGCAATATTAATTGAAACCATTAATTTGTACACTTGGCTTGTGGAATGTTGAGTGTGCCTTGCTCGGCTCTGATACAGTACTGGGTACTGTGTCCGAGTGTGTCTTGCTTGGCTCTGATAAAATACTGGGTACTCTGTCCAAGTGTGTCTTGCTTGGCTCTGATAGAGTACTGGGTACTCTGTCTGAGTGTGTCTTGCTTGGCTCTGATACAGTACAGTGTACTGGGTACTGTGTCCAATGAAGATCATAAAGCAATCAAAAGTGGCCATGTTTGTTTGAAGTCTTGAAATTTCACTTCCAGGACCCTGTTTTGTTCTCTGGATCTTTGCGGATGAATCTTGATCCTTTCGAACGTTACAGAGATGACCAAATTTGGTTGGCATTAGAACAAGCCCACCTTAAGGATTTTGTCAATACTAAACCAGACACCCTGGATTACGAGTGTGGAGAAGATGGAGCTAACCTCAGGTTTGTTAAAGTTAAAGTTTGGGTTTATAGTAGAAGTCGTAGAAGTGTCATCCGACCTTACACTTTAACCCCAGTCTATCCTGAAACCTTTCAGTAGAACTCAGATGAGCTGCTCATTTAGCGCTACAATCCGAGCATTTCCGACCGGTACCCATTTATACACCTGGAGGGAGAGAGGCCAGTGAGGCAGAGAGACTTGCCCAAAGTCTCACGCCCAGTGGGATTCGAACCCGGGACCCTCTGACCGCTAGTCGGAGGCCCGAACCACTGCACCACCGTGGCTCCACATCATATCTTGAGGGTTATTATATCTTGAGGGTTCATCATCATGATCATGTTCATTGCCAAGTCGCCGGTTATTTTGTGAGGCTGGCAGATCGAGTGCACATCTTTGAATCGCAAATAAATGAAAGTCTTTTATTTCTCTGTTTCTGCCCTTAATAAGCAGTTTGTGGACCTTGAAAAGGGACTGGAAACTGAAGATTGGTTACATCCTTTTGCAACATTCTACATGTTTCATTTCCAGTGTTGGACAAAGACAACTTGTTTGTCTGGCTCGGACGCTTCTTCGTAAAACAAAGATTTTGGTATTTGATGAAGCTACAGCTGCTGTGGATTTGGAGACTGACAGTCTGATCCAAGCGACAATCAGGGAAGAATTTGCTGAGTGTACAGTCCTCACCATAGCCCACAGGCTCAACACAATCATGGACAATGACAGGTGGGTTCTTCTAATTCTATTAAAAATCATGTTCACTAACTTTTTGTCAGTGAAACCAAAAATTTATAAGCAAGTGCTCGCCTTATAAATTTTTGGTGAATCCTATTTGTATCTTTTGAAACGAATAAGATTTGAAATGTGAAATAATCCCAGTGAGTGCTTGAATGTGCATGTACTCGAACTTTTCCTGATCCCACAATATGTATCGGTACCTGTATTTGTTTTTCAGAGTCATGGTTCTCAGTGATGGACAGATTGTTGAATTCGATTCCCCTGCAAATCTCTTAAAAATGCCAAATGGTGCATTCTACAGTATGGCCAAGGATGCTGGACTTGCATAGATAGAGAAGGAGAACTTCTGTGTGGGCATTTTTTGTGAGAATCGGTTCCTTGGTGACAAAGGTTCCAGTTAATGCATTGATTATGATCAAGTCTTTATATGTGAACTTTAAATACTCTACATACTTTACACCATTGCTTAACTTATTTATCACAAGTATCATTCCATAGATTTGCATTTGATTTCTCTGTATATTTTATATATAAACACATTGTTGACCTGCTCATAACTGTTTTTTTACTGTAAGACACTAGCTTTATCCAAAGTTGCTGTGTGCAGTTATGAGCTATATTTGTGCTCACTAGAGTACGTTTAAATGATCTGGACCCCGATGGGAGGACCCTTTGGTTGTCAGGCAGACCTTGGTATTGTTGGTGAAGTCTGGCTATTGACATGTGTTTTATTGACAGGACTCTTCCAGCCTATGCCTGTGTTCAATTTCGAATCAAGGCCTACCGTAGTTGCATGTTCTATTTTGAACCAAGGTTCAGCTGAATGTTGGACCGTTTAGAGTAAACCCTAAGTTCATTGTTGTCCAGACACTAGGGGTTGACTGACATACGCCCATCGCGGTCGCACTAATTTGCGTCCAACTGCGACCAATTGCGTCCAGTTGCGTCCAACGCTATAAAACGCTAATTTTATCAATACAATTGTTCAAATTTATGTTTTAAATGGTCATTCTCAACATTATCTCATCAGAATTAATCACAAAAAGGTGAATTATATGACATTTGACGGGTCAAAAAACTCCCGAGGCCAGCCTTCCGCGATTGTGACTCTTCAGGCAATGGCGGCCATTTTGACAGAGTCTACCCCAGACAACGATAACAACAAAATGGCCGCCGGCTTCTGCACGCGAAAATAAACTCAATAAACATGTAAATAAACGATTGAAAACGTTCCAAATTCATTTCAGGAATGTTTGATTGACTCCTGCCTACACTCATAAATATTGATATGGACACTTTATTCTTAAAAATTACTTTTTTATAGTGTTGGACGCAATTGGTCGCAGTTGGACGCAAATTAGTGCGACCCCGCCCATCGAGCTCCAGATGATTTAAACGGACTATAGTTGACATATGTGTTGAATTTTTAGGAAGGTTTCCTTGTTATGTTTTGAATTGTTTGAATGATATGTTTTACATATGCATACATGTGTATACATCATCAGTCATGTCAGGAGTGAGTATGATTGTGTATTATAAATTGCCTTGGAGGACATTGGAAAGAGGCGGGTGTTTTATTGTACATGTAGACAAGAAACTTGGAAAAACGTGTGGCAAACTTTACATGCAGTATGTAGATGTTAACAGTTAGGCCTACTATATCTTGTGAATAATACCATATACATGTACCATAGCCAAATGAACTTGTATTACTACCAATACATACGCTTAACACTAAAGGGATTTTATTCATTATTAGCTCAGCTGACCAAAGGTCAGCGGAGCTATTCATATGTATACTGAGTGGCGTCCGTCTGTCTGTCTGTCTGTAGTCCGTGAAACTGGCACGTTTTGCAACCGCACGGCCCAGGGCCCTGAAAGTGGGTGGAGTGTTTGGTCCTAGGGAGGGCTCGAAACAGAACCAAAAATTTCCGCGATTTGACCTACATTCTGCTCTCCAGGGGGCATATTCCATAAAATGAAAAATCCCCATTACTCAGTCCAGAGAAAATAGATCAAACTGTAACTGACATATTGTGTTGCTTATTTTATTCTTCACCTCCTGTAGGGGCAAATTGTTCGAAATTTTTCCACCAGGGGGTGTAATCTGCATAAATCAAAAACATGGGTTTTTGAATTTCCCCCCAGCACATGAGCATGCTCAGTGAGTATCATTGATGATGTCACCATTTTATGCAGCTGATTTGATGACATCACAGTACTTCGTGTAGATTTGTGCTTCACAGGGAATTGAAAATGAAAGAACAGCCTTCTTGCACAGTGGATCACATGGTTTTCAGGTTTTGTGCAGAGATACTTGCACTGCTCATCTTTACGTGTGCAACTGGAATCTCATGATCTATCTAGGCCAAGGCAGCTGAAATACTGGTACTGCTGTTGCATGTGATGCTGTAGGCCTGCTGTCACTGAATCCTTTGGACTGAATCAGAGCAAATGCAATTACATGTATTCAGGGCCACTCCACCGGGGGGGGGGGGCTGAGGCCTAGGCCTGCTCTTGGAGGAATTATACTGTGAGTATAATTCCTCCAAGGCCTGCTCAACCAAAATGATTGAACATGATGATGAAACATCCTTCACGCAACACAATGACAAGGGCCTGTAGGCACAATTGACATCTCTGAGTGTTGCACGTTTCAATGCGAATTCATTGGATAGGCCTACTGGTGAAACATCTCCGAGTGTTGCATGTTTCCACTGTTAATTCTCAGTGTAATATCTCTGAGTGTTGCACATTTTCAGTGTTAATTCTGGTGTAACACCTCTGAGTGTTGTACATTTCCAGTGTTAAATCTGGTGTAATGTCTCTGAGTGTTGCACATTTCCAGTGTTAACAAATTACGTGATAGGAAACATCATTCTCTTGTAATCCTCCTGTTTTCAACAAACAACAAATTTACACACAATGTCTTCTCCACCTTGGAAACAATTGCCCACTACAGTTACCACTCCAAACAACTATTACAAAGTCAGCTGAGCGCAAGGCCCATGGGCCTCTTGTTGTATGATATCTGTTGTCCTGCTTTATGGATTGGAGTTTGCCTGTAGTACCATCCTTCAATTACTGTTTTATTTTGTATATTGGTTACATGTTGTTGTATTTCTACATGTATATCAATCACTGTGATTTTTACCCATCAATATGTGACCCACTGTGGCAAAAGCAGTCGCAGAAAGGTGAGCCTCAACGAACTAAGATGACGCCAGGAGAGAATGGAAGAAATAGATTGTTTCAGATTTCCTAATAGACAGACAGTATTGAAACTGACAAACATTTGGTCTCAACCTGCCAAGCTAAGAGCAACATGGGACTGGTTTTGCCAGAAGGGTTCGCATATGTTACTGAATGTATTTTCAAGAGTAAAGGGGTCTGTATCACAGGCCTTGTGTAGTCTGAGTAGTACAGAAGAGAGATGAAGTTCCCTTTTCCTGTTCTCTCCATGCATTCCTCTTGTACCCACGTATCAGGCAAGCATTTTGGGACCTTCACGAGTTATGAGACCTCTACATGCAATCTCCTAACATTTTGAAAATACCGTATAATTCAATACAGTAGGGGCTTTAAGAAATAAGTGTAAGTTCAAAAAAAAGTGAAGTTCAAAAAAAGAAGTATCTGTGACTCCTACATGTAGTGGCTGGGAGAACTGTAGGCCTCTTATAGAAAGTCAATAAAAGATATTAATAAAGGAAATTTTAAAAAATATTGGTTTGCTGGTTGCTCATTTATTTTTATAATCCTCTGTACCAGTAATTTATTTCATTTGAAAATGTGCATTTTCAACTGCTGAGTAAGTTCATTCCCACTTCATTTATGGTTGGCCAGTGTAGCCTAGTGTTACTGGCCCATTTCAGCTGCAGGCAGGTGAGTCGTCTGCTAATCATCAGCAGACGGCAACAGACCTCAGGTGGCCTACTTATCTCAGAAATACTGAGAGCAACCAACATGTAACAATCTCCACAGCTCAAGACAATAGAGAGGATGCGCAGCTTTCCGACTTAACTACGAGAATGAATTGCAGTCCGCTGTGGACATCCTTGATAAAAACGATTTGATAGACGTTTGCAAATCGTAAAATGCCGTAACTTTGTGGCAGAATAAATTGCAAATATCGTAGTTGTCATAGACATGTCTCAAAGTCGTAATGACTAGGATTACGACTTCAATATTCATTATTTATCCGCACTTCCGATTTATTAGGCCAATTTTTTCTGCCTTCAATTTATGGTGTTTGACGAATTGAAAACTATCACATCGTTTTTATCAAGGATGTCCATAGCGGACTGCAATTCATTCTCGTAGTTGAAGTCGGAGTCGGAAAGCTGCGTATCCTCTCTAATAACAATATCATTGCCAGAAAGAAAACATCATGGAATAAGCAAAGAGCAAAAAGATATTATAAAGATGAACTTTATTATAATATAAAATTATTCAATGAGGAACATGCAGAACTACCACTACGGGGAGGCGCTGTGAGTGGCTGGACATTTTTTCGACGTCTCGTCCATCGTGACACGATGCCATTGCCTTGCTTTGCTCCTCTGTTTTTGACGTACAACCGCTTTCATGCGCTGCCCTGTCGGGACAAAGTTATGCGTGTTCTTCATTGATACAGTACCAATAATGGTCAACACAAGTAGCCTACCTAAAATCTCTAATCAACGTAAAAATGATTTGCTAGGTGGGAATACTTTCTTTTATGCCATCGTGCTCCAATTATGTGATGACATATTAAATATATGACATTATAATGTGATGGCTCGTTCAATTGCAACTATTAAAAGCATAATCCTATATTAAAAGTACCTGCACCTGGATGGACGGAATAGCTATGTATGGATAATGAGGTACTGGTATCACACTGACCATAGAACTGTGCAATCTAAAATGCATCAGCAGTCTTCTCCAGCTATTATTTATCCATTCTATTATGCTATGAAACATTAATACTAATATCAAATCAAAGGAGTGGAGGCCAAAACATGCCTTCACTGTCTAAATATGATGCGGGTTCTTGAATACAATGTCCATATACATCATGATTACTAAACCTGAGAGATTGTTCTGGACGGCTTGAAGACAAAATACCGTAACAATGCCTGTGACTCATATCTGTGTGCCTGATATCTCTGGGCAAGCAGTATGGGACAGCTGGGAGTTTGCATATACATGTATATCAAAACGGAATACCGGCTATTTCATAAAATGGTACAAGCAGTGGTACAATGGCACAATGAGTTGATATCTATATAAGAGGTCGGTCTAAAAAGGTGTGAATGTGAAATACATATGTAATACTTAGACCCAAAAATGGATTTGAGATAACAGATTTTTGGCCATTAGTGTAGAAGTCATCGCCTGAGAATATCGGAGGTTCTGAGGGCTCGCTTCCTTTCGTCACTTCATACACAAGCAACGTGGTGACAGCGGGAGCAAGCATTAGGAACAACTGATTACCAGTACCTCAGAATGGGAGAAGTCGGCCTGCACTGTGTCAGATGTGCAGATACATGCACAGGACGTGCAGCGATGATTATGACGTCACCGCGATGTGTGAATTATGACGTCAATGATGACGTCACGTGTACAGTCAGAAGATATACATTTACATGTATGCTAAACGAAATTCAAGTTGACCTTGACTTGAAATAGTACCGTAGCACAGACCAAAAATTGATTCTGTCGGTGTCAAATGTACCTATACTAAAAATGAAATGGTCCATGGACCATGTGCTCACCTGGGTGAACGTACCAGAAAAACAAATGACAAATGTTAAATCGAAATGTTCCAGGGTCATGTATCCTCATTAGATGCACCTGACATGCCTGATAAAAAATTGGAGACAATCAAGGTACAGTTCAGGAGTTACTGGACTTTGAGCTTTGNGTCATATGACCTAGGGGCATATGTGTACCAAGTTTCAGATCAATAGCCCCAGTGGTTACGAAACGTGCCCTGCTAACGGACGACGACGGACGACGACGACGACGGACGACGGACGCACAACCATTGTATAAGCTCACCACAGGTGAGCTAATAATACAGTATTCTACAGTAAAAGACAAAGTCACTCAATATTGTGCTATTTACAAAGTAAAACAGTACATACGCAGATTTGCAATAAATAGTGAGACCAGCTCATCCTAGTAAGCATCTTTATAGCATCACAACTGATATTACATTTTATGCCAGTCAATAAACTGTGCTAGTATCAAAAAGGCAAGATACTTATAATCACATCGAACATATGTGACCCACGACAGCAAAATGAGTCGGAATGCACCGTAAAGAAGGCCCAAGATGACATCAGAGAACTACTACCTATTACAGAAATGGACAAAGTCAAATTTCAAAATGGGCAGACAATCCTGCAAATCTCACATCCGTTGGTGACACCTTGGGTCTTCTCCTGTGCGCATTCCGACTCATTTTGCTGTCATGGATCATATATTGTCAAGAATTCATTTTTGGTGGCCTGGAATATCAGAATCTCTGGGAAAACATTAGTTCAATGATATTATCACATAACATTGAAAGGACAATGTATACTATTTCAGGGAAAGTCTTCACCAGCCATCACAGATTCAACAATATATCACATTTAAGTGTTTCCTACTAAGTTATTATCATGTACAGTTCCCAGAAATGTAAAATCGGGAGGGCGGGATTCCGACTTTCATGACCGGGCGGTTTTCAACTGATCTGAATAAAAACGTCGTAGGGAGGGGAAACGGTTTAATGAAATTCAAAACTGAAGCTACATCAAATTTAAGGCCTTTTTAAGGCCACTAAGTGAAAAATTCTATATTTAAGGCTTTTTAAGGCCTTAATTATGAAAAACAAAAATTCCTGACTTTTAATGCTTTTTAAGGATCCGCGGGAGCCCTGTGATAGCTCAGAATGAAAACCATATACTGGGTACATAAATCCATTTGCCTGGTGAAGTTGATTACCGGTACCAAAAGCATGAGTGAGTTACAATACTTCAGTATGATCACAAATTTCATTCAGTTTCCTTCCAAGCTCGGGAAACACACTGGCTACATTGTAAGCAGTGAACACAGAGTTATCTGACTATATAGGCCTATGTATTTTGCAAGTACTTCTGAGACAGCTGAAACTTCTTACCCATATTTAGACTAGTCAAATTCCGAAATGGTTGTCCACAAGAGTACCCTGCTTGCCTTGGCCTTCGTTGTGTGATATCAGCAATGCACACAGCATTAGATTAGAATCTCGGATCTCTGATTTCAATATGTGGAAGGCCATGTCCTCGCCTCTCTTGATCACGTGATTCTGGAGTTTCAACGTGCTCCCTGTAATCGCTTAGGACAGACCTACCACTTTGCGATCTTGCTTTCTTGTTTTCCTGAATCATCGTGTGCATCAGAGAGATGAGTTGTTGCATTTGTTCACCTTGGATGTCAAGCCTCTCCTCCATACTGGCAAGCCGGTCGTGTAGCGCATCCACCTCCTCCATGGGGTCAACACTAAAAAGGAAGACGCAATTTCCGATGTGAAAACAAAAGGAACATGCAGAATGAAGGGCTTACAGAATATGTGACTGATCAAATTTGATGGTAAAACATAAAGTCATCTCCAAATCTCGCAAATTTGCGAGATTTGGAGACGACTTTATGTTTTATCATCATTTTGTGTGTCATTTTTTGTGCTTCTATTTTGGATAACTGATCAAATTTGGACACTTAATTCAAACCTGCTTTAAAATTCAAAGCAAGACCTTTAAAACTCTTACCCAAGGCTGATAGGTTCTTCTTTCTTGATTTCATTATCATCTTCATCGCCCTTGGACTCCTTGACAACCATGTTGTCTTTGATTTCTTCAAGTTCATCAATCACCCGCTCGAGTCTGCGAGGGAGAAAAGTCCACTAAAGGAATGGTTCACATGCAATCATCCTCCTACAGCAGGGCTTTGGTCTTGCTCCTTTTCATACACGTCAACACATAGTGGGATTGTACATGTATGAAGAGGAGTGAGACATGCGATGGGAGGATGACACAAAATACAAATGCTTCTGAAGGAAAATATGTGACCTGTCACCACAAAACCAGTGCTAAGTCGCTCTGAAGTTGGCAGGTTGAGACCAACGTTTTGTCAATTTCAGTAGGCCTAGGATTATTGCCTGTCTCTGAGTGATTACATTCCTTCCTTTATCTCCCGAGTTATTTTGGTTCATCCTGGTTCATATCTTGTGCGACTGAAGATGGGTTTGCTGTGGTCGATCACATGACCTTACAGCCCGATGTAGATACCACAGGTGCACTTAGAATTCTTTTGATGTGGCTAGACCAACCGTACCTGTCTCCAGTATTGGCCACTCTGTTATTAATTAGCTCACGCTCCTGTCGGTCTGCCTTTATTAGGTAGTTGTTCATTGCTAACTTTTCAAATTCAGTGACTTTATCATTGTCTTCTTCTGAGAGACATACTCCTGAAAAAGAGATGAATGAGTGGTGAGGTTTTAACCAAGCAGTTTAAAGCAGGTTTTTAATGTTAACAGACTAAGTTTCTTGAATTCCCCAGATTAGGTGTTGAAGTGAGTGTTGAGATGAACTGTACCGGTAGTTAAATGGCTGTGAGACAGTCAACTCTAACTTACTGAAGTCATTGTTTTCCCTTGCATCCTGTTTGCAGCAGAGTTTTATGATATACCGGAAGAACCTGTAGATGTGGCTGAAGATGATCAGAGGAGCTGCCAGTGTTGGACGGTCAAAAAACTCGTAGAACAACGAACATCTGTAGTAACGCCACACTAGTTCTGAGTTATCCTGGACTTTTTGAAAGGTATAACTGAAATAAGACATTGAAAATAGTAGTGCATGTGATTGTTTTTTGTAACAGTCTCTATGAGTCACAAGCCAATCTTATCAAGATTCAGTCACAGAATTTACAGGTTAGGCCTAGAGTTTCGTACCCTTAAGGCCTGAACCCACCGGCGTGTTTTTCTGCCGCGGTTTCATCACTGCTCGATCCTTTGTTATTTTCTAGGTCCGCTGCCTTTTAACAAAGCATTTTCTGCCGGTGCGTTTTCCCGCTACGCGAAAACGTGTCAGTGGGTTCGGGCCTTTATAGGCCTACATGTCAATACTCAGGAATAGGCAAGTTCCCCCTCTTCAAAAGCGACATACCTGAACATGGCAATCAGCAGGTTGAGGAGTAATACATTGGTCATCAACATGTACAGGGCAAACATGAAAGGTGCTGCAGCATTTGATTCTGGACATTGTTTAAATTTTGCATCATTAACCCAAACTGTGCGATTGGAGGAACAGGTCTTGAGATCTTTTTCAGCTGGAAAAACATGTAAATTCACCTGTAAATTTCTCATTAAAAATTCACGGTGCATGTTTTAGAGCACACAATGTAAATGTATTGTAATTGCACAACAATCTATGGCAATGAGGTCATCGCCACTTCTCCATGGAAAGATGTTGCTGCGAACGTGTCAGGCCTTTTCGTTGTCTTCAGGAAGTCATCTCCGTGGCAATACGAGGTGCGAGCATGAAGCCACAACGTCAGGGTAGTGTGATGTTGACGTTCCGTACAACGTCACAGTGGGAAAAGTTGATACGGTCGCAGTGCCACCAAATGGTAGAAAAAGAATGGCTACAACTCCATTGAATTGCATTGGATCTGGTTTGTTACGACTTCACTCAATGCACACCACATTCACTGGGCGTCCACCAACAACTCACCTTCCACTCTCTCAAGGAAGAGCTCGCCGTACATTTGCCAGTATGGGAGGTAGACGACATTCTTGAGCAGCTCCCAGTTGGGCAAACTGTTCGGGTAGAGGAGCATCTGTGTGGCCACTCCATAACACAGGATGAATACGGCGAAGATCGCAATGAAGAAAGCAACATCATACAGCTGGAAGATATCAGGAGCGCATTAAGACATGGGACAATATTATTGACAATATGTCAGCCACTCCAGCAAAAGCAGACGCTTGTTGCATGACCAATGACGATGCTTGTCATCATTGGTCATCAGTTTACTCAACTATTATCACTGCTGTCCACTACTATTGTAAACCCGAGTCAATGTACATTTCAGCTGTTGTGCTGCAAGGCCTTTAACCCTTTCCTCGGGTTGCAACAAGCGTCTGCTTTTGCTGGAGTGGCTCACATATAGTCAAAGCAAAAAAGAGAAAAAGGTTATGGAACTCTATTGGAGATGAGTATCAAATATGAACTCCCCCCACAATGCTTACCATTCGATTGATCATGATGACTTTTGGTCCAATATCCTTGTTGACATAGAAACTCTGCATGAACCTGAGGTAGCACAGCGCTAGAGTTACAGCGTAGGCCGTCCTTGCATACTGGAATGAGCGGCCATCGAGGGCAAAACGTAGGACAACTGACACAATGAACAGTGAGTACATGATCAGATCAGCTTTGTTCCACGTCTGGCTGAACCAACCCTGAAGTTTGTACTGGATGGAACGAGGATCCTTTGTCATTATCTGAAAAAAATATACTTACAATGAAAAATCTGGACAGCAATTTCACATGACGTGTCAATTTGCCCATTTACTGGACCAATCATAATTGATATAGAAATGTGCAGACTAACCTGTCTTATTTCTTCAACTATCAATGTTCCAGCCCAACACCAAATCAAAATCTCCAAGTTGCTCGGTGAGTTTGGATGTGATGTTGGATACAAATTGGTCAGACAGAAATAACTGAAGATGGCCAGGAAGATGATATACGAAAACTGAAAAAAACATATCATATTCCAAATAAAGCCAAATACTGTGTTTACACATAGTGTAAACTGATGTCTGCCCCTATCAGTGGGTAAGTCAGATATTGAGGGAAATGGTTGAAAGTTTAAAAAGTCTATGTCAAAATGTACATTAAATTGAGGCAGGGAGCATTAGGGGATGTTCTCAGAAAAAGTCTTGACATTCAAGCGGAACTGTATGCTATGAAATGGAATACGAACAACTTACAGCTGTGAAGAGGAACTTGGTAATAGGAGCCGAATAGAAATAGAGGATGGCTCGGCAAATGTTGATACGTTTTGTCCTCGAGTCGGTTCGTCCACTGAATGAAACTGTGAATAACTTCTTGGGTGTGCGCCTGGACATATCATTTCCGTCATCACCATCGTCATCGCTGTTGTCTTCTGCCAGTTCAAGGGCACCACTCTCCAAAATGTCCTCACTGGATGAAAATGATCAAAATTATATCAGATTTTGGTTGGGTTGACGTGGCTCAACAAGCATATGTGACCCGGCACAGAAAAATGAGTTGAAATGCTCACAGAAGAAGACCCAACATGTCCAAGGTGATACCAACGGTTTGATGATTTCAGGATTGTCTGCCCATTGTGAAAATTGACTTCGTCGATTTCTGTAACTGTTGTCATCTTCGGTCTTCTTCTGTGCGCATTCCGACTCATTTTGCTGTACTGGGTCACATGTAAAATCTCCAAAGTTGATTCATCCAACATATTCAAATTGAAGAAAATGATGACAGTTTCTCCAACGCTGTAAGGCAATAACCTCACCTGCTGGGTTCGACTCGTTGGTCCTTGATGAACAACGAATGCTCGTCTTTATAACCGAGCACCTTTCCCAAACCACTGTCGCCTCTCGTGAACTTAATCCAAGGGATGATGAAGGGGAAGAAACAGGCTACCAATATCTGAAAGATGATGAGGTAAAGATACTCTATGCCAGTAACAATGAGTCAAATTGTCAACTGATGAGGAAAGACACAGCGATGACCACTTCATGTACCGGTAGTCTATTTCAAAGAGTGACTGACTAACTAACCTTCCAAGTTGATGTGTACAGAGCCATATTCCCCTTCCATATCTTATTAAGCCTCGTCTGGCAGGCTGTATTGCCCATGAACTCCATGTGTTCACCTGTATCTGCTATACTGAGACACGTCGAGCCGCCGAGCTTGTCTAAAGTCCGTATGAGTGCAAGATGTGTTTTCATTTTGTCTGTGTTGTAACACTCAGTGAGGACACCTAGAGCTATCTGCTCAAAGTCTCTGGAAAATGTGGAAGTCAGGCATGTAAGACTGAAGCAAATACAGAGAGCAAGAAGGTGGCATGAACGAGTTTTTTAATTCACGCTGGAGTTGAACTTATCCATATGAAATGAAACTGAACAGATCCACATTTTGGTATCAAATTTACCGTATTTTCGCGACTATAAGGCACGGCCTTTTTCTGTGAATAAGGGCCTAAAATTGGGGGTGCGCCTTATAGGGTGGTGCGCCTTATCTACGGCTTGAGTCCGACAACGGTACAGTGATTATTTTGCTCAAATCTACTGAGATGGCCCGGTTGTTTTACAATCCCAAACTGATTAGTTCCAATCAGATGACTGTGTTGACAAAAGAAACACCAAGTCAACGTACTGTGAATGTTTCAGAAGATCATTTGACAGGTCAATTTCTTCTTCGTCAGCAGCTTTCTCCGAGAGGTTCTTCAGTAATGAGCTGGCCATCAGAGACGATCCTGAAATCAAACAGTGCAAGGTGAGGTACGAGCTACATAGCCACTTAATTTCCTCTTTCCTTTAGAGTGAGCCATCCAGACAATGATGGTAATGTGGACATTCAATGAAAGCAAAAGGCAGTCTACATTCCCAGTTCAGCTGTCGACCAGACTGTCACGGTTCTGAGAAGCAACACTTTCAGGGCCTCACCTATGTGATCTACCCCTGCTTTCCAAAACATCAGGGCAAGTTCTCTTCTATTCAGGAGGACAGACCACAGCATGAGTTCCTTTTCAGGATGGGAAAAGTCTCCAACGAACAAACGTGTGGGGCGCCTTCGTAATGTTGGCCTCGTATGATGCTTGGCACCATCAACTGAAAGAAAATGACAATGTCAAGCCTCTGAAGTTAAGCGACAATGGAAGTGGCTGCTGTTCTCTTTCGCTTCATCTGTAGTGCCCCCTAAACATGGTCATAAATGGAGGTAACAGCCCCCTTACTTTTGATGTATTTCATATCAAGGTGTTTCTTAGAATGAAGTCAATATTATAGATAGCGTGATGCAATGAAATAAAGATTTTAATTGATATTAAGTTGGTATTACTCAGCAAGTGTGGATATATGCTGGAACTTCATCCATCTTGATCATATTTACCTGTATCATAGGATCTTGATGTAAGAAGACCTGCCTCATGTCCGATGGCTCTGTCTTTGTATGATGCATCCTCTTCATTGTCTTTCACACAATACTTTTCACCTGAATTTATACAAGAAAACAACCTAAAGACTTCTTTTGTATTTGTATTCTTTGTTAAATAAACATGATTGCCAAAAATCATATGCGAACAATTTATGAATATTTAATGATTGTGAATCACGGTACATTACAATCTAACGACAGACAGGACTGACAGTTCTACTTCCAGCCTACTCACCTGCATACATATTCTGATACAGGTCACCCATCATATGCTGGACAACACTCCCAACTGTATGAAGAAGTTTAGGGCTGTTGCCTTTCCACTCTTCCGTTGCACAGCAGAAGAAGAAATGTTGCCTAATTGAGCCCTACAATAAATAACATAAAAAGAGTTCAAACAGTTACAGTAAGACACATTTCAAACCAGCATTTCATTAACCGTTTTAGAAGTCATTACAGTGGTTTGTGGTGAGCAGTGTGGTTTCTCCTGCTTTGGGATTATAAACATGCCATATTTGGCTCCACCAAGAAGGCGTCTCGAAACCCTTTGAAAACTGCGCAGCCCACCGCAAAATTGGCGGGATCCGATACATGTAGTGGAAAGGGGCCTCAAGCGCTAATAACATCAAGAGGGTAGAAAACGTGATAGAAAGAAGATGGCTGACTTTTAAGCATGCTAATACATGTATGTCTAAAGAGTACAATCTAGAATTACTACGAATTACAAATTGCTTGATTTTATGTACCGGTATATCGCACTAATCAAACAATGGTACTGGCATGAAGTATACTGAGTTATGTGTTATGTACACGTAAGAGAGAGGGGTGGTTACTGATGAAATTGCATTACATTTTAATGTACACATGCAACTAACAGTTTGTGTACTATAAACTAAAACAAAAAGATATGAAGAAGGGTATGCAGGCTAAATAATAATACTAAATACATGTATACTAGAACACACAGAGATTTATCAAGATTTATTGTAAAAGGGAACATACTTCTTCCTATTTTCGAAAAATATCAATGGAAATGAAGGAAATTTGACAAAATCAATGTATGTACACATAATACATTTGCATACTGCCGATATTACGGCTTGTTACTGCATAAACAACAGATGCCTTCTCCAGCCAAATGGTTTTTTCAATTTCAATAATTGGCTTTATTTATAATATAACCCAAATTTTATAGCCCTGAAGTAAGGTTTATTAAGTTAAGAGGCCTCAAAAACAAAGTTAGTTTAATACTGCAAATTAAGTGCACTACCATTAAACATTATAACAATTAAGAATACACATATCTAGTTACATCAGCATTGTTTTATAGCAGGTAAATTACATGCTGAGTATGTTCAAGTCTCAAAGCGTACATACCTGGATTTCCCTGATTAAGTTTTTCAGCAGATCTCTACTACTCCCAGCATACTTGTCTCTCAGCACCATGTCGTAGAGATCACGTAGTCTACGGACGGTCAAAAACCTTTTCAACTCTACTCCCATGTCAAGGAAGAGCTGAACGAAGTCCACTCGATCCTGGACAAGGGCAGTGAACATCGCATTGTCAAGGTGAAGATGCTGGAAATGACAACTGAAAATTGTACCGGGTTATTTTACAAGGACATCATCAGTGGAATCCATCTACCAATTGTGTCAGCAGAGATTTACAAAATAACTTTCATCACCACAAAAACGAAATATAAAATTCCTGCTTTTTGTGTTTTCTTACCTGCCACTGTGGTCTGTTTTCTGGCGTGAATATCTCCTGCCTAGCGATATCACAGCGGTTCCATGCCAGAGCTAGACCAAGCTGAGTGGCTGCATTTGACCTGTTGGCTGAAAAAGGAAAAGAGAAAAGCCAAGTTGCAAACGTTTCCTCTCATATTGTTGTCACCAGCATTCGTTCTGTTTGATTATACAAAGATTATACGTGTATGTAAACTCAGTGGAGGGTACATACCTTTTAGAAGAGCCGTCAGGATGGCTTTGTCTATGTACTTTGACTGCTCAGTGCTATCTTGAAGTGTGTACACTGTAATGAATTTCCTATCCGATAAGCAACCCCGCAGCAACTCGACAGCCATTTTGATGTCCTCTTCTTTACTCTTCTCCGTAGCACGACTCCAGTCAAATGTGTCTGCAGCACGTATCATCATTCTTTCGTCAAAATCCACAGGGAAATCAGTGCCATCATCCCTGCAAAATGTCAGTGAAAATGTCCAATATTTAACATTGCTTTTTTACCACTTATTTTGCTGAAAAATTGTGAGAGAATTCTAAGCATACGAAATAATCAACCATCCTTGTCCAGTTGAGTACCGGTACTTACTTCACTCGCCCCCTAGTCATCTTAAACCCATGAGCCATGAAATCAGCAGCTCGTCCAGACCCCTCAATCAGGACAACAGGCATGTTCTTCTTAAGAGATTCGGCAGCAGTTTTCAGAGTATTCATTCCACCTTCCAAAACAAGCATGATTACAGGAACACTCACACCTAAAAAATTGAAATTTCATTACTGACTATCAGTACATTTATAGATGGCATACTTGCAAAGTACACATATTGACCAACAGGCAACATGACTTGTTTGATCTTCTTTCAACTTGCCCGAGCGATAACTTAACTACCTGTCATAAGTACTCTGCACAACTGACGTACACTACATGTACATGTACCTTCCGTGCCACATACTTCCACCAAGGCACCACATGCAGTGTCATGCGCATACCATCCTCGTATCTTCCGCTGACTTTGCGTGCCGCCATGGAAGGCATGCAGTGAAGACGTAACGTCATTCGCCTGTGGTGGGCAGACGTCACGCAGAAGAGACGCGTGACTACCTGTACCATACGCAATGAATTGAAGCATACCTTCCGTGTATATGCAGAAGTTAGGTCAATTGTGCTCTGTACTGTACATGTATGATCTGGCATCAAAATACATGTACCGGTACACTGTTCTAAACATCTTTCTCAGGCGTGGATCCAGAGGGCACCCCCCCCTTTCGGTCAACAAAATCTGTAAAATTGACTGTGAAATTCTGAAATTTGGAGCAAATCATTGAAATTCACCACATATTTCAATGTTTCTAGCTTAGTGCACCCCCTCTTTTCTGAAATCGTGGATCCGCCCCTGTTTCTTAGCAGACATCTACCGGTACTCACAGTCTCCATCCACTCCTGTCACTGTTTCCATTTTACGTGAGACATATTCTTCCAGAGCTGCCCTGAATGGGATTTCCACACCTGGTTTCCTCTCAGTGCCATTGTCGACAAGGACAAAATGAGTATGATTGTGATCAAGCGGGGAGCAGCCTCGACGCAGTGATAAATCTTCTATGTTGTATGTAGCAGGAAATGCCCCATTCTCCTGCAAATGAAAAGTCACCAATTGGTACGTAAGATCAAGTAAAATATCCCAAACGAAGAAATCCAGTCCCACAACTAAATCAAAGGAAAAGTTCAAGGTGAATCTCGGCTATTGTGCGTTATTTACATACATCCTCTCCTTCAAGAGCCTCGAGGTTGTCAACATAGCCCCAGGTAGCGACTCCTATAGCCACAATATTTTCAGCCTGGCCACTAGACATCTGGTGCTCCTTTACAGCTTCACCCACTACCTTCATCACGCCTGCGTTCAGACCTCCTGACACAATCCAAGCACCTGGATCAGAAAAATTACCATTAGGTTATTGTCAATGGCCAGACAGGTGGGTGGAGCCTTTGCAGATTTCTGGATTTCATAATCTGGAAAGAATCTGAAACTGAATTTCAGACCATGGTGCAAAGCAACTGCACTTGGCCGACGTCAAGATGGCCAACATCTCAATTTCAGAGACTAGAAAGTGCCTGAGGAAGACCCCGGTTGGGGTTGAAAATTTGAGAAATTCAGACACCACTTTATGTTTAGGGCCTACTATCAAATTAAGAGAAGACAGACTTGATTTCATCCATGAAATTACGACATGTGATCATACTCGTTTAAAACCTACTTGTGGTCTTTGCTGCATCGATCAAGCCCCTTTTGAAGACAGTGTTGAGTCTTTTCTTTAGGTGGAACTGTTTGGCACCTCCAGTGACAGATATGAGAAGCTTTGGAGGAGGAAGGCTCCAGTGTTCACTCATGATCCTGAAGACGACTTCAGTGGAAGTGTTTGTGGTAATGCGGACATACTGGAAGGGAATCAGACATTGTTAATATGTTCTTTTGACACAAAGAGAGAAATGCAGTACCGGTATTATAACAACGAACAGAAACTTGCAGAGGCTCCAATGCTCAATACTTTTTTTTACTTGTGTAGTGCAAAGTTTTGAAAGGTGCTGGATCAAGTATACTGAGACCTGATCTGTGTCTGCGAGAGTTAGGAAATATCACGGCATGTAGGTATAACTTACCGGACATGTTCGTTTACTTTCTCGACCAAAACCATTGAAGAAGACTTCACCGTAACAGGAGGCATTGACTGCCTTGGTATGCACGTCAGGATCCCATTGATCTTTTGCGTTGTTCCGATTAACAACAATGCCTTCTTCAATGTGCCAAGGTATATCCCGACCACATTTGCACATATTTTCTCTGCAAGTAAGAATAAGTACTGTAGGCTTTGCATTACTGCTGCTCTACATGAACATGTATTGCTAATAAAATTAAAATGCCGCTCTCAATGAGTGCAGCTGATGTCTTTTAACCTTTCCATATACTTTGCAACTCCAATTTGGATTTTGGTCTGAACTTATTGAAATAATAGCCGTCATCCACAAAAACGACTTCCCACAATGTTTCTGAGACTTACTTTTGCTTATCCTGCACATAATGTTTACACTGCTTGTGTTTGACATTGGTTTGAACAAAATGGCTCAATGCTGCCTGAAATATAAATTATTATTATAATTATTATAATTTTTAACTATATTACAATTAAATACTGTATGTTATAATTATGATTAATCATAATTATAATTATGATTAATATATTATTATATTAATATATTATTTATATTTACTACATGTACTCTATTATAATTATGATAATTATTATTATAATATAAATATTACAATATAATAATTGTATAAAAATAATAATTATTATATAATTATTATTATTATATATAATAATAATTATTATCATAATTATTATAGTAATTCACTGCCATGCCCCTCATCTGCCTTTGGACAATGACAGATTCATTTCCAGATGCATCAGGACACTTGACTTACCCTTGTTCGCTTCGCTCCACGATGTTTACTCGACATGCTTGATCGGAATCCTGTCTGCCTTGAGTCAACTCGCAGCTTTTTCAGGGTATCACCAACCCTTTTCATCGATGCATCCTTATCAGCACGAATGTAATCTTTCCTATAAAAGGCTTTTTCCATGGGTTCAGTCAAGGCACCAAAATCCGTCTGGTCTTTCGTTTCGTTAATCAACTTCACTTGATCATCCTTTTCCTCCAACGTATACGTCCCAGTGCTTGTCTGATCATCACGATCAGTGGCTGACTTCTTCCTTCTTCTCAGTCTATCAGACCCTTTTGGATTACTTTTCTCACTTTCTCTATCAATTCTGAACATATCCCCTCCTCTTTCCACCTCATAGCCTGGGTTAGTATACTCATATGACTTAGTGTAAGTACCAGAGAGATCCATTGCTGGTTGCTCCCTCACTTTCCTTTTATCTCGTGTTCGCCTGTGTTTTTCTGGTCTTTCATTGTCACCACTCCTTCGAACTTTTTTCTCCTGAATATTTTGCATTGGAACTAAATCTTTCCGAATAGCCACTGATCGCTCATGTTTCTCCCGTAATCTTTCATGACCACTTCCACGGCGTAAGAAATCCCTAGACTGAGGCCTAGCGCTGTCAGTGCTTGCATTCGCCTGACCAGCATTTCTGAACGGGTCCTCATCATTCATATTTTCCAAGATTTCATCATAACTTGTGAATTTTCCATATGGATACAATGGTTTACCTCTTGACCTGTCATCTGAAACTGTGGTTCTAGCCCGCTCTCTGAGCTGAAATGCCTCTTCTCGTTGATGTGGTTCAGAAGGACTTGTAAATGGCCGTGGAATGTAACTGACACTCCGTGGTTTTTCCCTCTCATCATCAGGCTCCATATCAATGGATGTGATGGAGGAGCGCGTAACCAGGTAACTTTATCACGTGAGTGTTGTTATCACATCATCATCTGATTGTACCATGTAGCAGCAAAAAATTGACTACTGGCATTTGTCTGAAAGGGTAGAGCAATTAAAGTCAATTGAGTGACCTTCCATTACAAGAGACCTTAGGCCTATGTACGGTTGGCCAAATGTGTAATGCTGTTAGTGTTAGGACCGCTCTTTCTTCTTAGTCTACGCTTTTTGGAGGAATCCTAGGCTAGGCCCATACGCTATGGTACGCCCGGATGGTACGCCATCATGACATAAGCCTGGGCAGCCTACCCGTACCGTGAATGCATGCCCGTCAAAGGACTGACTGCAATTTTGTAGAATAGCCTACCACCAACAACTGAATTGCCCTTTCAAACTTCTGCTTTCCATGTCTGACCGACCATGGAAGTAGGCCTACAGGGAACGAGTTTAGAATCCCCGATCAGTGCCCCAAAAAAGGTCTTCGATTGACGGAATAAGCCGCATTGTACAACAGGATTTCCATTGTGTGCCATATGGAGTAATGTCACTTCCGATCGGGGATTCTAAACTTTAGCCTTATTGAGTGACTAATAATGAAATAAAGAAACAAGGATATTAAAACATTAGACAAAGATTAAGACAGGGCATAAAAATTAAAAGACAACCTAATATGTAGATATTAGGCCTATGTAGGCCTAATGTACATGTAGGCCTATGTAGGCCACTGCCAGCAGCTTTTCCTACACTACACTATAGCTATAGGCCTTACCTTCACAGAAATGAAACAAACACATGATTTCACTATAGCCTACCTAGGCCCTGCTGCTATGATCATAGGCCTACAGTGAGAACAACAAACCTTGATAAAATATACCTCAAATACCACCACTATTCATATGACAAATGTGTGCTTCTATACACAACATGCAACAATGTATACAGCTAGTACTGGCCGTTGCCGTGGTACAGGGGACGCTAAGCCGAAATTGGCAATCCCAGTATTCGATATGACTTTCTGACGTCATCGGTGTCCGACAGTCGTCGAAAAAGTCAGTACCAGTAGCCGTCGATTCGTAGGAATCTGACCGTGGTTCCTATCTCTGCCGCCGCCACATTGGCGGCGCTCAGAGACATTTCGCCCGCAGGATCAGTTCAATGAGGATAATTGCCGGAAAATATGCATTAGTGGCACCGAAATCCTGTACTCTAAAGACAAACCTACAGAATGTCACCAGGTTCGTCCCGGTGGCCGTTAGTGTCTGAATTTTGTGTCATGTCCGTGGTGCCCCGCCCTTCCGCGTGCCATCAAACTCCCAATAGAAAATCATACGGCACTGACGCTGCTCCAGTTCAATTCTGTTGTTGATTCATTCTTGAACTACTGTACCCTATGATTGCGATTTTTATTTTATTCATAGGCCCTTCATACTAGAATATGCTGCTCCTAATGAAAACAGATCGCATCTGGGTCAAAGCCAGAATCATGAATTTTCCCGCGATGTACCGGTATCATACTAGATACTAATAGATACTAAATATTCATCATTCAGGCTTTGGCGTTAAGAGTAAATCCATTAACCCCAACAGCTGCACAGAGAGAGTGACAGCCTTACCATGTCTTTGACTTGTACAGACCTGGTGATGTTGACATTCCTATAGAGAATGGCGTAAATGAAGAAGGTGGGGTGTTGTCATGTTTGGGAGGAGAGGAATGACCAGTGTAGGATTTACCGGTACTCTAAACGCCAGGGGAGACCTGCCTCGACGAGCGTCCGATCAAAAATGAAATTTAATTGGTGGCTATTTTATGGTAAGTTGATTTAATGTGATTTCTTATCATTTTTTTTCAAAATTTTGACCTCACTTTGTCAGAGCATCTTAGGAGATAAAATTAGGCCTGTGAATGGTTCTGGAAAACACCGCTGTTGGGGGGGAACAGCGTTTCAAACTGAACGAGGCTGATTGAGGTATCGATATACGGTACGTGCGACGTAATCACTTGAAAACAGGTGTCAAAGGAATCCAAGTCCCCCTGGAATCAAAGTCCGGTCTTATTGTCCAGCGAGGGATCTATGGCTAAGACACCATGACCATTTTCGAATATAACCTTACAACAGCGGGCTATTGTTTGGCGGATCTGCATTCCTTGGACGCTGATTCCTATCACACCTGCATTCATTTACATGTAGATTCTGGTTTAGATGACATCACCAAGGAAAAAATGAACCATGAACTTTATGGTTGAATGTGGACAAATAACAGTGAAGTTCATAGTTTTTATACATGTACTATAAACTTCACTGTTATTTGGCCGCAGTTCATGGTTCAACCACAACCATAAAGTTCATGGTTCATTTTTTCCTGGGCTGTGTCGTGTGAAAGAATTGACGTTCTTATCCAGGGATTTCATTGTTATTGTTGTTGCTAATGGATTTTTTTGTGCTCTTCAGCCCGACAGACGACTCTATGAACTGTAGTTAGGCTATTTACATAACAGCTGCTTTGTAAACCGTATACGTACATGTATATACGTATACCACAGAGTTATATCGAAAAGAACAAAATTAAAATGGACGGATCGCGACCAAGCAACAAATATCAAATCCACCTGTTGTGAATTAATATCGTGCGTAGGCCGATTTCAATACATCGTAATGACTGTAGGCCCTATTCAAATTAGTACGTATAAATCTACATAATATCATGATATGTTTATCTACAGCTTCCGGTCCTATTGCTTTCAAAATCTGATGTGAACAATAGGCGCGAAAGACTGATAAGAATGAACTGACCTCAACTTAATAATCATTTCAGCATGTTCATTTGCTGTTTTCATAAGCGCATGGAATGGTAAGGACATTCTGAGACTTAAGATAAATGAACACGACCATGTTTTCCCAATGCCTGATGGTTTTGTGCAGACCAATGGTTCTACCATTTACGTTGGAAGGCATCCTCCTCCAGTGGAGTCTGGTACTGACGCATTCAGTGGAAGGATGTGTTGTCAGATGCTGTTTGATGTGGCCCTTAGTCCCCTTGCCTTGGAAAGAGTGAGGGCTTACTGCTTAACCTACAATGCAGGAGGTAAGTACACCCTTAATCAAAAGGAAATGCACGCCTTATAAACTTAAATATTTCCCAAAATCTTCAGTGGATCAACCTTTGCTTTTTATGGCAATTTTTTAGGGCCTCAAGAAACATTTTGAGACCAAAAATATCATGATCTTGCATGAGTTGTATTTTTGACAAAAGTTTAAAATTTCTTTTAAAAAGTGTGATTTTCAATCGCATATTTTTAAAAAAACTGAAACTATTTGTCATTTCAAAGCTTTCTTGTTTCCGTACGTGACTGTGTGGTGGCATTCAGCGACAGAAGAAATCCAAATGAAATTAATTCAGCCTCGTACTGAGCTTCTGTCTCTTTTTCTGATGTACATTGCAATTCCACCACTGCTCTCCTCCTCCCCCACATGAATTATTCAAAGCCAATGATCCTTGCCTTGGAAAGAGTGAGGGCTTACTGCTTAACCTACAATGCAGGAGGTAAGTACACCCTTAATCAAAAGGAAATGCACGCCTTATAAACTTAAATATTTCCCAAATTCTTGAGTGGATCAACCTTTGCTTTTTATGGCAATTATTTAGGGCCTCAGGAAACCTTTTGAGACGAAAAATATCATGATCTTGCATGAGTTGTATTTTTGACAAAAGTTTAAAATTTCTATAAAAAAGTGTGATTTTCAATTGCATATTTTAAAAACTGAAACCATTGTCATTTCAAAGCTTTCTTGTTTCCGTACGTGACTGTGTGGTGGCATTCAGCGACAGAAGAAACCCAAATGAAATTAATTCAGTCTCGTACTGAGCTTCTGTCTCTTTTTCTGATGTACATTGCAATTCCACCACTGCTCTCCTCCTCCCCCACATGAATTATTCAAAGCCAATGAATATGAGATTGCAAGTGAGTGTAGCGTCAAATCTTAAGTAGGTTAATTGAAAAATGATGCATCATTATATATGCACATGGATTTTATTTATTACTTATTGAGTTAGACAAAAAAAATAGAAAAAAATAGTTAAGAATTGTGTGTCATGTGTCAAATAGGCCTATGACAATAATATTTTATTACATGTAACTACATAAGAGAAAGCTCTGGTAGTAGAAGTCTCTCGACCTTTTCCAGCATGCATAAATCAAATATTGCTATCATTTCTTTCTTTATCTGCCTCCAAAGTGAGATCACACAGACCCTGCAGTTTGCAATATGGTAAGGAGAAAGCATGGACGACGCATCAGATCTCATTCTCCGGTAAGCAAGAGCAGTGGATTTCGAATTTTTGCAATATTGTTTATAAAATGGGAAAAAAGCACTAAGGAAGAAAACACAAGCCTAACGCAAGTTGGTGTGAGTCCTGGGGCATTGTGAATATCAGTCAGCGCCACCATCGATGGCCAGACTCGAGGAACCAGGCGTGCATAAAGCGACACGCTATGTTTATGGTGACCGAGTTCATCCGTAGGCCTACACGATCGATGTAAAGCATAGTGTGCCGCTGAGATCACGTGATTCAATACGACCAATCAGAAGGCGTCCTCAAAAATAACCTCGAAAATTTCTCAAAAATCGTACAAACAGCTCGAAGCCGGTGAAATAATTCAAATTTCTTTATTCGGGACACACTCTGACCCCAAATGATTTGAATATGCATCAATAGTCAATAGACTACGTGAGAGATCCCCGAGGAAAAGGGCGAAAAATCGGGGACAAAACTCAACAATGCTAAACGTGTGATGATGTTCGTGGGGAGAATGCCTGAAGGCCACCTCACCAATGCATCAAGCCACCACTGACATTCATTTGGAACAACCATTGGAAAGCTGGAATATAGCTTTTGCTGCAGATTTTGAAGGACAACATCAATTGCATGGTGTAGTGGTTGACTTCATGGTTTGTTGATACAGGCCTGCAGATCACCATGTATTTTGCAGCACCCAGCAAGTGGCATTTTGAAGGAAGAGTTTCGCGCGTCGTCAGCAGGACGATACGTTCTGATGGTCCCCGATGCCTGATCTTTCGGTACCGAATAGCTGGATCTGGACCTGGAGACACACTAAATGTGTATTTGGTGAGGAAGAATGAACCGATATCGTTGGTGTGGTCTAAATCCGGTGTGCAATTGGGATTACATCAGGGCATGATTCAAGTCAATACCACAGGTTTATATAAGGTTGGTTGAGCCGCAGCAAAGAATATTGAGAAAATGGCATTTAAATCCTCTCTACGAGAAGGGCATAATTTACAAGTATCTTCAACTTGATGAACGGACTAAGCTCAAATCACAGTGGACATAAATAGCAACATTAGCGAAGATTCGAACAGGACTGCGTTGCTTTTCATTACTGTGTAAATCATCTACATGTAGGTACATGTATGCCATAAAATAAGCACCAAAACCAAAAAGCTTAGTTTCCCAACCAAAAATAAGGAACAAACATATTTTTTTCCAGATAATGTTCGAAGGAATTCGTTCTACTCCGATTACCACCCCCATCGACATTGAAGACATCTATATTGGCGAGGGCAGTTGTCCTGAAGGTCGGTGGGTTCTTCTTTCGCATTTTGTTTTGAAGATTCATTCTAAGATAATCACCGATTTTCAGGTAACCAACTTAATTGCTTGCCTTACAGAAAAATATCTTAATCAAGTTCTGCATCACACTCTACGATCACCACAAGAAGCTTGGCTGTTCAGTACGACGTTACACTCCGATGGGCCACGATGCCTGATCTTTTCCTACAGAATCCCGAGCGAAAGCAGGAAAAAGCTGAATGTGTACCTCATGAACGATCACAGCATTCGAAAAGTTCCGATATGGTCGAGTGCAGGTCCAACATCGTCCTGGGACATGGGCATCGTACAGATCAATGAAACTGGGAATTATAAGGTGGTGCTTTAGTTCATCGTTCGTCTGCTAATCCGTAGTACATGTACTACTCTAAACTCCCACTTACCTGTCCCATTCCTGAACTCGGAAAAAATGACCAAATCCGAAGTTGAAGATATCGCCGGCTGTCATTCTTTGCCAGGCTCGGGAATGGGACAAGTAAGTGGACAGGACATTACTCTTTCTGACCATACCCCACCCCATTATCTTCAACTCAGGATTTAGTCATTTTTTCCGAGATCAGGAATGGGACAGGTAGGCTAAGTGGGAGTTTAGAGTATGTCCAATTTGCACAGTCATTCGTTCTCAAAAAGTTGATTTTCATGGTTAAGAAAGTTACCGTAGGCCTACTTATTCTCTCTTTAATTCAACCTGTCCACCTTCACTACTACAAGATTTATACATTTCAGGTGGTGTTTGAAGGTGTCAGGCATACGATGGCACTAAATGATGTGGCCATTGCAAATCCAATGATCGGAGAGGGACCATGCTCTGTTGGTACGAGCCTTTGAATCTAATGTTAGATGCAATAAATTTCATCAGCGCATTGTGGCTTTACCACAATCGGGTCCAAAATAGTCTACACATGTATTTGATTTCAATCAGAAGTTAAAGTAGTCTTTTGCAAAGTTGTCATTTGACGCCAAATCCGTTGATGAAGAGAAAAAGTCATTTTCGTCACCATAATTTATAGGTACATGTACGGTACCACAAAAAAGGCTGATAAGCAATCTTTTCTCAAGCAGGCGTGAGACCATCGTTGCCAGGGTATGGACATCGTCCTGTCGATAAATCCAGATGGGTCAGTTCATCGGTGTCGTCATCAGGCGGTCCACAATGCCTGGTGTTCTCTTACAAAGTGTTCGGCAAAAACTTCAAGAGATTAAATATCTATGTCAAAAACGATGGCGTGATGGAGCCACCTATTTGGTCGAGAGGTGGTCCTGCAATGGCGAACTGGACTCAAGGAACGGTTCAATTGAACACGAATGGAAAATATAAGGTGAGGGTACCTTTTTTTGTCCACCATCTTGCCAGAGGAATACACTCAGAGTTATCCACACTATCCTGGCGTAAAGCCAGCATGATTGCAGTACAATGATCCTTGATCCTCGAACACTTGCAGGTTGTATTCGAAGGGGTGAGGACGAAGTTGGACAACACAAGTAATGCGCTGATTAAAGATCCGATGATAAGGAATGGACCTTGCTCCTCGGAGGGTAAGTAAAGCTGTCATCTTTAGTTCTTAATCAATTTTTCGGTAATTTACCCGATATCATAAGACTCCATCCTTTTCCCAGGCTGCATCATTTTCTGCAAAACTACAGGCAAACATCGCAAAGTATTAATGTACCTTTCCTTTCATTCCTTTCAGGCGTAGTTTTGCCAGTGAATTTCACCAGAGCGACATCGCCACAGACAACTACATCAGTACCAACAACGCCCCAACCACCTAAAACCACAACACACCCTCCCCCAACTACGACACAGCCTCCAAAAACCACGACACAACCTCCAACAACCACGACAAAGATTCCTACAACCACGACACAGCCTCCAACCACA
>NMRB01000020.1:460066-506933 GCA_002633025.1 Notospermus geniculatus | reverse complement strand
CCCAACAAACTTGAACAGCAACCAACATGTATGATGATGTTCAAATTTGTGTGATGATGTTCATGGACAAATGTATGATCGTGTGGACTGTTTTCCCAACAAACCTGAACATGTATGATGATGTTCAAATTTTTAGCTGCATGTTTCATCTTGCCAATGCAAAACATCCAAAAAAAAATGTGTGATGATGTTCAGGCACAAATGTATGATCGTGTGGACGGTTTTCCCAACAAACTTGAACACCATCCAACATTATCCTTTCTCCATCATACTTCATCATACAATGTCCATGAATGTTGGACTGTAGATCGAAATCCACAACAAACTTAAACATCATCATACAAGTCTGTGATGCTGTTTTGAACAATGTTTGATGATGTTCAAAATTTTAGCTTCATTGTCACATGACAGAAATCGACAAACAAGCTTGGACATCCACATACAAATGTATGATGGTGTTTTGAACAAATGTATGATCGTGTAGACAGACCTTGATTTGGTACGGTATATGCGATTTGTCCGTTATATAAAGGCCGGTATATACGAAGAATTTAATTGGAATTATCGTTAGACGGGACCGGGACTTCCAGTTTCAGTACGTTATAGGCGATTGTCCGGTATATGCAAGGCTGTTATATGCGAGGTTTACTGTAACTCTAATATGAAACGCCTAATAATTATAAATCAACCCGCCTTGCCTGCCTCCCCTGTGAATAATGAGTCGATCATCACCACGTGGGTGAACAAAGCAGGCGACGGGTCGTCGAGTGCAGGTAATCGCCTCCTGGATGAGCACTGCCTGGATTCTACGCGTAGTGCCATAACTTCCCTGGTGCAAAGCAATAAACTATCCTTAGGACCATGTCGGGTATTGGAAGTTCAGAATTTCTAAAATGGTGCCCCATGTCCCTCAATTGCGATATTTTTTTCTCCATAATTTCACTACGTGAACCTTAACGCCACCAGGCTTGTTCGTTATTACATTTAGTGATCTATAAGATTCTTTCTCCCCATAGACACTAACCATTTCTGATGTTGGTTACAGTTGATCTGCAATTTTGAGCGAGAATATGGTACTAATAGTTTTTATGAAAAACCAAATAAATGGTAAAACATAAAACATACACTTCCAGAGAAGTCTCTTCACATGTCAAAAACTTTACAAGTCATGATAACTTCACTGTTCAAGCATTTTCATGGAAGTACGCTGGGTACTCTCCTTAGTGTCCTTGGAAAGGAGATACTTCCGATGGGCACAGCTGTGCTATAGAACTATTCACTATAAATCCTTCGTTTGGATTTTACCACCAGCCAGCTTGGGTCTGGTCAAGAAGGCCAAGTTCTCTTCGGTGACACAATTGTGTCATCCCATACGGCGCGGCCTGCCCGACTTCACGTGCTGCATTGTCTCTCGTCCACTAGTAGAGCATTGTCTTTTTTGTGATTCCTAGTGGTACCTCAATGATACTTCTTTCCACTTCATAAGAAGTTACTCGCCAAAAAAGAGACACAAAATCATTCATTGTTGTGTGAATGGAGGCAAACATGCTCTGTTCTTTCCGATCGCCAAATGTAAACAACAACAAATACTCCCATTGGTCGAAATGTCATTATAGTCTGACCTCTCACCCTCAATCTGCATATCACAATGGGAATTCATTGAATCTGCGTCGATCTAGCCGACGACAATCGGAAATTGCCGACTGTTAACACTATGAAGTGAAAACCGTACTACTTTTTCAGCCATTTGGCCAAAACGTACTATCACTGCCAAGGACTAGTACGAAAACCGTCGGGTGATTTTATTAGCTCATTATCCGTCTACTCCTTGATCCAGGTATTGCACGGATACCGTCTCTCCTGTCAGACTTGTCTGGGACGAAAAAGTAGTACGCTTTGCGTCCACATCTACAGAATAAACTGTACGGAAATCACCCATCACCTTGAGGCGACTCCAGATGTCTTATCAGCTGGCTGTCAATCACACTTCCTTTGATGATGGTTTGCAGAGTTTACCGAGGTCACTGTGTGTAATGTTGCTTCGCTGGTCTAGCCCATCTTTACTCAAAATTTGGTTATCAAGCTGTGTAATACATAAAATTTCTATACCTGTCTTTGATGAAAGTGGGAAACCGCATCCTGACTATACACTGCATTAGGCCTACACCCTTGGGCGTCATGTTCCCTGTAGGCCTACTGGGGAAGTCTAACTATAGGCGAAGGCAATGGTTGTCAAGGGAATCGAAAGCCTTGTGGCCTATGCTGACTTACATGACTTATATGTCTTGTTGAAAACACTTTACAACAACGTTACTGTCAAATAACTGGCAACAAACGCACTCAGGGTGCGAAAATTATTAAAGGGACCAAAAATTGGTGATCAGAACAGTGATTCGAATGGGACTCTGGGATTGCAAGGCGGGCGCTGTAAGCAGTAGGCCTTCACAGATGTAAAGTACCAGTGTGTTCCTGTCCCTCAGCAGTATTTCCCCTCATTCTAAGGGAGTTAGTGTGAAATGAGAGTGACTAATTTCACTGGGTAATGATCATCCCGTCGCTGTCTATACGTCTAAAAAACTACAAAACTTCACAATGTTGGCAAAATGTAAACGCCAACAGGCTCCCTAACGTTGTAATTCTTACACCATCTGATTTTACAACTGACCAGGCATTCGTCTGCGAGCTATTTCTCTTCTCATACACTTGTCAAACACTTAAGATGCATCATGGGATAGGCCGGTATTGAGAGTGGAAATCCACACATCACTCTTTAATTACACATTATGCAATCCCAGGCAATCACATCCGTGGTAGATAAACTGCAGAAGTATCAAATTAAAATGACTGACAGCTAGGTGATAAACAGCCTCGTAGTGATGGATTGTTTTCGTACAACTTGTGGGGTATCAGGTAGTCGCAAATCGTACTATTTTGGCCGGCCAGACAAGAATGACAGAGTAGACGATTATCGTGTAACTTACTGGTACAGGATAAGACGGAAAATGTGTGAATAAAAATTTAGACGGTTTTTGTGCTAGTTGTTGGAAAGGGATAGTACGTTTTGGCCAAATGGCTGAAAAGTAGTACGATTTTTTCTCACTGTGTAAATGTCCGTATGCAAATGAGGTCAGAGGTCCGCTTATGATAAAACCGGGACCTAAATTCGAACCCGAGATTGGGCCGTCTAGATGAATAGACGACAATAGTACTGTCTTCATTGGCTTTTACAACTAAATTGGGGTGTCTGAGAGATGGTCCACACCCAACAGTCATTTTCCACCCATTAGTCATCAGTAAGGCGGAGAGATGGCCGAATTTCTAACTTATTAGCAGATTTAGTCGGTGTGTTGGGATTTTACCACCAGCCAGTTTGGGTCAAGTAGGCCAAGTTCTCTTCGGTGACACTAGGTGTCATCCCATAATCGGTGCGGCCTGCCCGACTTCACGTGTTGCATTGTCTCTCATCCACCAGAGCAGTGTCTTTTATGATTCCTTATTGCACCTCAATGACTACTTCTTTCCGCTTCATAAGAAGTTACTTGCAAAAAAAGGGACACAAAATCGTTTGTTACGTGAATGGATACAACAAACATGCTCTGTTCTCTCCGTTCGCTGAATGTAAACAATAACAAATACTCCCATTGGTCGAAATGTCATTATAGTCTGACCTCTCACCCGCAATCTGCATAACACAATGGGAATTCATAGAATCTGCGTCGATCTAGCCGACGACAATCGGAAATTGCCGACTGTAAAGTGTCCGTATGCAAATGAGGTCAGGGGTCCGCTTATGATAAAACCAGAACCTAAATTCGAACCCGAGAATGGGCCGTCAATAGATGAATAGACGACTATAGGACTGTTTTCATTGGCTTTTACAACTAAACTGTGTTGGTTTGAGAGGTGATCCACACCCAACTGGCATTCTTCACCTCTTAGTCGTCAATGAATGCAGCGAGATGGCCAAATTTCTGACTTAGCAGATTCAGTCGGTGTGTTTGGATTTTACCACCAGCCAGTTTGGGTCTGGTCAAGCAGGCCAAGTTCTGTTCGGTGACACAAGGTGTCATCCCATATGGCGCGGCCTGCCCGACTTCACGTGCTGCATTGTCTCTCGTCCACCAGTAGAGCATTGTCTTTTTTGTGATTCCTAGTGGTACCTCAATATGATACATGTACTTGTTTCCACTTTATAAGAAGTTACTCGCCAAAAAAGAGACACAAACTCATTTGTTGTGTGAATGGAGGCAAACGTGCTCTGTTCTTTCCGATCGCCAAATGTAAACAACAACAAATACTCCCATTGGTCGAAATGTAATTATGGTCTGACCTCTCACCCTCAATCTGCATAACCCAATGGGAATTCGTTGAATCTGCGTTGATCTCGCTGACGACAATCGGAAATTGCCGAGTGTCAAATTTCCGTATGCAAATGAGGTCAGAGGTCCGCTTATGATAAAACCGAAACCTAAATTCGAGCCCGAGAATGGGCTGTCAATAGATGAATAGACGACAATAGTACATTTTCATTGGCTTTTACAACTAAATTGGGGTGTTTGAGAGGTGGTCCACACCCAACAGTCATTTTCCACCACTTAGTCATCAATAAGGCCTAGAAATGGCCGAATTTCTAACTTATTAGCAGATTTTAGTCAGTGTGTTGGGATTTTACCACCAGCCAGTTTGGGTCTTGTCAAGTAGGCCAAGTTCTCTTCGGTGACACTAGGTGTCATCCCATACGGCGCGGCCTGCCCCCGACTTCGTGTGTTCCGATTGTCTCTCGTCCACCAGAGCAGTGTCTTTTGTGATTCCTTATTGCACCTCAAAGACTACTTTTTCAACTTCATAAGAAGTTACTCGCCAAAAAAAAAAGATGTAAGGCCTTGTTCACACGGGCACGCGTAAAGGGCGTATAGCGCAGAGAGTAACGCGTGATGCGTATGTGGCTACGCGGTTGGTATAAAAGAAGAAGATACGGCGACGATTCCTTCACGGAGGTCAGAGTAATGACGTCATCGCAGTTGTTTTCTGTCGAAATCCCCCAAGCGTCAAGCGTAAAGGCGCGTAAAAATACTGCAGGGCCCAGTTTCACAAAGAATCTTAAGTCTAAAGCTGGACTTAAGTCATCATGTGACCAGGTTTCAGCAAATCAGATGACTTCATTTCAGACTTAAGTTTTTTCTTAGACTTAAGATTCTTTGTGCAACCGGCCCCTGAGGTATTTGGGCGTAATACGCATACGCCCCTTGACGCCAGTCGTGTGAACAGCTCATTGACTCAAGCTAGAAGTATTGTTACGTTATACGCGTTAAGCGGGGTTCAATAGGGAGTTTTCGCAAAGTCCCCGAAACGCCAACGCCAACGCCAAACCCATTGTTAGATGCTACGAAGAGAGCACCGAACAAAACGATAGACGTTGGCGTCGGCGTTTCGGGGGCTTTGCGAAAACTCCCCATTGGCGCACGGATCCGGTCCGTTTACCCCTAGTTTTCCGGATACGATAACGCAAAAGTCAATATGATCGGTTTTTTACGGACCTGAATCGGGCCAAATCCGTGTGCCAATGAACCCTGCATTACGCTTTACGCAATACGCCCAACGTGTGCCCGTGTGAGGCCAGGGCCGTATTTAACTTTTTGGTCCATGGGGGCAAATCGGAATGACAACATGTTCGGGTTTTTGGGATATCGATGAACCACTCTTAATATTTCGGTCATCAGATGGGACGGTTCTGCCACCATACTTTTGATACGTCATATTTAAGCGCCTTTTGTGAAAGAATGTTTCAACTCATCGGCATCTGCGCGATAGAACGCCTCTAGCTCCACCAACCTTGACGCCTCAATCCATTTCCACCTGACGTGACAAATGATAATGACCATGTCACAATTTTAAAGACAAATCTGTCCAGAATGTAAAATATTTAAATTCCGTTTAAGAAATTTTCAGTTGATTGACAGAAACCATGAGATTAGCGCGAGGTGACGTTGTTACCTACGGTTCAAGAAGTTACAGGAATGTTGCAGTTGCAGGCAGGAGGTACCCTAGGGTGGCATCAATCAAATGGGAGAGAAACAAAGTAATTCCACAAATTGGAAATATTTCTTTAATCGTGTTGGATAGGCTGAAGAATGGTGTTATTATTTATCCCTGAGGTGTATTGATATATAATCCAATCAACGATCATACGCAGAGTTCATTGCTGTAGAACGGGTTCTCGATTTAAACCGGGCGATCGGTCCCCTAAACCAGTCGATTGATTGGATTTCCTGAGAATTCACCACAGATCACGACCTATACTTGGTATATCATCAGCTTTGTAAAGGAAATTTTCATCGTCATGAATCTTTGTGTTAGCATCTTCCTGTTGCTGGGAATAGGTAAGTCGATTTGCATATTACGAAAGTGTGGTGACAGAAAACAGGTTTTCCTTTATAAGCTTAGATAGTCAAATCAAAGACCACTGGTAACAGAAGTAGTTATACGTATGTTTAGATAGTCAGAAGTTACTGCTGGTAACAGAAGTAGTTTCTCCTTGTGTTTAGATAAGTCAGAAATCACTGGCAACAGGGACGTAGTTTCTACGTATGTTTAGATAGTGCACAAGTTGCTGTGACAGAAGTAGTTTCAACTTATATTTAGATAGTCAGAGGTTACTGGTAACAGATAGTTTCTCCTTATGTTTAGATAGTCAAAACTGGTAACCGAAGTAATTTCCCCAGTATATGCTTAGATAATCTGCAGTTACTGATAACAGAAGTGACCACATCATACCATTCTGCTACCAGTAACTTCTATAGTCTGTCGTATACCAAGTCGTACGACATCATTCATGTCCCCGTGGGTCTGCTCGTTATCGTCTCCAATTTTGCTGATGGTGCAAGACTTCTGGACATTGAGTGTCCACGTTCATGTACGACAACAGTACATGTATATGTGTAATCAATGAAATTCGGGATTATAAACTGAACGACTGTGGTAGGATTTGATTTGAAGACCTACATGTATATCCTTCAGTATACTTAGTACCATGTGTCCATTCATTGTATTAACCACTTGTTGCACAAGCAATCGTTGTCACCAGAATGTGACATGTTCTTCACAAATGTGGTTTTGGGTGTGGTGTATAGGCCTAGCCTACATGGAAATTTGATACGTTTTGTGCACTCAGAAGATTTTCTCTCTCGTACTTGTCGTTATGTAGCGAACAAAATGAGAATTCGGATGCATAGAGTGTCATCTTTCAGAAGCGCTCGTTACAAAATATACATTTTGTTTACAGGCACAGCTTTGTCCCTGAGGTCTGGACTGAACCGAGTCCGCCGAGAGAACAGTACGTATAGACCACGTTTGACAGTACGGGCCGCGTTTGTTTGTTGTTCGTGTTAATACCATTGGCCAAAAGGTCCAAGCAATACAAGCTAAGGCTAAAAACGTATATTTTACACATTTTTTAGATCGCAGCCCTGTATTTATCTACATAGCGAAAACTAACATTTGTCCCCTCTTTCTTTCTCTAGAGAACCAAAAGACTGCTGCGGCAACGACAACGAAGTCAGCCAATGTAACGGGTAATTTCCTTTTCTGCTCATTTTAATATGTAGAACTTATTAGTTCATGCCAAAGATACTGTAAATAAACAATATACGGCCTATACCTACTCACGGATGCTGTCGACTATCGGAAATGCAGCTTCGGCGATGGTCATTTGGATCCTTATTCGTCAAGAACGATTCGAAGAACACCTTTTCCCACGGACTCAGATATGTGAAGACGTCCAAAAACCCCGATGAGAAAGCGCGCATACCGAAGGAACTGTGGTAATGGATCTTGTTTGGTGTTTTTCAGAGAAGGACTGCCTTATTTGTCCTGACGATGTGCCGCTGCCGTGCGATGCGCCATCTAGTGTTGGCATGAATGTAAGTCTCGTAACTAGCAAAAGGGTGGGCATTAAGTTACTTTTTATGAAAATAGAGGACGTACGGTAATTATAGGCCTTCTAATTAAATAACCAATGTTTAGATTTAACAGTTGTTGACTGAATTGTATTATTTAGAATATCATCAATATTCTTATGTAAAGTCACAGACAAATTACAAGCATTCAATTATTTTTGATGTTGGTGAAACCATGGATTTGCTGTATAGGTCAGAGTGCCCAACTCTGAAATCAAGTACAATATCAATTTGTCGAAAATATGGTCCATTCAAAAATGCTTTGTTGCTCGGTTATTTCTGAGTGCATATAACTTTGGGAGGTGTCATTTTGTTTGTAATGATCTTCTCTACACAATAATCCTTCACAAATTAAGATCCATTCGGTTACAGGGCCACCAGAGTCAATTTACTAAACTCACTTTTTGGCACATATTCGGAGTTGCACATTCTTGGTACTTACCGGGGTATATTCTTGCTTTTACAGCATGGCCCAATGCTAAAATGGACTTTTAGAGCATGTGGTCGAAAGAAACACTGCCAAGCCTTTCAGAAATATCATGAACAACTTCTATATACCTTCCCCACCATTTTTTCCATTGCAGTATCATTTTTGGCACATCATTGCGGAATCGAATATCAAGGATAGTTCGAAGTATCCTCACAAAACTGAGATCGTGTCGAATGAGGACGAGTGCAAAAAGAAATGCACCGATGCAAACAATTGCAAAGAAGCTACCTTTATAAGTCCAGGTCATTGTATTCTTAATGGCAATTTCATCCACCAAGAAAAATGTTCCAAGGGTAGGTTATCCGTTTGCCTCTTGTTCAACGCGAAATATCAGTACACGACTAGGCATTTACCTTGGGTATATAGACTTGATCTTCGTATTCCTCAGTATCTAATGGTGATCAAGTCCACGTCGTATGTACACGTAAAGAAAGAAATAACAGAGAGTTTTCGCAAAGCCCCCGAAACGCCAACGCCAATGCCAATCCCATTGTTTGATACCGCCAAGGGAGCAGCGAACAATAGAATAGGCGTTCGCGTCGGTGTTTCGGGGGGTTTGCGAAAACTCTCTAATACGTACATGTACATACGTACACGTACATGAACATGTACGTACATGTTTGCTAGATTTTACTTTAAATCACCAGATTCTGTTCTTGCTTCATTGACTGATGATATTTCCTTCTTGTTTTAGGAGCAAAGGAAGACAAGCGCGCACCCGGTGAGACTTTGCAGAATTTTTCAATGACTGTTGCTAGGTTAAACCCTGCACAGGCGCATCCAGTTTTGTTATTACCGCCAATGTCTAGAATGGCAATTCTCTATAGACAACTATACTATGCCGAAAGAGCTCGAATAATTTGCCGAGCTATATTGGTCTAGATGATGCTGAAAATATGTCTAGGGATGTTACAATGGTCATGTAGACCTACACACATCTCCGTTTTCCGGTTACTGTGGTGGTCAGGTGGTCGATTATGGCTGATGCTGCAATCCGTGCTCTTGACGATCAAATCACTTACCGGGAGCTGTAGTAATTCGTTACTTGTTACTTTACTAGCGAAAACCTGTACGCCTGTCAACGCAACGTGCACCTCGAAAACAAAAGCAATTGAAGTACTTGACATTGGTACTGGCGAAGAACCAGATAAAGCTCTATTCGCTGATACCCTGGACGAATGCGGGGACAGGGCTTCGACGACTAAAGATGGCCACGAAGATTGCAAATCCGGGAACTGCAACGCATACAAACTTGAAATCAAGGAGAAGAACCAGAAGAAGACCTGGCTATGCACAATCCTGGTGAGTGCAACGTGCACGGATGATGGCAAGGGTGACTTCGTCTGGTTGATCAGGGGTAAGTTATAATATGGTAGTCATCGTTGTTTGTTGTCTCGTGCGGACGTGGTGGGCATGATTCCTGTGACGTTTGGACATGAATGATGTGTTAATTGACTTTGTCGATGGCAGCTCCTTTATGATATAAAATGACCGCCTTCTCCAAACTCGCTAGCCCAGCGGTACGGCGTTCCGCGTTTTCGGTTTGCTCCACTTGTACACTGGCTTCATACGCCCTCGTCACTCTGCTCGGAATGAGCACAGTGAATAAAAAACTTATCTACAGCTAGTTTTACACCCTAATAAAATCACAATCGCACTGTCAAGTTTAGAAATGTACCAAAACACCAAACTCACCATGATTTTTAAACATTTGTTAATTATTTTGTGTTGCACTTTTTTGCGGCGAATTGCTTGTATGGCTGTGCTTCGGTTCGGTCGTTCCGGCAGAAATAGTTTCCATTTTAGAAGCAACCAAATCGATGCACCAATCAGGTTTGTCGAATTTGATCACATGATTTTGTGAAGGTAAACATAACCACGTGCTATGTACCTGGAGGCAGCCATCTTAAATGACGTCATTCCTACGCGAAAAAAAGTACGGGGCACTGACGTTTGAAGGCAGAGTCACTAAGGTGAAACCGTGTGACCTTTGCATAGGAGATTGCGCCTTCTCACGTAATCCTAAATCTCTCGCAGGTATGGCGGTGAAGTCAAGTGGTCTAATCGCAAAGAAGACAAAGGCTGACGATGCTGAGCTCTGTGCATCTGCATGTCTCCAAGATTCTTCCTCTAAAAAATGTGCCTATGGTGTAATGTATCAGGAAAAGGAGATGTGCAACATCCTGGGGAAAACAGGGACCAAATTCGTCCGCATGTTCAAGTGCCCATTAGGTAGGTTGGCCTGATGGCAGACGAATTTTTGCACATTTTGTACCAGTCCTCCATATCTTGTTAAATTCCATGAAAACGTTCCAACAAATGACAGCGTATATACCGATTCTACATCATCAACAAATCCTTTTTTCACTTACAGACAAGCAAGGAAACTAACCATGAGAGGTGCCATACCAATTGCTTTGATTTCGAATGCACCATTTTGCACAGATTCTTACATTGATTAACGGAAGAAGGGAGATCCACGCCGAGACTTTGACAGAGAGCTGAGAGGCAAGCAGAACACGTCAATCCACCAATGGACATCAAAACGTGGACTACACCGACATCCCAGTATTTAACAGTTCCAATGTTAGTGTTTCTCTTCAATACAGTTCATTCAACTACATTACACAGTATCGTTATTGCAATCTGGACAATCTTGACATAAAGCTGTTTTGGCCCTTGCGATCTGCACAAATGCGATTCATATGACTCTCATCCCTGCCACTTCCGGTTTTACGTTTTTGTTCACATTTCCGCTTATGTTGTTGTTTTTTAATTTTGTGTGTTGTCATTTTGTGATTTGTTTTGGAATGGTATGGTGTGAAGCATGTGTTGTTTTGTGAAGACATATTACCAGCAGCAATAAAATANCATTCGGAACTTCCGAAGGCAACTGCTCGGCAATTTCCGTGACGACTCGCATTTCCCCTCGGACACAATTCCAAGGCAGCCATCTTGAATGCGCAGTGATTGCCTTGAGTTTCTGTGGCTTTGGATGCGGTCGCCTCATCACACCCTGCGCATGAACGAAATAGGTCACACAAAAACGTTGCGTTATTGATCAATCATTGGCAGATTGGGTGAGATATCGGTAAGTTTATATATAATATGCCTCAACTTATCCAGGAAGTAAAGGTTGGATATCTTAGCAGGCTAAAATTCGGCGAAAATAGTCCCACGGTCGGTCACGTGAGTTTGTTGATAACAACATGGCTGCCTTGGACTTGTGTCCGAGGTGAAATGCGCCGTACAGTGGATAGAAAAGCAGTTCGCCTCAGGTCGTTCCGAATGGAAGGCAGAGTCACTAGGTGACACCGTGTGACCTCTGCATAGGAGATTGCGCCTTCTCACGTAATCCTAAATCTCTCGCAGGTATGGCGGTGAAGTCAAGTGGTCAAATCGCAAAGAAGACAACGGCTAACGATGCTGAGCTCTGTGCATCCGCCTGTCTCCAAGATTCTTCCTCTAATAAATGTGCCTATGGTGTAATGTATCAGGAAAAGGAGATGTGCAACATACTGGGGAAAACAGGGACCAAATTCGTCCGCATGTTCAAGTGCCCATTAGGTAGGTTGGTCTGATGGCAGATTTGCACATTTTGTACCAGTCCTCCATATCTTGTTAAATTCCATGAAAACGTTCCAACAAATGACAGCGTATACCGATTCTACATCACCAACAAATCCTTTTTTCACTTACAGACAAGCAAGTAAACTAACCGTGAGAGGTGCCATACCAATTGCTTTGATTTCGAATGCACCATTTTGCACAGATTCTTACATTGATTAACGGAAGAAGGGAGATCCACGCCGAGACTTTGACAGAGAGCTGGGGCAAGCAGAACACGTCAATCCACCAATGGACATCAAAACGTAGACTACACCGACATCCCAGTGAACAGTTCCATGTTAGTGTTTCTCTTCAATACAGTTCATTCAACTACATTACACAGTATCGTTATTGCAATCTGGACAATCTTGACATAAAGCTGTTTTGGCCCTTGCGATCTGCACAAATGCGATTCATATGACTCTCATCCCTGCCACTTCCGGTTTTACGTTTTTGTTCACATTTCCGCTTATGTTGTTGTTTTTTAATTTTGTGTGTTGTCATTTTGTGATTTGTTTTGGAATGGTATGGTGTGAAGCATGTGTTGTTTTGTGAAGACATATTACCAGCAGCAATAAAATACACTTTATCAACCATCTTTTATTCTTTGATCACTTAACGAACGTTGTTAGCCTACTCAGCGTTGTTGTTCTGTATCTGGCCTTTCTAAAGGCAAGGCCCTGAAGTCAGACGACCTGGTAGGATCTACCGAACTGACTTCACCTTTCGAAATGTGTCCTATTTTCACAACAGTGTCTAAGGAATCCTAAGGAATGCAAGCCGAGATACTGGTTCCAACGAGCTGGTTACTTCTGGAGGCCGTATTGATGGGGTTTCATTCATTTCCGCTGGAGTTGTTCCTTTGATGAAGCCCGACCACCACAAAAAAACTGGTCGCCTTTCTGGATAAGCCGGTTATGGGTCACTCGACTGAAGTTTTTATTGGAGAACAAGGGACCGGTGTAAGGTAATCCGGCTAACCCTCAATAAATCATGGCGGAAAATTTCATCGATTATTGTGCTTCATAACTGGTATTTCCGGGAGGATGGCCCGCCTCGTAGGTCGGATGGGATTGGGTGTTCTCTCAAGCCCTCGGCGCGGAAATGACTGCACTGATGGCAGGCTCGATCAGACAATTTTAAGAGACATCTGACGAGCAGTGCAGAAACGGAACCCGTCCACTTCCGGTTTGATTCACTACTCGGTCTTCGCTTCTAGAAGTAGGTGATGTACGGGATCAGAGAGGCTATCGATGAGGCACGACAGGTGATGAGGCTAACTAAAACTGGCAGCTCTCACACAAGACACCACTGAATACGTTGCTCACAATACCAAAGCCTTGCCTGCAAACGCAGGGTCGGATCCAGGGTTGACAGAAAGGGGTCGTAGCTCGACGGGGAGGTGCTGAGCGCTGAAAGCGCGAACCCCAAACAATCTACTGCTTTTAGATGCATTTTCCTGGGATCTGAGAGCAAAATACTCGAATTTTTATGTGATTAAATTTGTCTTGCTAAAAAAGCATTGCTCTGCCAAAAATAGGCGGCGTACGCCCCCACGCCCCCCCCCGGATCCGACCCTGAAACGTATTGAAAAAAATATAAGAAATCATTATTAGGCGTATATTTTCACAAAGCGTACATACATAGATTTGGTTCGTCAAGACCTGATAACAAATGAAAAATCATATATTCTAAAACGTTTTACATGAAAACATACCCGTAAACTCCGATTAACACTACTTAAGGCAGCTCCTCAGGTGAGCGACTGGCAACTAAGGAGTACAGGTCAATCTACTCTTCATTTCTAAAGTTAGTTTTATTGAAATAAAGCAACAGCAGTTGCGCCCAATTGTGGCGAATATATTATACGTAATGCCAAAACAGTTCATGGTGGTTCGTATCTACATTACATACATACAACAGCAAAACAAAGCACTGTAAAACATTCTTCAGATGTCAATAGAAATACAATGTACTAAGTAATCGGCACATTATCTCACACAAATGACGAATCAGAACACAGGACTTCTCGGACACACATCACGGTAATCCTACTTGGATTTTTAGCTACATTTGCTCAAGAAAGGGAAAGCTATTTTCTGTTTCATCGCATACAGCGTTACTCCTGGAACAGTTTCAAACCGATACCCACTACGTTACGCGCACTCTGAAACTGCTTCAGTTGATGCGATCCTCAAAGTGTCACTTATAGACGGCGTTGGCTGACCGATTCGGGAATCGCCGCTGGGAATCTGCCGCGAGTACGAATATACAGTGTACATTTTGTTCACGTACCTTAGCCAATCAGAAAGTGTGTTACGGCGGCGTCGGTTAAACCTGTGATGATGGCCTATGATTGGATCCCTCGTGAACTGCGCCGCCTATTGATGACCCCTCACTTTTTGCGCCAATCATGCCAGTGTTTTGTGGGTGTAGGCCTATACCAACTGAACACTGGGGAGACGAGTGTAGGCCCACGTACTCCTACATAGGGCCTAACCACACTGATAAGTTGAACTCCTGACCAGCGATTTCCGCCAAGTTATCCTGATTACAATGTATACCACTCGGTTGACAACCCAGTGGCAGTCTCAGATCACTACCACCAATATCCAATTCCTGTCAAACTACGCAACATGGTCAGCAAAGGGATGCAGACGTTGCATATGACAACTACCGAAAGGGCGAACAGAGATGCAGTTTCCGCACATTTGGTATGTCAAAGCTCAATAATGGACGAAGTATTTCACGAAGGAAATGCAAACATATTCTCCAGCTTCCGCAGCCGTTGGTAGTGAAGTTTCATCCTGAAATTCGCCGTCACAAAATGTGAAGTAGCCATTTACACAGCACAATAGAACATTAATCTAATACTACGGAGGTATCTGGTTATTGACAGTTCTCCCCTAACGGAACAAATACCCACATCTGACGTCAAAGTTGCACAACATGAATGCGTCAATGAGGTATATTCATTTTCTCACGTTTCTCTTACTCCAAATTATACACTTGTGTGCATCATACTAACGACAAAAATAGTTATACAAAAATAAATATCCCTATTACAATATCCCTGACTTGAATGATTCCGGATTGTCACCAGCTGTCAGACCCCCTAGCTCAGGCTATATGTATGCACACACAAAAGTACCAGCCACGCCCGAATAAAGTATGTGGAGATGTCCATTTGTGCACACACCATGCACACGGCCTATATTCCATGGCTACGAGAGACCTGTCGCGTGCAAGAACGTGGGAACCATTTCTACCTATAGAGCCCAAGCTTGACACTTTTTACTCCAACCCTTGCCCTCACTTATTGCAGGATCGCTGACCAACTGCCAAAGCAAAGTCGCCATTCAGACACACATCTCGAATGTAGCCGTGTAACAAAGCACTCTCATTGGCTCACAATACATTGCATTCGACGGAGGTGCCAATGAAAGCGGCTGTAAGACTGAAAAACGGACCAATCAGAGCGCTACGTTGTCCAAAACAGTGAAGGTGAATCATCCACTTCATCTCATTTACATGCTCAGTTGATTGAATTGAATTTATACTTCCATCATACTGAATTTCGTACTTGACTCAATGCTCAAAATGGAAATGCAGAATGTATTCTCAGCTGGAATCGCTGCAATCTCCACATTCATACACAGCAGGTTAGAGGAAGTATATTCCGGTGTGCCTCGCTTGATGTGGGGATATTGTCGCAGAAAATATAAAAATCATTCCCCTGATCCGGGTTTTGTCGTGTGTTTGACCTTATCCTGTCCCCATGGGGATCATTCCATGTTCATCAGGGCAGAATGAACCGAGGCACTGGAGGTGTTTGCCTCACTAGTGCTCAGTGCGTGAGTACACGGGCCCCAAAAAGTTGACATTCAAGAGCTTTCGTACCTAACAGGCTTGCATATCCAGCACAACCAGTTCCCAGCGCTCAAAAAGCCTACGGCCGTAGTTTGTACATCCCACCATTGACTTGCTTCGTCACGCATATGGTAGTATAAATCCCTGCCATTTTATTACGCAAGACTTCAATTTGTTTTTCCATTATTTAGTCCTTAGGAGAAAACGGCCCACTGTCATGGATACCTCCGCCGCACAGCCTCCCTGCATTCTCGCCTCTTCCGTCCCGGATAAGTTTTACATTTCGTAATCTCTAGATGGAAGTCCTTCCTGTAATAGCAACACTTCTCGAAGCTTTTCTGATATTTCTCAGCACATTTCTCAATCTTTGTGGAGAGTCGCTTTGCGTATTGGTAAGAATACGGCCACCTTGAGTCAGTGTCAGAAAACCGTGGACTGACTTTATTTCTGCGCATTCGCTTTTTGTGTGTCATCAGGTGGATTTCAATGTCACAGCCAAGTTTCTTTCTCGCAGTTTTCTCGCCAACTTTGCAGCATCGCAGGTGCGAGGGTTTGAAACGTTCCCGGCGTATAACGCTCTGTGGCGGAGCAATTCGTGCAGTCAGGAGAAAGTCGTAGCCGAAGGGGACGATGGCATCTGGAAAAAAATAGCTTTTATTATGAAAATGTGAAATGCGGAAGTATTGCATGGCAACACCCACACCATAGGCTACCTGCGGAAAATAGAGGGGTGATTTTAAAGTTACGTCTTCCGGATGGTCCAAATGGAATGGCTTGAAATTGCAAAGCAGTAAAGAATAATTGACATCATGTACAAGTACATGTACATGTACATGTACATGGACATGTACATGGACATGGACACGTACTACACATGTAGTGCGAAATACGAAATGCGACTTCATTTCCATGATCTAATGTATTTCAGGAGATGTTTGGTAGCTACTAAAGTGGAAACGAAAGATAAATTTCCAAGTGATAATATACACCGCAACTCTACCGGTCTTGCGTCATACGCGAAAAGAAGCACTTGCAGCAGGCGATATTTGTGGTACCAACCATCTCCAGTAGTACTTTAGGTCCTTGAAGTGAGGTCCAATTTCGTATTTCGTACTTCGTGTTTCCTCCGATTTGCGAAACCTCATTTATCTAATACTTTCATTGAGGATGGTGCAAATCACTTCAATCTCTGTCTGTTCACGACTGTCGTGCAGGATTGCCCTGGAATCCAAAGATTGCAGAGCCAAAAGAATACTGCCCGTTTGCTTAAGATTACAAAAGAATCGTTTTTAAATCCAACCAAGTTCGTTGATCACACCCACGCAACAGAATCGTGTTTACTTTGCAGATGGGAACCGTTGAAATCAAGATAAAAAGGCAAATATTTGGCGTGCATTCAAATGTATAAGAAAAAAGTAGAACAATTCATGAAAGCGAAGTAATGGACATATCCTACATACCAAACCTTAATTTTTCATACTCAGATTGGAAAGGTTCTCAAAAAGTGCAACTTTAGTTCCAAAATACCTGCTGTTGGACATCGATATGAATAAAGAATTTCGTTAGTTTGAATTCCACCATCATTTTTCATTTTAACCGTATTCATTCGATATATACCCAGCAACATCATTCCACTGACTAAAACCAATTTCTTGATTACAGAAGGAAAACAAAGCCTGTAACAAGGTGAGAAGAAAAGGAATTTCGTTCATACCACGCGTCATGTTTATCTGGCACTTGATACTGAAGCTTTTTTCCCCCTAATTGACCTTTTTATAATTTACTTCCTGCTTTCCGTTCTCTGAGCAAGCCTCGAGTTTATTAGAAATCTAATTGCCAGATAGTTTGCAGAGGCCAGAAGCTGAATATTCAGCTGCTGTACAATGTGTTGGTTTCTTGACAGACGCCGGTTCACCTTACCTGTTCTCCAAGGGTGTGTCAACATTATTGTAATAGTGCATGGAAAAAAGTTACGGTCGGCTTTCGAAGCACGCAGAAAACAATTTGCGTCAGTACACACTTCGACTGAATTACTTTAAAATTAAAATTACCAGCACGAAAAAGTTTTAAAGGGCATGATACATGTATTTTTACGCCAAGGATGCAGACCGATATGAAACAGCGGTAGCGTACACAGCTATATGAGCACAATTCATGTTAGCGTGTTGTGGCTATCAGCTTGTATAGGCTACATAGCTTTCAAGGTCAACAACGATTTCACTTGCATGATAGTGTTGGTGAAGTATAGGGGTTCATACTTGAGACGTGGATGAGACGTACAAATGGCCTGAATGACTGATGGGCAAGACGTATTTTCTACAGAAACAAGGTGCCATAACACTAATTGATACATACATGTATTTAGAAACGAGTTAGTTCCATCAATTTTGTTTCCTTCCACACATTCCGTGGAATTGAGTCTGCCAGACATCATTTTCTTAGCGCGTGGAAACATTTCGTAATTCTAGCAGTTAGCCTAATTGACCATCGTTGTGAAAGGCACTTTCTTTCGTTCCTGCATTCTCGGTCATTCGAAAAGTATACCAATGCGAATACATGTACCCCGTGGTGGTTACAGTATTGACATAGGGATATCTTGCAGGTTAGCACGAGCACTGAAGGCCTGTCTACACCATCAACATTTCCAAAACATTCTAAAAACATTTCGTTGCAACAAATCTGCAACACCCTGTTTTGAGATTGTTGCACAGTGTGGACAGACTTGCAACAATTCAAAACATGTTTTGAAAATGTTTTAGAAATGTTGCAGAAGAATGCACATGACATTTCTTCTGCAACATTTTTAAAACATTTTCAAAACACTGTCCACACTGTGCAACAATCCCAAAACATGGGTGTTGCAGATTTGTTGCAACTCAATGTTTTTAGAATGTTTTGGAAATGTTGATGGTGTTGACAGGCCTTGACGTATAAAGCCGGTATAAACAGACTGGCGCGTACGCGACGCGTCCTGCAGGCGTTCAACCAATCAGATTCTTCGGTAGGTGTTTCGGTCCGTGTTACCGCCTCCCTGATTGGTTGAACGCTTCCCGACGCGCTGCTTACGCGTCAGTCTGTCACCGCCTAAGGCTAGGGATACACTGAACGCGATTTACCCATCGCGCGCGTTGTTTCTTTGTTATTTCATGCCGCAATGCCTCCGAAACAAAAGAGATTCGTGCGAAAATAGCGCGCGATGGGTAAATCGCGTTCAGTGTATCCCTAGCCTTAACACTATCTTTCCAACAAAAATGGTGGCCTTCTGCGTAGTTCTGCCACATGCCGTCGTCGTGGCAGTTCATTGTCCAAGCATGATGTAACACCACATTATTTTACCTTTGTGTGGCTATCGCCGCTTGACCAGCTCAGCGTGCCAGGGAATGGTATTAAGCTTCTTACGTCATGTGGTGAGAACTGTCACACACCATTGTTAGAAAGGTGTTTTATGAGGAAAATATTGAAGGCGACAGACAACGCCATAGGCCGCTTTTTGTAAAAAAAATGTTCAAAGTTCACTGACATACCAATCGCTAAAGAGACTCGCGAACGCTCGGTTTTTCCCTTTAACTTGTATTTTTCAGCCCCATGCGGTGTCTGTGTTCAGCTTTAGGTCACAATCTAATGATTTGAGATCATCTACTTTGCAAGATACATGTAAGGGCCCTGGAACTCAAAAATCAAATTCTGCTAAACCTGCTAACCACGGGTAATCCATGCACTCGTGACATGACTCATGATAAATTCATGGCTGTCGATGGCTTGCAACTCAAGGACAGTCCTCATCATCAGACACCCGGAAGCACCTGCTATCATAAAGATTCTGACGACCACGGATGCATGCAGCTGCAAAACGTGATCGCCGGCAGCAGAGGATATCATTAGACCATGTTGCGGTTACTGGAGATATCTTGCCTCGAGGCATGCTATGATGAAGCTTCGTATAATTATATAAGAACACTGACGACACAAAGTACATGTACATAACTATTGGCTTACACCAACGAAACACATCTCGCCGCAAAAAAAACTGCGGTCATGTCAGAACAGAAAAGGAAGTCGTATGATGTTGTCGATGGAAAAGATAAGCGCCATCCATAACCATTTAGATATCCAAAGAAAGAGAAAGCACAAAAATTGACACACAAAATGATGATAAACAGGAACACTTCGAGTTTACACTTCTGGTAGCTCGACGTGAAAGTGCCAGCCTGAAGAAGACCCCGGTTGGGGTCGAAAATTTGCTAAGATTCTGGAAATTGACTTCCTGTTTATCATCATAACCATTTAGAAATGGATTTTGTGAACTGAGGAATAGAATTTAGGTCCAGCACAGGTGCGTCTTCTCTTTTCTGATGGTAAAATGCATTTGAGCGGTGTTCTCGCAGTGTAAATTAGTTCGATTCCACCTCTGTAATCAAAAAAGAGAGGATCCATGGATCCTAATTGGCGCAAACGTTGCTTCAGGAATTCGAACCCAGTGCGTGGTAGCTCAGTCGTGTAATTCAATGCGTTATGCGCCATAGACATAGCACCTAGTTACCCGAGTTTCTACCGAAAAGCATCCGAAGTGCAAGACGTATATTTTGATTTGAAACAGAGGGCGTTTATAGGTAAGTTCATCTTGTTTGGATTGACATTTAATGGGCAACATACAAACGAGACAAGAAGCTCCCATCGATGAGTATGTAGACTGAGGCTGGCCGAAACGAGTGATAATCAATAACGTCTCAACAAGGTTCAATTATCCGCGCGCTCACCCGGTAAACAACATGAGACGGCTCGTCGTCGAGGGCCCTTCTCAAAGACGTACAAGAGAATGTTCCCGATATCACTGGTCAACCAGAATAATATCAGTCAACAAGGCGAGGAAAGTCAAATTGGTGTTACAGGGACAGGAGACCCTGAACTACGAAGACGTGTATCGTAGGCCGGAGTGGACAAAAATCTCCATTTAGGTATCATACCCAAATAGAATTAGGTACTATACCTAAATCGACCAACCACATGCCAGGAATTAGGTATCATACCTAAATCGATTTAAGTACCATACCTAAATCGACCAATAACAGGCCAGGAATTAGGTACCATACCTAAATCGATTTAAGTACCATACCTAAATCGATTTAAGTACCATACCTAAATCGATTTAGGTATGGTACCTAATTCCTGGCCTGTTANAGACGTGCTGGTGTCGCTGGATAACAAACATTCCTAAAGGGCCTGTCACACTGAAGTAGTTATCAAAACGTCCTGCCCCGTCTTTAAAAAATGGTAAAACGGGCCAGAACGTGTAACCCTTGGCAACATAATGCCTTGATGTTCTGCAGCACCCTTTCCGTCCATGAAGTTCGTAAAAAGACTGTAAAACGTTGGGCCGTATTCTAGAAGCTTCCTCAAGTGTAAGGTCGACCTTAATCTTTTGTATTCTACCCTGCAAACAATAGCTACTAGAATACGGCCCATTGCCACTACGTCCACTCCGTTCGCAGACAGTTTGAACCCGTTCGGCAAAATTTTCAAGAACGTACTGAGAACTACTTCAGTGTGACAGGCCTTTTAGAAAGACATATTTTCAATTTTCAAACGTGATTATGATGGCTGCGTTCCAGGGTCCATATTCATGAACATATACTTAAATCAAAGTGTGACACTTATCTTGGTGAACAAAGGATAAGGGCCGTATTCTAGAAGCTTCCTTAACTAAGGTTTACCTTTAGCTATTGTTTGCAGGGCAGAATACATAAGATTAAAGTGGACCTTTGAGCTAAGGAGGCTTGTAGAATACGGGCCTTATAAGTGTCACACAGGGCCGTATGCTCGGGTCGGACTTCAGCCACACTTTCATTAAAGTCTGACTTTTCTCAATGCTTCATAAGCAAAGAGGAAGTCTAACTTCAGCTATACTTTCGGCTAAAGTCCGACCCAAGCACACGGCCCTCAGACTTAAGTAGTTTTATGAATATGGGCCCTGGGACCTTATTCACAAAAGCCACGGTAACTTGTTACGCAAACGTTTTGTCAGGCTGACAGTGAACAATAGTTTACCCACAAATGGACTTTACGCACCCCTAAAGTTACGAGAGCTTTGTGAATAAGGACCCTGGGGGCCAAACCGCATTTTGTGGAATATGTCGGAGTGTAAAGTGATGGTCTTTTGAGAGGGTTCCAAGGTCAAACTGGAAAGAATGGCGATCTTTTAAGCAAAAACAGTCATGCACCCGGCGCGAATGGTGTATGAATATTGTCTCTGATGGATGATTTTTTTTGTAAAAAACATGCTTGACGTGCCAATGACCTTGACATTTGACGCGAGATATGGCGGACATAACCTTGACCTAGTTACCTCCTCCGACTCTGCTTTTTTCGATGTTCACCTTGGCCAATTATTATGTGCATTGTTCTCCGTTTTTTTTTCGATGTTCACATTGCACCCACGTTTTCCAAACATAAGAATTCACTTGCTGACGGAAAGACGTTCTTTAGAGGAAGGCTCCTTGCATAAAAACTTGAGCGTTAACGAACGCTTCTCATCCACCAAGCACCAATCGCGCGTCGACGAGTCTGGAAAACAAGCTAATGTTTTTTCCAATAACATGCATTTGCCGATATTGATCGATTGTGAGCCATGCTTCTCTTGCTAAGTACCTGTCTGAGGCTGGCCTACACGAGAGATCATCAGACGTGTCTCAACAAGGTTCATTTATCGGCCACATCCACCGAAAAAAAGCAGTATTCATGAATTTATCGCGCCGGGCACGTTTTCGTTTCGAAGACATACATCAAAACGCCCCTCAAGTATTCAAGTATTCATGCATTCAATTATTCAAGGACCTTGTTTTCTGGCTCAAGGCCGTTTTTCCGTCGATGGCCGGCCACTTTATCACGATATGTCAACCACACCACATGTTATGTATGTTTATGTCGACCTTTGTCATGTTTGTACGTTGTACTGTGCGACAATTGAGACGTCACTCTCCAGCCAATTATTTGCCACTGTAAAACATTTAAAAATGCGAAATTTAGGCGAAGAAATCGCTTTTTATTCCCTTTCAATGAATCAGTCACTGTTGTTTGAACTACTCATCCACCTGTGACGTCATCAGAACAATGTGAGTATCAACCGTATTGCCATCTTTGGTCATCAAAAAGCTCACATTTTCCCAGATGACTTCATCGGTAAGACCGACGGTGAAATAGTTGGAAGAGTGGTAAAAACAATTGCAAAGTCTATTTTCGACTTAGATCAGAGAAGCACTTTATCCTTAATGATGTTTGTCATTATATGGTACCAAATAAAGGAGACTACTTATAAGTCCATGTGTAGCCTAAGGAATGGGTTCAACCCAACTCTTGTTAACTGAATTTTCTCTGTTATTTCATAAATCAGTATGGCAACAACAATTACGGGGCCCTAAAATAATGTACTTTTACCAAAGACTAATCAGGATTTTGCACTTTAAAACGGCGGCACTGACCTTATTAAGTTGCTACCAACCACTAACTGCATCCTAAGGGAAATTAAGTTTGGTCCATCAACCAATTAGGGCGGTCACACGGCTTGTTCAGACGCCGACGGAACAGATATCAAAGTACTCATTCGGGCCAGTGTACTAACGGTAATGCGTACAAGGATTTCATTCTTAAAAACGATGTCTAATAATTTTTCAAGTAAAATGTACCTTTCTTCAGTTTCAGGAGAAGTTTCGGAAAAGGGTGTGGTGTATGCTGAAGACCATGAATCAACACAAGTCTGTCTATTTACGCATTGTATTGCTGTTTTGTGGTGTTTGCGCGATTCGAGTGATTTTTAAGTTGTAGACAAAGTTTCAGCGATGTAGCCTACTATGGATACTAGTCCATTGAGAAAAAAGCCACCAGCCGCGTGAATTGCCGTCACATGACATGACACCTTCATACAGCAGTAAATATTTTGCCATCAATCACCTGTGATCGGTCAATCAAAGCCGGGTGAGCGTCAGTCACGATCGCATGGGTTAAACACTTCGACCGCATGGGTTAAACACTTCGACCGCACGGGTTAAACACTTATGGATGAAGGATTCAGAAATTGATCGGCTTCAATATCAAGTGCCATGTACTGACAAGACAAGGGGTAGTATATTGAAAAGAAGCATGTGTTTGAACACTCACCTGCTAACATTGCCACGCTGCAACAAACAGCAAACGTTACCGATAGCCAACTCATCCTGGCTCGATATAGCGATAGGAGTTACAACCTGATGGGAAAAGCCTTGAAATAGGAATCCGAACCGTTATACTCCGCGAATTAATAATCCTAGTGGTGTTAGTGACCAATGCAGCCTGCTTTATCTCGCTAACTGTTTGACCCATCTGGGCAAAGCGCTAGTAAATAATAACTATGAAAGAATCTGACGTCAACCAATCGGCTTTTGCCGCACAAACGTGAACCAACCAGAGCCCCCGTTTTAGCAACGTACCCAATGACGCTCCCACTGCGCGTTCTAATCTACGAGGAATTTACTACGGCGTGCGTGCTTTAGAAAAGCAGTTGCAGCCCCTGTGTTTCAATTCCATCAGGATCACCGATTCAAATACATGTGTTTCATAACTCATAGAAAGGTGCGCAGACCGTTTTAAACCCCCATCACCGACATTCACCTCGAAGCCCAGGGACCAACGTTCTGCTGATCGAGACATCCCCCTGATTCTGGTACGCGCTGCTGACATCGCGACATAGTCGTAATCAATAACACAAGGTCATGCAGAGAGCTGGGCTTCCGTATAGAGATGAATATTTCATCACGAATGCCGTTCGTATTTGAAGTGAGACCAGATAAATAGTTTTCTGGGATTGGACTCAATATTTTTTATGAATGTTTCATACCGGTACGGCGGAGACGTGGCAGACATTATTGATTTCCGTGATGGTCTGAAATATTTCAACAACCAAATCAGTCGAATACATGTACTCGCAAAAACCTTACAGATGGCATGGTTTGTAACCCACCAGAGGAGATGTTGCGATTGCATTTCGTCAGCTACATCAGTTTCAATCTCTCAGCCTCCTTGAGACACTGCAAAAAGGTGAAACCTTAATCGGGCAAAACAAGCAACGAAATACGCCAGTCTTGTTAAACTGAGTACGACATCATGTTATTCGACTGCAGTAATCCTCGAAAAACAAGAACTGTCGCTAAGAATTGATCAGAAACCCAGTAAGATGCTTGTTCAACAGTTTCCTTCCATGAATAATGCATATTGAGTTGTTTTTTTCAGCTGTTTGTCAAGAGATCGGCATAAGAATTTTATTCTTGAACTGTATGGACTGACATCTAATCCTCTGCCAAGGCCGATCGGATGGTGTAAACATCTGATGCGTGCCCTTCGTGTCGAAGATTTTTCCTCTGCCTCACGTAATTCAAACAAACTTGAACCAAATCAAACGCAAACAGTGATGTTTACTGACCGAAAACGCGTACATATGAGCAAACTGCCGACGATACTTGGCGTGACATCCGTCACGTGCACGTGCGTACACAATCGGAGTAGCTGAGAGTCTCAACTAACTTCTTTCGAAATGATGATCAATGCTGGGTAACCATAGCATGAATAAAAATACGCCAATATGATTAGGCTGATCTTTTATAAAAGCATATTTCTTGGAAAGACAGGATGTGCATGTTTTGTGTATCGTATTGAAAGGAAAGAAAACCGTTGCTTTTTTCGATGTTGCTAAAAAAATGGTATTGAAAATGGCGGCTTCGGCGCATGCATGAGACAAAGTGCTTATTTTTTGCTAATGGGGTGTAGATCCATGCATTTCTGACTCATCCTGTCAACAGTCTGTTGTTACACGACACTTCAATGAGAAGTAATCCTGTATTTCTCGGAAACGAACGCCCTAACATAAGCCTTGCACTTTTTCTGGATCACATCAATACTAATGAATGAGGCGCGTGTTCTTTGAATGTTTCCTGAGATTGGGGTGAAATCAATTGATACACACACTCGACCTGTCGATTGGAATCATACGATTGAACACTGTCTCCCTTGGTCGATCAACAGAGACTCGGATTTCTACATTTCATTTTTTAACCGTTCAGCTTGTCAAAACAATTTCCAAGTCTTCTAATAGTGTTTCGAATGCCGTACGTCAAGTGTCGGAGAGCGACAACCTGACTCGTGCATTCATTAGACATGCAAGGCTTAGGCAATTCGAATCCACAGCTTTCCTGGAAGGGACACAAGATGTATTTGGTGGGAGATTTAAAGCCACATTGTGCTTCCGTTTGCCGACGTTAGTGTAGTACTCTCAGAATACATTAGAGCTATGGCTGCATGCAGTTTTTTCAATGTTTCCTGAAAAACGGTGGTGATAAAACCCGGAATGAAACGAAACGAAATGATATCATCGAAATGGGCATGATTTGCATCAATTTATTTTCGTTTTATTGTCTTTTTGTAATACTACCGATATTTAAGTGGTTAACGTAAAACCTGCTCCGATATTGACGCTTGCTTTATGCACCAACCGAATGAGTGAAGAAAATGCAGAACAAAAACTGGCGGTAACCTGAGGAACACCGAAGCGAATTTCGTACATGATGATTCTGATTGATTTTAAAATAATAATTCAATTTTATTTTGTGGGGGGGATGTCGAAAAAATGTCAATCTCAAGGCGGAAGCATACATCTGCAACATGACACTTAATTAGGCCTACGTTAATTCTCAAATTCCTTAATTGCGAGTCCCATTTCAAGGATTTCATTTCGTTTCGTTTCATTCAGGGTTTTATCACTAACCGCTGAAAGACTAGGCCTTTCTTTGAAGAACGTATCAGGCAAGCATTTTGGGGTTCTTTTCACAAGACCATGAGACCCCTATACCTGCATTCTCCTAACACTTTGAAAATACCGTCAAATTCAATAGAGATGGGCTTTAAACATAACTGCCAAGAATGGAAACGGAAGCGGCGTGACAGGAAAGATTATGTAACGTGATATACCGGTCGCCATTTTCCGAGGAACATGCCAAGCGCCTTGTATCAGAACTGAATTCCGTAGAGCACACCGGTTGCATTTTGCCAGTCACCTTCACCTGTTTTATTTTACGTCAGGAAGGGGTTACTCACCGATAATCATTCAGCATTACATCGTCAATATAAAAAAACCATCAGTATCCAAACACGGGATATCCAGACGGTTCGAATGATACCAATTTAGCTTGTTCTAGGCCTATACCTCAGCAGGTACGGTATCTCCCAATTAGAAACATTTTCCTTCCCAGGTCGTTGCACTTTGAGGTGCGTTTAAGCTCCATTTCTTCACAACACCGAACAAATTTATTACACATTTATGTATCTTTGTCATTACTATCTTGGGAAAATCAGCAGAAGTGGTGGTTCGGCAACGATCACATGCCACTTGCTCGGTAAGGGCGGCTTCGAAAGCATTTTTTCCGCGCCGTGACCAACGCCGCGGAAAAAAACAATGCTTTCGAGCGTTTCCGCGCACGGAAATGCTCCAATGGAAAGCCGCCCTAAATGTGTAGATTGGGCGGGGGAAACATACGTCGATTTTGCTCACTCAGGAATCACCAACGGAAGCTGCATAGAATTTGTAGATTCCAGAGCAAACACAAGCATTCCGAATCGGTAGAAAAATGTGAGACGCTAAAATCATCACGTACCCCTTGCGAAAAATATTCCGGCTGAACATACAGTATGAATATTTTACATGCGATCGAATGAAAAATATTATCATGCCGAAATCACTCCGAAAGATGCAATTTCGCGGTGTAAATGAAACCAATAACATGATCAGCTGAGTCAGTGGACCGGAACGTTGACGAGTCAACACGGAGACGCTACGGCAGACGACATAACGACCCACAGCAGGACTGATGTCTGACCATGTGTAATGAGACGTAAAGCTAACGTCTCCTCCGGAAATAGATGTTGTTGGACCCTAGATGGGGCTAGACACCCTTCGTTTGTGGAGACCATCGAGTGCTGGAATGTCGTCTACCGATGTTTACGCCATGGCATAAGTGGTAGTTCACCCGTACGAAAGTCACATCGGCGTCAACGGAATACTAGTAGCTTACATATAACTTCGAAATGTCAGTGGAGCAGAAGCATATTTCATAATCAGGCTGCTTATTTCATAAAATGAAACAAGGAGGGCAATTTTTTGCCCACGACAACAGTATAAATCAAGCCAGGGACTGCGAGCTCTAGCTCCAGAACAGTAGGATGCTGTAGACTGGTCTCCTGCCCTCGAGACGCTCCGTCAGGAGGGCAAGAGACCAGTCTATTAAAGCTGCTTTTCCACGAGACGTTTGCGGGCGCGGAATAGGAAGCGGGCGCGGGTAGAAAAAATCGATCCAACGTATTTCCATTTAGCTGTTTCAGTCGCAACCGCGCCCGCCTCCTTTTCCGCGCCCGCAAACGTCTCGTGTGGAAAAGCAGCTGCCTAGCAAGGTTCATTGGCACACGGAATTGGTCCGATTCAGGTCCGCAAAAAATCTATCAAATGGACTTCAGCGTTGTCGTATCCGGAAAACTAGGGGCAAACGGACTGGAAACGGATCGGAACCGTGTGCCAATGAACCTTGCTTTAAGGCTGCTTTTTTTTCCACGAGACGTTTGCGGACGCGGTTTCGGTGGCGGGAGCGGGTGCGGGTGAAACGTCTAAAGGGAAATACGTTGGTTCGATTTTTTCCACCCGCGCCCGCCTCCTATTCCGCGCCCGCAAACGTCTCGTGGAAAAGCAGCCTTATACCGATGAATTTGTCGCGGGGATCGCGGAAATCGAGAAACGGGTCCAGGAGTACATGTACTCGTTTGGTGCAAAAATATCCCGTCAGAAAAACTCAGCGATTGACTTACGCCATGGAACAAGCATAAAATTGGCTGTGTTATGAGGAGAGGCAGTTGGCTAACAGTAATAGTGATATATTTTCCGTTAGAAACGGAAGCTCCCACAGTAGGCCTACAAGTTTACGAGCGCCAGTATCATTTGCAGTAATTTTCAGTTGTAACAACAACGGATTACTATACGTTCCCTTGTTTATAGCCGCATCACACGTTAATTTATAACGTCATTCAAGTATCTTCCTACTATACATGATACCTGAACAAGGTATACAAACCAATGCTTTACATCACCTCGTACGTCATTTAAATGCGCCTTCAGTTTACTTATTTACCCATCCTTTCTCAATCTGTTCATGAAATTTCACCGCGTACCGCCGCTCGGCGCATCCAGCGGCAAAAATAATCAACATCTCCCTGAATCAGCTGTCATTTCTCGATAGATCACTGCACTCTAAAGCGACAAAGATCAAGCTAAGATAAAAATTTGATTTGCTCTAAGGGCCAGCATGATTTGATTGATCACTTCCAGTCACTGGGAGTAAGAGTCAATTTCCTATAAGAAACCCGGTTTAAATAAGATTGGTCGATCGGTCATTCACACGACGTGAAAGCTACATTGCTGTACCATCCTTGGTAACAGAACATATGCCAAGTAATTCTGACAATTACATCGAATGATGTTCCTCTATTTTGCCATCATCCCAAAGTGCCACTCTATGCATGAAATATAACTCTTAGTATCCCTCACCTGGTGGCGGAATCGGGGACCAACATGATAAGACTGGTGTCCTGTCCAACCCATACAAAGCCAGTGGTAACACCTAGGTTAGACTGATACTATGACGAAACCTTAGCTGACAAAAATGGCCGCCATCATTTTCAGCACTTGAGAAGTTCAACGCGCTGTCATTGAGTGAATAACCTTTCATCAAGTAAGGTACCATGCGTCAACTCATTATTTTATGTGTGGCAACAGTCTCCATGCCAAATTGGTAACTTAGGTCATTCAGATAGCTAGATTTGAACAGTCTTGTCGAGCATGCATCACTCACTAACGAGGTTGCCCAAAGGTGAAAGGTTACGTCGGCCGCCACGAGATAGAAAACCTAATGCACACAGTGGCGCTTTAACAAGAAGGAATATGTACTGCTCTGTTAGAAGAGGGTTTTGAAATCCTCCAACACTGAAAAACTCTGCTTCATCAAAATGACGAAATGACGAACTTAGGTTCGTTTTCCATTAAGAATTAAGATACTCAGTTCGTAATTTTGATGAAGCAGGGTTTTCCGTGAAGAATGACCTTCTTCAACCGATCTGAAACAGCCCGTAGTAGTAATTTTGACGGCTGAGCTCTCAATCACTCCATGCTATGACATGTCAAGGACCGAGCTACCTCATCTGAATGATTACCCCATAATCATCACATGAAGGCCACGGAGCAAGGTCAGCCACTTCACCTATTTACGGTACGAGGGAATTACCAATGAAAGAACATTGAGGTGTCATATGAATATAAATATAAGAGCGTAGGCGTGTAATCAAGGCGTACAACTCGCGCCCACCTCGGAAAATAATTGCTACCGGTGAACAGGTACATCGGCGGGTCAGATGGCAATTATTTTGCCTCACATTAATGAATTTTTTGTTGGATTGAGATTAGAAGCTTCTAGGATATCGCCAATGACAACCACGAAGCATGGGAGACATTTTGATGATGATGATGATGAAAATCACCGGGGAAAATCAGAGGAAAATACCCTCGAACTTCTGAGGTCTTGTTCCAAATAAAAGCAACGGTAAAAGAATCTTCTTCGCCAGTATTAGTGTATGCCAAGAAAACAAATAAACAAGTACATAGATGACCAGTGATTGCGGGGCAATACCCCCGCGATACCCTTGTTACATTACGACAGTTCTTCAGTAATCACCCTTACACTATTCAAAATGGTTGGCATGGCAGCCATCTTGGTGGTGCAAAGGCCCTGGTTCTCGAAAGGTGTCTTCCTCTATCCACCCAAGGCCCACCACAGAACTTTGCGATCAATTCCTCCAGCAGTTCTCAAGTTATTGTCAGGGAGAGATATTCAAAATGGCCGCCATGGCAGCCATCTTGACATTACAATGACCATAATGTACGTGACATAATGACCTTGGCATGAACAAGGCGGGAAAAAATAAATGCAACTCAAATTATGACTATCATGCGTATCCTTTATTATCACGCTTATTTTTACACATATACATATACATATTTGAAATGCCTAACAATATGTACAGACTACTAATAACGTTACTTACATGTATTACATGTATATTTCAGAATATTCACAACATTATCTGGCCATGACAAGAATGCCATGGTAATCAATATATACATTCCACCAGCTCAAAACTAGCCATTCAACGTTCAATATCATTTAAAACAAAACCAATACTCAACAATTTTGGCAAGGGGACACTTGCCAGTTGGTCATCCCATTCTCTAATTGAAAGAAAAAACAAGATTTTTAGACGATACGGAATGCATCAATGGATAACATAAGGTGTATCACAGGTTGCATCCCAAGAAGATTTATTTGGAACAGGCATAGGCCTATCGGATATCGGACAAGAACTGAAACCAACATGGCCATGGTTGCATAAATAGTCTACCCCTCCAAAACACGTTATGCATTGACAGCTGACTGACAGGTAGGGTACATCTGAAATAAGTCTGAATGGAGCTAAGACCCCAACGTAGCGCTCCAACCCAACCAACAGCCGCTCCTTCGCCGGAAGCAAGAACTCAACCACAACCAACGATACATGCAGGGTACATCAAGCAGAAATGCCCAAAATATATTATTATGCCCTTTAACGCTCTGAACTGCAACAGGCGAGCACATTGCAGCCAACGAGGAGTCTGGCACAATTTTTTTCTACACAAATCAATATATTAATTTTGTAGAACCTGTAGGCCATGGCAAACTTTTAAAGGATATTGGCAGAAATGCAGATTCTTTCTAAGACTGGTCTCTGGTATAACAACATTCTGGGCAAAGCTCCTAAAGAGTTTGAACCACTAAAATTCAGAGGTTATTGCACTTTTACAGTCACTAGGAATGTAGGAAAAAATAAATATCTGTTGAGAATGACTAGAACAAATTTTGCATACATGCTTTGACCACTATCTTAAAACTCCTTTTCAGCAATGGAGAAAAGATAGCAATTTCAAAGTTGCAATAGAACACAGCATGATTCTACTTGTGTGGCTAATAAGTGATTATTGCCTTAAAAGCAGGGAACATGTCTATTACACTGGCACACGATCAAAAAGCATATAAAAATATCTCTTTGAACTAGACAGATAAGTAGTATATACACATTATATTGTCTGAAGAAGAAGACTAGAAAGAATCAAGTAGTAATATCAAGAATATAACAGGAGAAGCATTCTTTGGAACAACTTATATTGATATGGGATGGCTAAAAGTGAATTGGTATTTGGTCCGTTATTTTTGAAATGATTTATTAGAATACCAGCCTGACTTCAGGAACCAGGGGTCTGGCCACCTTGTCAAGTCAACCTGGCATAGAATGTGAAGCCTCTCACAAGCTACTACAGCAACATTTTTCAACATCACTTGATTGCAGGATGTTGCATCAGACATTACAGTATCTCTGAATATTCCTAACTACCGGTATAAGCCTTTCTTTCCCTCAGCAACTGCCTAAGCAACATCTACAAGTCTCCTATAACACCAGTAAAGAATGATGGATCACCCAACCCCCTGATTTACTGAAGATGTTACCTCCATCACCACATGCATTACACAAACTCTATCCCCCAAAATAAAACAGGCAGTGTTTGTAGCTACGGGGCAGGACCAACCATGGGCAATTTTTTTGGCCATTCATAAAGTTCATTAAGTTCTTGACTGTTTCAACATCATACTTTCGTCTTCTTGAAATTAATTTTTGGAAAACATCAAATGAACTTTTTGCTCCAATGCTAAACACTGATTTGTCATTCCAATCAAAATGCATGTTGGTTGTCTGATGACAACACAGCAATATGTAAAGAAACAGATTTGAAGGCTTTCGATAAATTCCTTATGAATGACCAGTAACATTGGGAGAAAAGGAACCAGACATTGATTATCTCTGAGCAACAGCATTGTATTGTAAAACAGTGACGAATACATGTATGATGTTCATCTTCTCAAGAGACAGCTTACGGCTGAGATACTTTCAATCACTTTTGCATTACAATCTGTACAGCGCATAAGCTTTGTCAGTCTAAGGACATTATTCCCTGAACTAACCAATATATCTGACTCAGTAGAAATACTAAATAAAATAATTGTGACCAGAGAAATTTGATTCGAAATGGCAAAGGAAGAAAGATTTGCTGTGCTGGACAGAAAATCAAGTTGCTACTTCCATATGTGACCCGTGACAGCAAAATGAGTTGGAATGCGCACAGAAGAAGACCCAAGGTGAACCAACGGGTTTGTTGATTTCAGCATTGTCTGCCCATTGTGAAATTTGACTTTGTCCATTTCTGAAATTGTTCTCTGGTATCATCTTAGTTCTTTCGGGCGCATTCCGACTCATTCCGAGTCGCATTCCGACTCATTTTGCTGTCGCGGGTCACATATGTTTTGTAAACACACACACAACAGGCACCTTTCCTCTATCCAAGCATCCATCAGACTCATATATCCCAGCTAAAAAGGTGATGTTTGACAAGCATATCCCGCACACCTTCTTTAAGGGGCAAGGCAGATTCTTTCTTGAGGGGAAGTTCCCAATCCTGCGATAAATTGAATGAAAACTGGCAAAGCAATCTGCAACAAGAACAGGGTTAGCAGCAGGTTAGAATGTTAGGCCGAGCTAATCTAAACAAACAAATCACCAGCACAAATCTGTTAAAGAGTCAGTAATGCATCTACTCCACACAGCAATTACACCATTCAAGGAAGAGTACCATCAGAAAATTTTCGTTTTCGTGCTACCAGAGTATCTGGTGGTACATGTATGTGATGGCCAGAATGTTCTGAAAGTTATCATAAGAGGTTTCCTGCTTCTAAAGCATGGAGACTGAAGCAAGCTTTTGAGGCTGCAATGGTAATTTTCAGCAATGGCACTAAGAATAGAAAGTCAAAAGGAGTTGGAACATATCATTCCTGAAATCCACGCTTCTGCCAAGGAAGACATTCTGCTGATGGGAATCTTCCTTGAATTTCAAGCAATCTGGACAAATCTAATTGCAATTATCTCAGGGAGTCAGAAGTAAGCAGAGGTAGGTCATGAGGAAGGGGGAAAATATCTACAACAGAATAAGCAGACCTGCCATGTCTCACTTCCTGGCTGCTCTCTTGAAGCTGATGCAGTGTGGAAGACACGACCTGCTTTGAACATTTGAGGTGTTAGTGTTCTGCAAAGTTAGCCTTTCTCCAGCAGAATCCGGCAAGTTACGGTACTCAGTGGCAAGCCAGAGCAATAACTTTGGCAGGTCTCTGTTGAGATTTAGTGAGGACAAGTGCAGTTCTGCTGGTTAAAAGAGTTTCAGGTCATGTAAATCACTCGCATTGGGGCCATGGGCAAGACTCATCCACAGAGGTTGTCATCTCTAATTGTGCTAAGCACAGTCTACTTTTAAGGTGCCTAAAACACATGCCTGGCAGAGGAACAAATGATCCTTATTATGTATTATAGAGAAACAAATAACAGCAAAGAGAAGAAACAATATTGCACAAAAATTTGTTCGTAACAACATGACTGAAGCAAAACATAATACACTCAACTAAATTACTTGACAGTTGACGGCATTACATTTGACAGCTAAGCACTGCCCAATAAACGCATCATATCACACCATTCTGACCATGCTTCTGATTACAGGCTGGACCCTTCACACGAGAGACATAGGATGGACAGTTACACTGGCCATCCCTAAAATGGCAACAATTTTGAAGATTTTACCACTGAGGCCTTTGACATGCATATCCAGAAGAATGGTCAGTATGGCGACTGGCTAGACTAACAGCGGGTATTCCCTTCAATGAAAAAAGAACAATTTTTCCATGTTTTATTGCCGATGTGTGACTGAGATCAGTGGACACACCTCTTGATGCCAACCTGATGCCTGTCTGCTAATGATCTGGCATTTTTAATTGTCACATCAGTCATGTCAGTTGAATTTATTTCATTTTTGAGAGCAAAAAATGAAAGAAGAGCCAGTATCACAACAATTTCCCATGCTCTTTTTCAAACAAAGCCATGTATCATGGCTATTATCAAAAATATTATCTATTTTTGCTATTATCTAGAAAGAGGTTATCATGGTTATAGTCAATCCTTTTGACTTATTAGGCATATACATGTAAGACATTATCATTTCACATCTCCCAGCTGAAGAGGTGATGTTTTATCAACATATCCTGGACACTTTGCTTCACCATGTCATAGGCACCCTTCCGCTTTTTAGGCAGCTCCCAATCCTGAGAAACATTGAATGCAAATTGTGACAGAAGTCTGGAAAAGGAAACAAGTCAAATGCGATAGAATGCACAACTAATGGTGAGAATTGTTGGATCAACCCCGTCGTTGTGTACATCTTTATGCTGAAGGATAAAATCCTGTGATGGGCTTGTACGACAGTCACAATACACAACATCAATAAACGGCATGCAAAAATAAATCAGCAGACATGATATGAAAATGGACAGCTTCAAGAGAAAGGAATGAGTGTTTTAAGAAATAGAAAATATGAGTGTCTAATTTGCCAGAGGCATATCATGGTGACATGAAAAATTAGATGAGTTAGCAGCAGACACAAAAACTGTGGTGACACTCCAGGCGAATTTATAATAAAGTACGGGAACAACTGTTCTGGATGTGGTAAAAAGTGATTGCTTTCAATGAACTGAAGCGAGAACGGGCACTCGCTAAAATATTCACTATTCATGAAGATGAACAGGCATCTGTATATTCGTAAAGCCTCCGAGATGTCTGTGAGATGTGCTTCTAAAGCTTGCAACACAAACACAAATTCATGATCTGCAAGATTGGAAATTGCATCATTGAGCTTTGTAGCAGACATAAAACTCATAGAGATGAAGCAGCACACATCCATCGATTTCAGCTCAGGGACATGGCTCGCCATCTTCGATAATTGAAGGCCGATCTGCTCACCACTGCGTTACATCGCACATCACCCTTCGAGAAATAGACCTGTTCGCGGCGAATCCGCTGCCTCTCGAAGAGGAGGCCAATCAGAACCGGTGTTGTAAAATTTGAAGCGCGGTACAAATAGTGGTAGCTGAAGACCCGATATAAAGTGCAATATGATTGGTCGACCGGTAAAGTTGGCATCGTGCCAAGATACGCCGCGGACAGGTCTATTTCTCGAAGGGTGATGTGCGATGTAACGCAGTGGTGAGCAGATCGGCCTTCGATTATCGAATATGATGGCTCGCATGCAGAGCTCGAGATCTCATTCTCACTGAGATATCCGTTCATGTGCTATCAGCTTTACAAGTCAATTTACAGAGCAACGAACCCATCGGACACTTTATGAATAAGGTACCACAGAAGACAATAAAAAAACTGCCGGGAAAGAAAAGGGATGCGGTATAATGCATCCCAGAATGGCAATGTTGAGGCGGAGTTGTAACATTTGGCAGCAAGGGATACCCGGTTAACTACTGAAGCCAAACAACCAGCACTGCCTGCTGGCAAATGAATACCTGGTTTTGATATATATGTTTACTTCTCCACCTTATAGTACTTCTGACCCCAAAAAGTTTCAAGTGGCAAATACAAAGATAGTGACCACTTTGAAGGTGGTCCTGTTTACAGTAAATTATCNTCATGGCTATTATCAAAAATATTATCTATTTTTGCTATTATCTAGAAAGAGGTTATCATGGTTATAGTCAATCCTTTTGACTTATTAGGCATATACATGTAAGACATTATCATTTCACATCTCCCAGCTGAAGAGGTGATGTTTTATCAACATATCCTGGACACTTTGCTTCACCATGTCATAGGCACCCTTCCGCTTTTTAGGCAGCTCCCAATCCTGAGAAACATTGAATGCAAATTGTGACAGAAGTCTGGAAAAGGAAACAAGTCAAATGCGATAGAATGCACAACTAATGGTGAGAATTTTTGGATCAACCCCGTCGTTGTGTACATCTTTATGCTGAAGGATAAAATCCTGTGATGGGCCTGTACGACACGATACACAACATCAATAAACGGCATGCAAAAATAAATCAGCAGACATGATATGAAAATGGACAGCTTCAAGAGAAAGGAATGAGTGTTTTAAGAAATAAAAAATATGAGTGTCTAATTTGCCAGAGGCATATCATGGTGACATGAAAAACTAGATGAGTTAGCAGCAGACACAAAAACTGTGGTGACACTCCAGGCGAATTTATAATAAAGTACGAGAACAACTGTTCTGGATGTGGTAAAAAGTGATTGCTTTCGCTGAACTGAAGCGAGAACAGGCACTCGCTAAAATCTTCACTATTCATGAAGATGAACAGGCATCTGTATATTCGTAAAGCCTCCGGAGGACTTGCAGTCCCTCTGCATGTTCCATCCCAACATGGTGCAAGGACATGAAAATCTGGCAACACACCAATACAAATTCATGTCTGTGAGATTATCTCATGGATATTTGCTCCTAAAGCAGGCAGCTCACACACAAATTCATGTCTGCAAGATTGGAAATTGTGCCCGCGAGCTGTGCCACAGACAAAACTTCGTAAAGCTCACAGACATGCTTTGCAGAGCTACAGATGATCTCATTCTGAGTGAGACTTCTGTTCATGTGCCACCAGATTCACAAATAAATTTACGGAGCAACAAACCCAGGGGAGACTTAAGGGCGGCGCACACGAGCGACAATTTTGACCGATTTGTCGGCCGACTTGGCTTCCGACCGCCAAAGCGACAAGATTTGGCGCTTCTGATTGGCTGATGTCTAGTCGCACCACCAGTCTCGTCGGCGGTCGCCCAGATTTAGTGGCTCGTGTGCGCCGCCCTTTAATGAATAAGGTCCCACAGATGACAATAAAAAAACTGCCGGGAAAGAAAAGGGATCCGGTATAATGCTTCCCAGAATGGCAATGTTGAGGGGGAGTTGTAACATTTGGCAGCAAGGGATAACCGGTTAACTACTGAAGCCAAACAACCAACTCTGCCTGCTGGCAAATGAATACCTGGTTTTGATATATATGTTTACTTCTCCACCTTATAGTACTTCTGACCCCAAAAAGTTCCAAGTGGCAAATACAAAGATAGTGACCACTTTGAAGGTGGTCCTGTTTACAGTAAATTATCTACCATCATATCTTAACTATCAAAATAACCAAGAGCTAGGTAGACAATAATTAACTTTTAATACCCCTAAATTGAGCACAGGCAGGAAAACTATGTTATCAATGTACCATGATAGACCATAATGCCAGCCTGGGGTACGTCATCAGAGGTATGTTGTGATTACAATATTACTTTTCCCCTTCCATTAGATTAAGATAAAACAGGCAAGACCACAAGAGATGAACATAAAGTAAGAGTAACTATTTGCTCTATTGAAAATGTTAGGCAATTAGTAATGTACGGTAAAGTAACATTAATAACAGGCATGACCAAGTATCAGGTGCTGAAGTGGAAGGTGCAGATTCTCCAAGTGGCCAACAGACCAAGAGCCATCCAGGCATCCTCCCATAGCAGGGCTTTAGTCTCGCTCCTCTTCATACACTTGCACACAAACTTTGTGTAAGTGCATGAAGAGGAATGAGGTAAAAACCCCTACTGTGGGGGATGCATCCTGAAGACAACATTGGGCATCTGATGAAGCAATCCAAACATCAAGGGTGGTGCTGACGAACGTGAATCACACTGAGAAGAAATGAACAAACCTGATGCAAAGACTTACCTTAGTTCACACTTGATCTGTACCCAGCCAGGGCTCCTCATGAAAGACCACGGGTGGTACCACTTTTCTATCACTTCGATACATGAACACAGTGTCTCCAACCAGAGGTGCATCACCTGCTCACTAAAGCACAAAATGACAGATATTTAGAAGCAGAGCAGAAAAATCAGGATTCCGAAATACGTCACAGTGCAACACTTTGATTTGCACAGCCCAGATTTCTTACGTAAAATTCAAGATGGTGGCCGAGGCAGCCATATTTAATATATGTACTCCCTCATTAGATGCTGAATACATGATGAAAAGGCATTGCACCACACACACCACACAATAAACCATTTGCAAATAAGATGAGTTCAAATCGAAATTGCAACACTGACTTAACAGTCATGTTCCATTTATGGGGTAGAGAGAGAATTGGCTCACAGAAACAGATCTATCAACAAATCATGTGGCCTTCTCACGTAATCTGGAATGTTACCCGACCAAGAAACCCAACAATCCAATTCAAATGGCAAGTCCAGCCTCAACTGAACCTGAATCGTAGAGTAGACAGGCATTTAACTGCTGCCAACTTCATCAAATTGAATGTATCTCTGCCAACTGAACAAAACAGAACAGAGGTCAGACCAGGCAGCCATGGAAATAATAAGCCAGCCACCATTTAAACAAGGGAGAAAACACAACCTTTTCCATTTTCTCTTTGGCCAGGAGAGCTAAGATCAAACCTCTTGATTGTAAGTGTTTACCACTGGAGTGAGATATGTGTTTCCCACCGTTTCCATAGGTTACCCGGTGCAAATCATTTCAGGTTCAATTCCGAGAGATGAGATTGGCCATAACGTCTAATAAGTAGTGGGAGGGTCCTTAATACGATGGCTAAATTATCGCACGCCAACTTTTATTACAACATTAGAAGTCAGTTATATGATCTATATATTATTTGATAGGTCTCCATGTATACTTATATCTTATGATACCATATCTGATCATAAACTAGATCTTTTAGAGTGGAATTCCCATGAAAGTCAACATGAAATCTACAGCTTTATATCCCAACAACATCCGGAACTGAAATTGGCAACGTAGCCAGACACTGGTCATGTCGAAGGAGTGCAAAGCAATGGTTACAGACTTACGTTCCAGTTAGCATCGTAAACTACTGGAACGCGTTGCATACTCAGACAGGAAAATAAATATTCCGCACAAAGTACATGCTTACTCAATGAGGGGAAAAAGATACAAACCCAGACTGCTGCCTGAACTGAAGTCATGATATTTATAGGAATACAAACATCAATTTACTATCATACCCTGTGTACCCTGATGTCACCTGTTTTTCTGAGCATATCTTACAAGGTTCATCAGGTTTGAGCCATTCATATGTACCGGTACATCAAAGCCATTGAAACTAAGATTCCAAACACAGTCTTTATATTGATACACTCCATACTTTTGCTCCTCTAGTCAGAACTAACAACTCAACCTGGACCTCGATAGTGCACTGCAACTATAATTCTAATCTTTGATGGTCAACGCCACAAGTTCCCTAAAGTGAGTTTTCTGCCTCGTGAGGCAGAAAACTTACCGAAAATACGCGCACACGCAAGCTATCTGCTGAGCAAACAGTCTCGACTTACTTTTTGCTCAGCAGATAGCTCCAGTGTGCGGCAGGCTTTAGGCTGGCATTCCATTCACGCAATTTCCGAGCAACAAATGAACAAAATCTTTGTCCGTGTCCAGTGGTCCATGGTCCGAGGACAATGCTTTCGAGCATTTGCCGCTCAAAAATCGTGTGAATGGAAAGCCAGCCTAATCATTTGATGGCCTTGGCTTTAGGAGGTGGCATTTTCTGCAGCTATCTGCATTTTCATCAGCAAAATGGTGTAAAGAAATGGCAAATGAAAGTACCAACATGAAGTTTGCACTACAAATCAACAGTTATTTCAACACAAAGACATTGAGTGATATGAATAAAAGCTAGCAAATGCTTTTACTTCATATTTGTACAGCTTAGCTTAGTGCATTTGCACTGCAAAATCCAAGTTAAAGCATTTGCTAGTCTTTATTCATATGACCCAATGTCTATGTTTAGGATTTTACACATCGTGAGTTAATCAGAGGTACCGCTCGATACCTCCGTCACTGCAGTTTTTGTGCAGTGATGACGGAGCGAGCGGTAACAATATCTGATACAAGGCAAGAATACCATGAATACAGAGTGCAAGGTCAAGGGAAGATGACATTGATTAAGTCTTATGCATTCATATTAGTACAGTCATGAATGTCATAGCAGCATCAAAGGATTTCCTTGCTTTTGTCACACGTGTCGCAAAATAAGGAGAGACAACTAGAAATAAACCATAAGGTTAACAGGTTAGGATTGCCAGCTTCATCAGTAGATATTAATAATGGATGGTCACAGCATGACGTAGATAATAATAACACCAACAGCACACATGCTCTGATGAGGAGATCAATAATGACAAAGAGAGTGGCAAATATATCATGTTTTGTCATTCGAAGGCTAAGAAATCTTGAAGATGACCATCAGATATTTCCGAACGGCTTACGAAAGGCGGAATAGCACCAGATGAACCTTCGCTCGGGTACATATATCGGACACTTGTACTCTTATAACCAGGGTAAACAAATTGCCACAGCATGTTGTTTCGAAGGAAGTGATTTCCTTGAAGCAGTAATGGTAAGCAACACTCAAAACAAAAGCAAGGTTTTAGTATGTCATAGAATATCCCTGCCAGCATTTCGTACCATCATCGGCTGTAGCTTCCACACCTCTTGAACCCATCAGTTAGAGTGAGGACTCCCTGTCATCAGACAAGTCATCACTGTATGTCAAACTTGACCATCTGCTTTTTTTACAAAGACAGCAGATGGGGAGATGGAAGCAATTCATAGTTTGCGCTCCAAGGATAGCTCCGGACGATATTCTGAGGATAAATCTGAGTATGAAACATTGTAGCCACTTCTTAAAGGTATTGAGAATGAACAGATGGTATTTAAAGGAACAAATCGAAATGATTATTATTATTATTATTTTATTATGATGATGATGAAGGGGTTATAGTAAACAAGGAAATCTTCACCACTAATTTGGCAAAACTTTCTGACAAAATTCATTATTCGTCTCCGAGCAACCCCAACCACGACCTTGGGTTACTTATTAACATTCCAGCCTGAAGGGTTATCTTAGTACAGCTGTTTCTGGCAAAGGGAACACACAATATTTGAACAGCAGCCAAGTGAATGTGTGCATTCCAGCGACTTTGGAAAATATTGCTACAGAAGGCACAATGTTGATCAAGACAATGTTTGCATACACGCAACAGTGAAGCCAAGATGATGTTCCTCTGCTATTAGGTCAAATAAGCCACGCTCGACGACTATCTGTGATATTTTCCTCAGGTATTTTTCATTACTACGTGTGTGCTGATGTACTGGCTAAAAAAAGATACGCCATGCCTGGGGCTTAATTCTCATTGTATGTGTTTCCAGCGACTGAAACTAAGTAACCCTCAGGTACACAACAACATCAAGGGGAAACTCAAAGCAGCCTGATCAGATTTGATGAAACAATAAATTTACATGCTGAACAATTTTAATTACAACACTATTTTTAGATAGAAATCCACTGGAAGCGTTTTTATTTCCCATCTGAACCACAAAATATGCCGTCCTATTGCCATCAAAATCTGTTTACAACATGAGAATGCCTGGAATGTCAACTTGACTATGAAGGTGAGGTTAAGAGTAAATAACTAGTGTTAATACCAACAGACAGGTGCTATATTTCTGATGCGGCATTGGGAAGTGGACGGATGCCAACATACCTGTTTACAATACAAGTGGTTGCAATGAGAAAATACCACTCAAAATCACTTATCCACCACAGGGCTCCTGACTTCAGATTTAATGGTGTTGACCACGAGGGCAACCGGAGCCAGAGTGAGGAAATACTGGATAAGATAGATAGATAGATAATTTGAAGCTTCATAACCCTTTTGGATCTTAAGCTTATACTACGATGTGGAGTCCACGACAGGCTACTGTCCGCTGGTGTGGGGTCTTTTACTTGCCCTGGCATAGACACTCAGGTACAAGGGACCACGGCTTTGAGTCTCATCCAACAGACTCTAATTGGTTCACAGCTTTTTCACATACATGTCCTGGCCAGGGATCGAACCCACGCATTGACCTTGTTAGGATTGACAGTCAAGCGTGTTGGACCGCTCAACCACCAGGCCAAGACAAATAATAATGTAAAGGATGTTAGCCATACTTTCAAGGGCAATTCCCTGCGCCAAAATGGTATCGTTACACATAAGTCACCTCTGAACCCGAAGATGCGAGTCCAAATTATAAATGTTGACATGTTCACGACACAAATCTCTTCTCCGGGGCTCTGGCCTCAGCTTCAACAGATCTGACCAAGTTGTGAAGGGTGTTTCAGGAAAAGACGTCCCCTGAACTACCGTCCACAGAAAATTAACTCGATGATGACGGTCGCATTACGTTTTCTTTGCCACTGTCTGAATTCCAGTTCTCACCCCGATATGCTCAGCAAATCGGGGTAAGGATTATCAATGCAGTATGTTTACTCAGCGATTAGTTTGTTTACATAGTCCTGACTTGTTCCTTGTTTCGTGTATTTATTGGTATAAAGACCAGTACTAAGAGCCTTGNATGATACCATATCTGATCATAAACTAGATCTTTTAGAGTGGAATTCCCATGAAAGTCAACATGAAATCTACAGCTTTATATCCCAACAACATCCGGAACTGAAATTGGCAACGTAGCCAGACACTGGTCATGTCGAAGGAGTGCAAAGCAATGGTTACAGACTTACGTTCCAGTTAGCATCGTAAACTATTGGAACACGTTGCATACTCAGACAGGAAAATAAATATTCCGCACAAAGTACATGCTTACTCAATGAGGGGAAAAAGATACAAACCCAGACTGCTGCCTGAACGGAAGTCATGATATTTATAGGAATACAAACATCAATTTACTATCATACCCTGTGTACCCTGATGTCACCTGTTTTTCTGAGCATATCTTACAAGGTTCATCAGGTTTGAGCCATTCATATGTACATCAAAGCCATTGAAAATCAAAGCCATTGAAACTAAGATTCCAAACACAGTCTTTATATTCATATACTCTCGCTCTTCTAGTCGGAACTAACAACTCAACCTGGACCTCGACAGTGTACTGCAAATATAATTCTAACCTTTGATGGTCAATGCCACAAGTTCCCTCAGCTAAAGCCTGCCGCATACTGAGGCTATCTGCTGAGCAAATAGCTCCAAATAGCTCCTGCTCAGCAGATAGCTCCAGTGTGCGGCAGGCTTTAGGCTGGCATTCCATTCATGCAATTTCCGAGCAACAAATGCACAAAATCTTTGTCCGTGTCCAGTGGTCCATGGTCCGAGGACAATGCTTTCGAGAGTTTGCCGCTCGAAAATCGTGTGAATGGAAAGCCAGCCTAATCATTTGATGGCCTTGGCTTTAGGAGGTGGCATAATTCTGCAGCTATCTGCATTTTCATCAGCAAAATGGTGTAAAGAAATGGCAAATGAAAAGTACCAACATGAAGTTTGCAGCATAAATCAAGAGTTATTTCAACACAAAGACAATCTCCATGTTTAGGATATAGACGAATCCCAAATTCCAAGTTCTGCGCACTTCCGCCGAAATAGCAACAAGAGCCTCCATCTGAAACCAGCTGACGTGACGCAATCCGTGATTCAGCAATGGTCAACTCTGACGTGACGTCGTCCAAGTCACTGTCGTGGGGTTCTCTGCGTCACGTCATTCAGTTTCAGACCGAGGTTCTTGTTGCTATTTCGGCGGAAGTGCGCAGATCTTTCCCGTTTACGTCAATTTGGGATTTGTCTATAACACATCGCGAGTTAATCAGAGGTACCGCTCGATACCTCCGTCACTGAATTTTTTGTGCAGTGATGACGGAGCGAGCAGTAACAACATCCGACACAAGACAAGAATACCATGAATACAGAGTGCAAGGTCAAGGGAAGACGACATTGATTAAGTCTTATGCATTCATATTAGTAGAGTCATGAATGTCATAGCAGCATCAAAGGATTTCCTTGCTTTTGTCACACGTGTCGCAAAATAAGGAGAGACAACTAGAAATAAACCATAAGGTTAACAGGTTAGGATTGCCAGCTTCATCAGTAGATATTAATAATGGATGGTCACAGCATGACGTAGATAATAATAACACCAACAGCACACATGCTCTGATGAGGAGATCAATAATGACAAAGCGAGTGGCAAATATATCATGTTTTGTCATTCGAAGGCTAAGAAATCTTGAAGATGACCATCAGATATTTCCGAACGGCTTACGAAAGGCGGAATAGCACCAGATGAACCTTCCCTCGGGTACATATATCGGACACTTGTACTCTTATAACCAGGGTAAACAAATTGCCACAGCATGTTGTTTCGAAGGAAGTGATTTCCTTGAAGCAGTAATGGCAAGCAACACTCAAAACAAAAGCAAGGTTTTAGTATGTCATAGAATATCCGTGCCAGCATTTCGTACCATCATCGGCTGTAGCTTCCACACCTCTTGAACCCATCAGTTAGAGTGAGGACTCCCTGTCATCAGGCAAGCCATCACTGTATGTCAAACTTGACCATCTGCTTTTTTTACAAAGACAGCAGATGAGGAGATGGAAGCAATTCATAGTTTGCGCTCCAAGGATAGCTCTTCGGACAATATTCTGAGGATAAATCTGAGTATGAAACATTGTAGCCACTTCTTAAAGGTATTGAGAATGAACAGATGGTATTTAAAGGAACAAATCGAAATGATTATTATTATTATTATTTTATTATGATGATGATGATGAAGGGGTTATAGTAAACAAGGAAATCTTCACCACTAGGCCTAATTTGGCAAAACTTTCTGACAAAATTCATTATTCGTCTCCGAGCAACCCCAACCACGACCTTGGGTTACTTATTAACATTCCAGCCTGAAGGGTTATCTTAGTACAGCTGTTTCTGGCAAAGGGAACACACAATATTTGAACAGCAGCCAAATGAATGTGTGCATTCCAGCGACTTTGGAAAATATTGCTACAGAAGGCACAATGTTGATCAAGACAATGTTTGCATACACGCAACAGTGAAGCCAAGATGATGTTCGTCTGCTATTAGGTCAAATAAGCCACGCTGGACGACTATCTGTGATATTTTCCTCAGGTATTTTTCATTACTACGTGTGTGATGATGTACTGGCTAAAAAAAGATACGCCATGCCTGGGGCTTAATTCTCATTGTATGTGTTCCCAGCGACTGAAACTAAGTAACCCTCAGGTACACAACAACATCAAGGGGAAACTCGTAGCAGCCTGATCAGATTTGATGAAACAATAAATTTACATGCTGAACAATTTTAATTACAACACTATTTTTAGATAGAAATCCACTGGAAGCGTTTTTATTTCCCATCTGAACCACAAAATATGCCGTCCTATTGCCATCAAAATCTGTTTACAACATGAGAATGCCTGGAATGTCAACTTGACTATGAAGGTGAGGTTAAGAGTAAATAACTAGTGTTAATACCAACAGACAGGTGCTATATTTCTGATGCGGCATTGGGAAGTGGACGGATGCCAACATACCTGTTTACAATACAAGTGGTTGCAATGAGAAAATACCACTCAAAATCACTTATCCACCACAGGGCTCCTGACTTCAGATTTAATGGTGTTGACCACAAGGGCAACCGGAGCCAGAGTGAGGAAATACTGGATAAGATAGATAGATAGATAATTTGAAGCTTCATAACCCTTTTGGATCTTAAGCTTATACTACGATGTGGAGTCCACGACAGGCTACTGTCCGCTGGTGTGGGGTCTTTTACTTGCCCTGGCATAGACACTCAGGTACAAGGGACCACGGCTTTGAGTCTCATCCAACAGACTCTAATTGGTTCACAGCTTTTTCACATACATGTCCTGGCCAGGGATCGAACCCACGCATTGACCTTGTTAGGATTGACAGTCAAGCGTGTTGGACCGCTCAACCACCAGGCCAAGACAAATAATAATGTAAAGGATGTTAGCCATACTT
>NMRB01000020.1:436114-459895 GCA_002633025.1 Notospermus geniculatus | reverse complement strand
ATCCTAACTTTTGAAAATTTCAAGTATTTGATTCGAAATTGATTTCATATCATACTACCTTATCATGGAAACTTTGTGAAGAAAGATTGGCATCAATATACCACTTCGTTTTTGCGGCATAATTTTTTAAAAACTGGTGATTTCGATGCTTTTTTATTCATTTTTTGCCATTTATTGAAATAACTCTCTCATATGATTTAACAAGTCAGAAAAATACTTTGGAATCTTTTTCATTTGACTCTCTGGGTCTGATGGCATTCGATTTTTTTCAAAATTCCTGAAATTATCAAAGTATCAAATTTGAAAATTCAAATGATATTTTGCAATTTCACAAAATCGAAGTGAGATTTTCGAAAACTTTCTTCACTGCAGTTTTTAGAATTGGTCATAGGATGATATGATATCGATTTCGAATCAGATATTTGAACTTTTAAAAAGTTGAGTTTTTCATGATATTTTGAAATTGTGATATCTCTGTGATATTTTGGCCGTATTTTAAAAATCTCTGTACATTCCAATTAAATGTCATTCAATGAAGCCTAAGACGTGCCAGTTCAGCTCATTTGTATTTTTTAAATATTTTTCCTATAATTTTTCATGGGGGTATGAATAAATTTGAGGACGACTGTACATTACGTCAAAATAAGCGACATGAAATCTCTCAAGTATTTTTGACGTAACATATCAGCTCTTCTCCCAAAGACTCACCAGATGAAAAACATGGTCACTTACTTTAAGCCACAACATATGAGAGATCGGAATTTGATGTCCATCTGTGCATGTGCTGCATCATGGGAGAGGTTGACGGATTGCACACACTGCAAAAAAGAACAACAATATATGATAAAGTAAATACAACTAAAATGTTCAAAATGTTTTAATTATAATAATAATAAATAATAAAACAATTCTTGTAGGGCGCAGTTCATATATATATCACTGCGCCTTACAAAATTAAAACATTTAAGTTTACATAAGATGGAGACAGGTTAAAACGTTTTCTCTAGACATTATCAAAACAGCATAAATTATTGAGAAAATCCACTGTTAAAGTAAGTGGCACAGAACTGACTTCTAGTCCGCTTTAAAGTGCACAGGATTCAGTTTGCCCCTGGTGGTTACATAAAGTATGAACTTACTCTGTATAAGATTTCCTCAGGTGTTAGAACTTTTCCATCTTCATCAAGCCTAAAACGAAATAAATGCACCGAGACAATCATAAAATTTCAGATTCAGTGTATGGTGATTTTATACAAATAGTTTTCCATTACAGTAAGGTACATATCACCTCGATATAATAACAGACTCACTCTAGAAATGGGCCATGATTGGACCGCAGGGCTTAAGAGATAGAAGTTCATTGAGCCTAGGCTTATAATGGATACCAATGGGGCTGGATTTTCAGTGCATGACAATTGAAATGTCACTAGTACCCTAACAGATAAATATACGGTTGATAAAGAAACTATTACCCGTAAAGAAATATGCCACAGTGTTAATGTCTCTCACTTTTGGTGGAGCTAAATGTCACACCCAGAAGTTTCAACATGTTGAAGTCACATAGCTGACATCTTGGTGAATGATCACCCATCGCGACTACATGTAACTGCAGTTGTATAAAGCTAGGAATCCACCATTGATTTTTAAGCTGATTTTGCATTGCGACTTGCTTTGCAACTGGGTTGCGTTGCAACTGGCACTCGATCGCCGGGACTCGCTGGACGTGATTTCCACCAATGGCAAAGATGTGGTCAATTTCAGTCGGCAATCGGTCAGCGACCAGTATCAGTTCCTTGTGATCGTATTCAGTCACAGGTAGCAGGATGCAAAACAAGTCACAAAGCAGAAAATCAGCAGTGGATTCCTAGCTTAAGAGATACTGCTTACACGGGAAAAGTGCACATGGATACAATATGTTGATCTGTTCGTACACAGAGTTCATGTGAATCAAAAATAGACAACAGTCATCTTAATTCAGAAAACTACTAATCCACAATCATCGTGGGTGTCTGAACGACAGAAGATGATCATAACAACTTCCAGTAGATCATTTTTAATACACGGTAATCTGCCCATTGTGTCTAGACACCAGTAAAATGTCAGCGACGGGGAATACAAGAAAAAACACCATTTGTGGTACAACAATTGTCTGGAAAGCTGGCCATACATGGCAAGTCTAGAATACACCAAGCAGATCAAGTGAAAAGTGAGCTGGAGTACATAATACACCCACGGCTAGATATTAACTCTTTCAGAGTTGAGAGTTGGCAAAAATGATAAGAGAACAACAGGGTGGCGTGTTTTCATGTGATGATGCCTTTTAAGAGTACTGGTACATTAAGCTATAATTTTTTTATGGAATCGCTATTGTAATACATGTAATCCAACATTTCACCAGGGAGTTATTCATAAAGCCTTTGTAGGACTTTGGATCCGTATGTCAGCCGGTACCCTATCCTTTCTCACCGTGCTTAAGTCATACAAGCAAAGGGATGCAAGACGCAACCAATCATGTCATGGGGCCCCAGATCAATGGAGACTTTGTGAATAAATGAGGTCACTGCACAATACAATGACCCTGATGACTGCACAATGCATGATAATGCAGGACCAAATGGGTCAAACCGAAAATAGATATCTATTTTTGGTCTGATCAAAAATAGGCAGTATCTATTTTTAGTCAGACGGTTATCCCCACATTGTGAATGAACTGACGAGGAATCTCATGAAATAGTATTAGACAATAGTACAAGCACATGAAATGGAACTTCACATGGCTAGTGATCCAAAGACAAATACTGGGAGGCAAAGGTTGACTTTCAGGCCATCTATGCATGACAGAATGAACTAGAGCTGAAAGTTTATCATTGACCATTAGACAGTGCATTTCAGAACTTGGCTTTTTCAAATTTGCGTAGGCATAGATTTGCAGTTTGGGATGTAGGAAATGGTATTATTTGGTCACTGTCACTGTTGCCAATTTCAGTCACCAAATCTTTCCTTCAAAGACAATTTGAGACAAAAGGAATGGAAAAAACCGATGTATCATTTGACTAAGCTGCCAAGAGATGGCAGCAATAGCTAGATTGTATGTGTACCAACTGACAACGTAGAACAGGACTACACTGATTTTAGCACTTACCTGTATGTCTTACAAAGCACCAGTCGTGAGTAAACAGAATTGAAATCTTTTTCAACTTCTTTCGTCGCAGCCTGAAAGAAAAGGACAGTACCGGTATATCGGATACTTCACAAAGAATTGTTGATTCCATTACCTGAAAGACCCTGAGAATTCCGATGTAATGGTGGGGAGTTTGGATTACAATTCCGTTCCATGTCTACACCTAAAGGTGCCAACAGGGTCAAACCAAGAGCAGGTTTCGATTTATACAAGACAATCTTCCACTTTTTATGAAAGCTCTGGGACAAGGTCACTTGGTCTTACCTCCTCAATGAACAGCCATGGATGACCTGGACCTCCTAATAACGACGACCTTTTTAATCCATGTTCAAAGACAGCTTTTAAAGCAGGGCACAACCTGAAAAGGAAGGGCGACACCTTAAGAGTGTGGACACCAGCTATACATGTTTTTATCACACTGTAATCGCATAGGCCTAGACGTCAGCTCTCACAGCTAGGCCTACACTGTCAAACTGCTGATGTGGAATATACTAAACAGACATGTAAGTGGTTGCAAACGACACCAATCAAAACGCTATCCATTATTTTAAAAGTGATGTGTTATCTATCTACAGTTTTTTAGGACATAACTGATTGACTTACACCCCTCTGACTAGATCTGTGATCGTCTCTGTGACTGTGTCATCTCCAGCGCTCGAGTAGTTTTTGCTCCTTTCATCCAAAAGTTCAACAAACTTAGCAGGGAACCAGCCCCGCAGACCATTCAATTCTCCCACCCAACAGTGTTCATCTTTCTGAGAGATAATCTGGAACGAAGAAAGGAGGAGATTTCATCCTGATCATTCTTGAGAGGTGTCAAGTGTAAAATGGCACTGAATCTTGAGAAATCTGGGTCAATTATAGACCATTCATTGGCAAATTCCTAAGAAATCTTACCGTGATGATGTCATTCTTTCTAAAGCCTAGCTCATCATCATCATGTCTCTCAAAGTCTAGTAAGGCTTTTGCTCTGCGTCGCCTACACCGAGCTACATTCACATAGGCTTCGAGATCATGAGCATGACTTTCCATAGAATAGTCAGCTTGGAGATTCTGAAAGATAAGATAATTACCGTAAGCAAGGAGTATTGCCTTTTCTTGATACTTGGTACAAATGAGACAGCCTGTTTGCAACACACTTTAGGTTGGTGAATTGCCCGAGAGTATCAGCTTTTCAATTTAACTATGAGGTTAATTCATTTATTGTCAAAATTACAAAATTATTACTTACCACTTTGTTGTTCTTTGGATCAATGGACTGGAAATGTCTTGCCACTTGTAAAATCCCCTCCCTCAGATCTACCAATAGTTCAGTCTGTTTTATGTTCTTGGCTTTACTGCTGTCTTCTTCTTCAGTTTCCCCCCAGAGCAACATGGAGATCAGGGAACGAGATCGCCGTAGATGTCTCTTATTTAATTGCTGAAATGAGATGGCACAGGCTGGTATTCCTTCTAAATGGAGACTATAAAGTGACAAATCTTTCTCGAAAACTGACAGGGAGCTCAAGCCCATTGGTAATTACGCAAATGTTTCATTTGAATGACACTGGTTACCTGTTTAGGCAAGTTTTTGGCTGACTCTGGATTGACTATAGCACCTTGGTCTGCCATCAAGTAGGCTAAATGCTTGCGTCTGTGTGACTCAACCATCATATCAGTCAGGGAAGAAGCCACTCTGAATGACACCTGCAGAAACAGAAAAAATATGTTTCACATTAGATTAAACTATAGGAATAATTTTGAGAAATACTGAGATTTGGACGGTGAAAATGAAGAGACACAACTTCATCCACCTGCAACATAAGAGGCCAAATATACGAATGTTCAGAACAAGATGTTGGCATTCAAACACGTACTTATTACCATAGGCCCAATATTTTAATGCCAAGAACTGACATCTTGAAGCTCATGCATGTGCTACTGTAGGCCCAATATAAACCTGGTACCACATAAATGTTGACAAGTTGAAGTTTACACCCTACAGTGTGCGAATCACCATAACATGATAAAGGTTTTGACACTGAAAATGTCCAATAAGGCCCTGTCTACTTTGTCTTACCTCCAACTTCCCCATGTTATTGTTAAAGTTGATTCTTTTATTACGTTTCATCAAATAAGGATAAAATACTGCCACGGGCTACATACACCATGAGTTCCTAAAGGCCAGAATAATGTACGCCTAGATCACTGCACGCATCATGTGCAAAGTTTATTAATTTCATATGCTGAGTTCAGGAACGTATGACAATTAATTTACAGTCAAGCAATGGAATGATCTCTATTACTGGGTATTAAATGAGGAGGTAATCTGCATCTGTCTGAGACAGCTGCTCGTCAATGAGTTTGAATAGGACAGTAGAATATTCATTGGTCTGATGTGATGAATAAAAATGTGAAGCATTATACCATAATACATGAAGAGCCATGCACCAGCAGGGCATACCTGTCCTCCACGCCATACCATGAGAGTATCAGGTAACTTGTATCACAAGGATCAGTTAGGAAATGTTCTCTGAGATGGCAGCACCATAGTTTCCAACCAGAATCACTGACTACCAAGTTACCGTTCACACAATCGTAATACTTTTTAAATTTCATTGATTGCAGAGGAATTCTTATACACCGTAGTTTGATTCCTTTATGCCGAAATAAAGTAGAGTTCAATAAAACATCCTCGTTTAATAATAGTCCTAGGGCCGTATTCTAGAAGCTTCCTTAACTCTAAGGTCTACCTTTAGCTATTGTTTGGAGGGCAGAATACAAAAGCTTAAAGTGGACTTTAGAGTTAAGGCGGCTTCTAGAATACGGGACCTAGAATCAGCAGAAAAGTAATGTTGAAGAGATATTTCATTGGATAACCTTTTTAAACAGGTAGAGTGGATGACAACTTACCTCAATTAACTCATCAACATCCTGTACATCACCAGGTACATCGGATAAAGCATTGAATATTTGTGCTGAATTATCGAGGCTCAAGATTTCTGGTTCCTGAAAAATTTCACAACTTTATAACCGTTTTTCCAAGTTGGTAGTCATGGCAATGATCACTATAAATATCGGATGATTGTGACATTTAAATTGACACGTTGACATTCTGGTACCGGTACTTTCAGACGTAAGGAATAGTACTGGTACGGAAAGTGTGAGTACCTTCATCTTGAGCATGCCCAGTGTAAGCTGGAAGAGCACGGCTGAACCTTCGTAGAAGAACAGGTCCCATAATCTCAACAAAACTTTCATGTGAACGACTGAGGCAAATGCTGTCAGGAACCAGTGAAGACTGATCAGGGAAAGCTCTGAAAAACATACCGTAACACAGAATTGGTTACTGATTACCGGTAGATCTAACAATGGATGTGAACCCTGATCACCGAGTCCACACCTTCTCTCAAAGTCCAAATGTAGACATCATCCAAGTCGCCCCCATCCTGTCAACGGAGACATGACCCACTGTTGTGGAAGTCAGAAACAAAAGTTTTATGAAGTATCCCATGCCAACATCTTAAGCACCTAAATGAAGTACTATAGTTACATTTTCAATTGTTTACCGCAGGGGGAAGTCAGGCTGAGTGCCCCACTCAAATGGTATACAACATCGAAAGCATTAAGTCTTTTCAATCTGAAGCACGGCACTACCTATCTGTTACTTTCTCAAGCACACTTCGCCTCCATTAAGACTGAGCTATTTTCTGTTAACCAATCACGATATTGAATCATACGCCTTAACTACATATCTAGGTGCCAAAACTTCATGTCGTTTTCCCAAACTCAAGGATGTAAATTGATTTCTGCTTAGGTCGTGTAGTAATTGAATCGAGTGTAGCGGCAACACTTCAAAAGCAAGATTGAAAATTTCGTGTAATGAAGTGAATTTTATGTGAAAAAATAATCCAAATTCTGGCACCATATTGATGGAAGTTAATGCAGTCATATAATTCTCGGCTCTCACACCAGAAAATTTTTCACATTATTTCTCAATTTGACCATTTTCATGAATAAATGAATTAAATTTAATTATTTATGGCATACCGGGGTACTGAAGGATTTAGAAACAAACCCACTTTCTTTTTTCTAAGTGAACCAATTGAGGAATAAATTATTCATTACATTGACTTGACATCATGCTCAGCAGAAGAAACTAGGTAATAGTGTGATGAGTTTATCTGAGACATAATTATTAAGAAACAAGATATTTTAAAAGTACCACTCTGCAAGATTTGGGTCGATACTTTTGGGTCAAGAGACACTAAATAGATTACCTAGTACCAATAAGTGAGAGAGATTGCAACATGAACATGGTTTAGTAATACATACACGTATGGTGATATCATGGCAAATTTACAAATAGAATACAGTATAATCAGCCAGATTACAGTCTATCATAACAAGAATGCTATTATTTGCAGACTTACTTCCCCAAATTGGTGTTTTTGTGCAATTACCACGGAATAAACTGGGTGAATGTCATCAACTCATACCACGACGTAAACATGGAAGAAAATAGCCACCACACAGGGTAACACCACCAGAAATGTTTCTTACACCACACTGCGTCATCTGAAGGGCCCTGTATTGAAAGTGGTTCCTAAAGCGTGCCCTGAATGTCACCAAGAAAGGAACCTCAGGAACACTCTTGCTTGTGAATTTACTTGCACAAGTAACTGCCTTCTTCAAACAAAACTGAAGCACAGCAACGAATTGATTAATGACTGGCTCTTTTTCATTCGCAATGTGCTGAAAGTCCCATGCCCTGTTACAGCATAACCTGTGCATCAAGTAAAGGATTATTCCAGTGAAGTAAGACTGACTTCATACGGAACAAGATGATTAAATAATGCTCACGTTGATATGATGTCGATACTTAATGTAATGAAATTTAGGAAAAGTACCTCTCGTGTTTGTTCACTCGACATGCAGCAATTAGCTGGAGAGGCACTTCAGTTGGAAGAAATACGAAAACTGCAAGCCGTGAACCTTTCCAGGGCGACCGTTTCTTTCATTTGCACATTAACTTGTCTCATGTTTTATTTGTTGTGCTTAACTGGCACCCTGAGTCCATGGCAAACAAACAGTCCCAATGAAGAGTGCAGCACTTTGCTCCTTCACAGAATGACAACTTGTCAGGAATAACTCCAGAATGGGATATCAAGGGAAAGAGCTACAATGTCAAATGCAAAATAACTGTGGCCAAAAGAAATACTTAATGGCGCCATGATTTTGCAGTCTTCACGTCAAAATTACATTAAGTAACACATCAAAATCAACAGACTTTCAAAATTCAGTCTGTGGACTAAGTCTCACCCCCCATTACCTAATCAACTCTCACACTTCAATGATTACTTATTAATATGTTAAATTAATGTGTGCAAAAATGCAGCAGCGCTATATCGTGTGTTAAATTATGAAGCTGAGAGCGAGGAAAAAATGTTCCACACTTAGACGTTCAATATAGAGTGCAATTATCTCCTTCGTCTGTGAATGTCATCTTCTCAAATAAAATCTAAAAATACGTTTCCTGAATCCATTAAATCTGAATCGACAGACCAAAACCAATAGAACAGACTACATTAAGAAAAATACACACTTGAAACATTCATGAAGATTTCAATTGCATCTTCAGGTGATAAGATCGTTGCAGACACAAGCATTTACGACTGCCTCTTCATTCAGGTTGAAAGCCAGGAGTGTTCTACGTCAAATCGACCACTATGTTGGCCCATTCTTTATATAATTGTCCGTATGGGACACAAATGATGTCATAACCTCCATAATGCACAGACAAAAGTAAAACAACAGTTACAAGCTATTGAGAAAGGAGATTCCTTAGAATTCTGCCTCAACATTATCGACACATTATAGAATGGGACCTTTTTGATTTCTTTCACCGGCATTAATGTAAATAGATTTTAAGTACCCAGATATCACAAGAATGAGAAGTGTTACTTATTTGACTTGTCTATTTACTCCGGAATCTGACAAAGATACATAGGAAACCCTCAGACAGATGCAATTAGGAATGGAGCCAATGAATACATGTACATCCTGCCTATCTCTGCTCAAGTGCTGGTATATAAATGATGTGAAAGCCTTACAGGAAATCACTGACTTGGCCCAGCCCCATTTGAGGTGCTCAAGACACGAGTTGTCCAGGTACGTCACAGCGTCATTAACACCGCAGTTAACGAGGGGAAGGATCTATCAATCTAGATGCAATTGTTTGTTTGATTCGGGAATAATGCGCTTACACTATCTATGTAATGATTGTAAGGATGTTCAGAGATTGCACAAAGATAGCTGCTTATGTCTCAATGATTTGTGTGAAGTTGAGCACCAATTGGATCAGCCACAATAAATATAGTGACAATAATTCTTTATCTACTGTCACTTATCACCAATTCAAAGTAATTGGAAAATTCAGGATGATATCTTTATACACCACTTCTCAAAATATATTTCACTCGATTCTTTAGCAAGCTAAAAACACCATTAAGGTGAAGATTCCCAATAAAACTCACTCCCAGTTCTGCCAAATGTTGATGATGTCATTAAATGAAAAGGTCTTGTTGAGAATAAGATGTGCACATTAGCGCAACTTCGTCAATTGAGCCATGTTATTTTGAGAGGGGCTAATGGAGTTACTATGAATTATGCCCTACTTAATGTCTCAGCAATAGTTTCATATTTTGCTTTAAAACTTCTGAAGTTTCTTACAATGTCATGGTCCAATTAGTAAAGCCATCAGCCTGAGATTTCATTGGTTTTCTGTCGCAGTTATAGAAAATCATGGGAGTGCTCCTGGAAATACACCAGGATTAAGTGCCAGCTACAGGAACCTCTTTTCTATAGGTTCCATCAAGAACACAATTTGTGAAAGTTTTCTTCTTTAGCTGTCACCATTACCGCTTTACACAACAGACATTTACTCTACTAATCCAAAAAGTTCATTTCTCCAACCACTTTAGATATTCAAAATATATTCAAGTATATATCTGGAATTTTTAATGGCCCATGGAAGTCAAGTACATTAGAATATCACATTTGCCATGCATTGGAGTGGATTTATGTATTTACTTAACCATTAAGGAGAAAAAAATATCCATATATCATGCAGTGACTAAACTCATTCGTTAATAATGAATTATCTTTTAAAGTTACTTAGTTATAGAATATTGAGTCGAGACTGTGGGCTCTAACATGGCTCATTATTGGCTTGGGCAATTGTATAGTGTTTTACAGATTAGATCTGGACAAAGGTACTTGGCTGACCTCTTGTCACTAAACTGGTGGTCACAAATAAGAATGTTCCACAACCCTTGGCAGCCAGTGTCATGGCTGACTAGCTTTAGCTGACACCGTGAAAGAGCTAATAGGGCCATTTAGACAACAGGCAAAAATCCACATGCGATCCGACTGAATCCGATTGTGGTTCAAAACTCTTGCGTGTAAACGCTACCCAATGCAGTCCAATGTGGATTTTGGACTGCATTGGACCACATACGACCACATTCAAATCTCGTCTAAACCCGATGTGGGTTTAGATACGATACGGGTCGATCGGATCCAATCGGATCGAATCTGAATGTGTTTTTTTGCGCTTGTCGTCTAAACGGCCCTATTGATTTCACCAACCCAACCCTACGGATAATCTAGTGTTGTGCAACACCACTATCTTTTGGTAAATGTGATCTGGTCACATTCCTGAGTTCAACTAAGTACCTTTGGCCAGAACGATATGAAAAACACTTTATGAAATGTAGAGGAAACCGGAGCAATGGAGGAAACCTACACTGATAACATGAGTACAGGGTCGGCCCAGGACTTGAACCCAGCACCTCAAATGTGACAGGGGCTGGATGTTTCCACTGCACCACTCTGACAGCCGTTTGTATAATGTAAAGTTACTGAAGGCCACTGAAGATTATGCTTGAAGATGGGGATTTGGCCTAGTGGTTAAGGCGTGCTGCCCCTTAGTGCTGGTGATTGATGCCTTATGCGAGGGTCCGTGGGTTCTCATCCGGTAGGAAGCTATGTCTTTCAACTTAGAAACCCGTTTCTATTTCATGTTCAAAGATTATGCTACGAGGATGAATCACATCATATAAATATTTTCCCTTTCAGGAAGATATAAAGCCAGACAAAACAGTACTTGAAGTGTGATCTTACCAATATCATGTTCCTTGAGTACCAGATCTGTGTCAGGAAGATAGCTAATGATCAGCTGGCGGAGGACTCGCTGGTCAGCCTACAGGATGAAAAAAAGACTTTTGAAACGAATCCAGAAGATTCCCAAGTTCTTCAATGTTTTGTCGAATCCAGAAGACTCCCAAGTTCTTCAATGTTTTGTCGAATCCAGAAGACTCCCAAGTTCTTCAATGTTTTGTCAAACACGTAACCAAGGCCTAGGCCTAGTTAAGTTTTGACATCATGGTTAAGGCAACACCCCAGGGGGATTCATGAAATAGTATTTTCACACTAAAGGTGTTAGAACTTTGACACCTCATTCGTTTCACCCCCTCGTAGTTCACAAAGTGCTGGAGTATATCAAGACCATTTACCTGGACTCCGATGAGTGTGCTTGAGTAGTAGGAAGCTGGAAGGAGGTCCTCAATTATGGCACACATCATCCAAAAAGCATCTTCTTCTTCCATGAACAGCAGAAGAGAGGCAGCAATCTGAAAGATGGAAGCAGAACACAGGGGTTTAGATAATTTTTCTTAAGCCACGAGTACTTTACTCATCTTGTATTTAGTGAGTACGTACACTGCTCTCCTGGCCCCTGTGAAGTGGCGTATTTTACGCATTACTGGTGCAACCAGAGCAGGATATGCCATAAAACTGTGCAGTAACACCTGACACCTCACCAAAACTGTGTTGTGAGACCTGTAAAGATTGGCTGCCATTGCAATATGGCAGCCATGGCGGCAACCTCATCGATCTCATCACGTTTTGTATGCTGACTTTGGAACTTTATTCACAGTTTTAAACAAACAGTTTCCAATTGCTGGCGTATTTGACGGATCATAAAGTCTCATAGTGCGTACAGTCCGCTTCTGGAGCTTTTTTGGTGTGCGTATGTTACGCTTTTGTGCAAGATTTCACTTACGTTTTTCACTAAGAATATTTCCAACAAGATTTGCGTATTTACGCAAATACGCACATTGTCTAAACCCCTGAGAACATGCAGTTTTTATACCATGACGGCCAATGTTTTGCCATCTAAATTATGAGATGCCTGCCAGTCACTGTCCCACCACTCGAGATGATCAATTAAAACCTTACCATTCCTGTGCCCTGACAGTAGCCAATATCGGGGTACAGCCATGCCAACGCCCTAAGAACTCGTCGTAATCTAGGTATGCCAGTACTGTTGATGTTACAGAAACACGCATTACTTGGCATAGTCCGCAATAGATCCTGCAAAGAAGAAAGCATGATTTTTTACAATTCCATTCCTTTCAAACCCCAAAATACCGAGGCTTCCCAGCAAAGATGACTAACGTAGTTGTTAAGGAACTTTTGTATGATTCCGTGGGGCTTTACCTTTTCTATTTGCTTGGAGGTCATAAGGTGATCATTGGAGCTGGTCCTCACTATATCTTTATATGAAGTGTCCGAGTTTGCTTTCTTGACAAAGGCCCCACACAGTCGAGGCCAGATGTATGCACGGAGGGAATGGGGAACACCATGCTTCATCATTGTCTTCAGCTTCTCAGATCTTGGTAGTCTATTTTCAATCTGTAAGTGCAAGCAGAAACGTTGAAGTTTTATTAATAGACTTGCACTGATTTGGTAGAAATCAACATCAGGACACATTTTTGATGTAGTTTTACATGTATATACCAACAATTGGAGTAAATGATAAGCAATGCAACCAGTTTGATGCTATAGAGCTTGTGCAGTGGCTCATTATGACGTCACTTTTGACCAGCGGTCCACCATGCTGACGTCGACGACAAAGTGCGCCACGTGTAGATCGCGTCATGGTTGAAGACGCACACACTCCACTTGCGCTGATGACAAACTGCACCACGTGGGTCGCCCACGTCGTTAGACGTCAATTTGACCGTCAATATGGCGGATTTTTCTGTGATGACTTCATGCACAAGCTCTACTGACACTCCTGTCACACCCTTAGCAACTCAGGACAACACATATTATTCAGACGGGGCAATAAAATGACCATGATATGACTAGTATCAGGTTGCCTGACATATACATGCAGACACACTGAATTGTTCTTAGTTATCTACAACCACAACAACACAACACATAGAATGGTAAAAAGCTCAGTTATTGCTGAATAAAATAGTATAACAGTATAATTTCCATAATCGTTCCATGAGAAAAACATGCACCGTTACTATAATTATAGACAATTTTGCGGAATAGCCTGCAGGATAAATACCGGTAATAGTGACCCAGAAGACAGACTGGCTGGCATGCAACGAAACACAGACAAACATAATCACTAGTAAAATATACTGGTATTTGACCTATCATGTCAATCATGCTCAACAACCAACAAGTCCATTCATCACAAACAGATGGTTACTGAAATAGCAACAGAAATAGAATGTACGTATGCAATATAATGACTATTGAGGGGAAAAGCAGCATGTTTTACCCACCTTATCCCAAGTGAGATCTCCCACTTCATCATTATGTGTGAATTCAAGATAAGCCGTCCATTTTAGCCTGTGTTGTGGATCTTCCACGAATGGAGTGCTTAATAATTTGCTGGAATTCTGCTCTGGGCCATCTGAAAAAGACGGATCTTATATTATAATATTCTGTTCATGAAAATTTCAATGCAGCTGACAGGTTTTCAAAGTAGGCCTATTGTCCATGATATTATTAGCCTGGTGGTCGAGCGGTCTAACACGCTTGACTTTCAATCCTAACAGGGTCAGTGCGTGGGTTTGGTCCCCGGCCAGGACATGTATGTGAAAAGCTGTGAACATAGAATAGTCTGTCGGATATATGAGACTCAAAGCCGTGGTCCCTTGTACCTGAGTGTCTATGCCAGGGCAAGTAAAAGATCCCACACAGGTGGACTCCACCCCGGAAGGGTTATGAAGCTTCAAATTATCTATCTATCTATCTAGGCCTATTCTTTGTATTTGTGAATATCATGATTGAATTGAATCAAGAGGTGAGTTCGTAATACATCGCTATCAGCCCCTGGACAGACGCAATACTGTGCAATCTTCACATGAAATGCAGGAGGAAACTGGAGCTTCTGCTTATCACAAATACAGACATACCTTCTTCCTCCACTTTGAAGCCAAATTCATCATATCGATAATCAAGTTGCCCAGAGGAATCTTCAGGCTGAAAACAGACAAACAATCTTCCCAACAAGCTACTAATTTTCAACAGGTAAACTATATCGTAACACCACCTAACTTGCAGTCCTTTGGAGCACTCAGAAACATTGGGGAAAGTCTGTCGCATCTTACTTAACTTACAGGATTTGTCAGTTTTGATAGTATGTCTTGTGGCCACATTGAGGTTGTGAGAGCAGAGAATGGTCCACCTGGTGTCGGAATGAAATCAGAATCAGAGCTGTGGGTATAAGTTGGCTGTGCTGACACACTAATACTTTCTCCTGTACCCATGATGATATCTTCTTCATCTTCTGAAAGTGTGTCCACTGTAAAGAAAAGAAGACAATAGAAACTACATTCCAAGAGGTCAATGTGACGAAGTCATGAGACGGCCATTGCCATTAGTTCTTGTTTCAGTAAAGCTGGCTTGGTGGAAAGGTTTTAATTATTTCCCCTTTAGATTGGTGCTCAAGAAACATTAAAGTATGAAATCATGAACGCCACCCAGGATCTTTCAAGTGTGCCATAATAGACGATATCAGTCCAAAAGAGCGCAGCACCTGACGGTAACTACAGCGTCACGACGTCCCGTACTCATTCCATGACATCTTGACCTGAGACGACGTCATGATCGCTGAAACAAGTGGAGGTTTTTCGAGTGACGTCACCGCGTTCAGAATGGGGGACGGGACGTCGTGACGCTGTAGGCCTAGCAAGTTACCGTCAGGTGCTGCGCTCTATTGGAGTGATAGAGTCTATTGCCCAAGTATTGTTTTTGCCAGCATCAATATCGTGCCATCTCCCCCTAGCCATGAAACTAGCAATGACTGTTTAGTTTCTGTGGGACTGAACTGTTTAAAGCGAATCGATAGCGGATTTTGTTTACATTTGGTTGGTGTTTGTAAACACAAAATTCAGCCAATCAAAATGCACGAAAATTTCTTTGTTGACATTCTGGAGAAGTTTTTTTACATTTTTTCCTGAAAATTCGTCCCCTTTCAAATTCTATTTCTAAATCAAATTTTTTCGCTTTAAGCGGGATCTGTGATTGAACTGCGACTTTTAACGTTTGGTTCGGACTCTTTTGGTGAAGGACATTTTTTGTTATTGTTTTAGTTTCGTGCATGTAATTTGTTGTCTTTCAATCACTTAGGTATTTTAATAGTGGTTGTAATTAAAACCTTTGTATTCCACCCAAGTCATCATTATTCAATGGCCAGGGGCCAATTGTCTTAATCACCACTCTGTCAGAGTCAAGCAACAAATAATGAAGCATCGGCTACATCATCTGTACTTATATGCTACACGGTATCCAACATAGAGCACAAAAAACGACACACAAAATGATAGCATACATAAGTCGTCTCCAAGTTTGGCATGTAGGCTACATGTAGACTTGTAAGAGTGGGAAGAAAGCTGTAGGCCTAGAGGCTACTTGTGTCGCAAGCATACGCCTACATAAAATGCAAGCACACATCTTGTCGTCTTCTTGCCATTGGCCCCCCATCAATGGCATCGTTTCATGATCTTCTCACATTCATTCATTCATTTCATTAAATACACCGCTAGGCCTACCTAGTTATGGTAACCATATCGACCAGGCATAGCTTCTTTTACGATATGACATTGACGGCTATTGCCTGGTACGTTATGGTTTACCCATATGCTGCCTGTGGTGCATAGTGTATTTCATGTACTGAACAAAATCACCAATTATTGTCAAACCTGACTAAATTCGAATAATTAACTGTTATGAATCCTTTCATTTATCCTCATTTCTCAATGTGGTATTCCAAAAGTCTGAAAAATTGGCACAAATTAGGAAAAAACTTTGATACAAAACTCCGTCGAAATGTCACCAACACATGTAAACAAGTCGCGAACACGTAGCTGTCACAAGACCCGAGGTCACGTGACTGGGCGTAGTCCTGAGACTGAATGAGAACGTGACTAACGTCAACTGCCATGACTGCGCAAACTGCATTGCGCGAGACTCTCATCATGGCGTGTGGCGGCCTGTGCATTTAGTTTCGAGGAGTGGATTTCGAAGTCGAATTGGGAAGTAAATAACGATGGAATTTTACTGAATTCACTCGGAAATGGTGTAGCGACGGTAGCTCAATAACACAGGGATACAATATTGTGGATTTTCGTGTTGGTTTGTGAATTAACAGTGGCAATTCCGTGCGGGAATTGCTCCACAGGGAATGTATTGGGCGATCTGAGACTCTGTATGCGCGCTATGTAAAAGTCAGTTTGTAAAAGCAAAAGCGGAGCATACAGAGTCCCAGTTACTGAGACTAAGGCCTACCTAGCCTACCTAGGCATACCGGTACTCTCATGCTGTAGCTGGGCCATCCTAGGTCATCATGGTCATCTATCTAGCAAGCCTACGCCTAGCTAGCCTAGGCTGAGGCTGGTACTGGTCACTCACAGTGCCACACCGTCACGGTCGACATGGTTTTTGGAATGGCCGGATTTTATCACTCTCCTGAGATCCTGTAGGCTGTCTTCAGTTCAGAGAGTTGCAATTGCATGTTTGTTGTGTGCGGTCATCTTTGTACTTTGACTTTTTTGTGGTCATAGGCGAGGCTGCTGGCCTGCCCTAGGTCCAAGCCCTAGCCAGCCTAGGCCTACGTCATGATGTTGTCCATGTCATGTTGTTGGTGGTGTGGTCATGATGATGGTAGTTCAAAAGGAAGGAGGTGGTTTAGCCTAGCCTAGTTGGTTGTTGTTTTGACATTGACTGGGTTTTGTGATGATGATCACAGGAGTTCGTCTACAAGATTGAGAGACCCTTTGAGACCCTTTTGAGACACCCTTTAGTATTATGCATCCCATCTGTAGTATAATACACAGACAAGGAGTACCACAAAATTTGAGGCCCCTCCGCTTCGATGCGAAAAAGTCACAAAATCAGGCAAATCAAGCACCGAAACCACTACCTACGTGTTCTATACAAATTTATCTACAAAATACACCCAAGATAATCCACTTTCGATGATCTTATTGTACTTAAATGCGGGATTTAATATCACTTTACGAGCATTGTGACAAAAGCGGTGACCACTGATTTCCATATTGCCGACGGGGATGCCGCCGTGTGACGTCATTGGAATCACCGCTTCGCTCTCATTGGTCAGATATTTAAAACTCGGCTAAAAATAGCCTAGCGTTTTCAACTTTGAACATCGCGGGCCGTTGGACTTCTCGGCGCAGGCTATTTTTAGCCGAGTTTTAAATATCTGACCAATGAGAGCGAAGCGGTGATTCCAATGACGTCACACGGCGGCATCCCCGTCGGCAATATGGAAATCAGTGGTCACCGCTTTTGTCACAATGCTCGTAAAGTGATATTAAATCCCGCATTTAAGTACAATAAGATCATCGAAAGTGGATTATCTTGGGTGTATTTTGTAGATAAATTTGTATAGAACACGTAGGTAGTGGTTTCGGTGCTTGATTTGCCTGATTTTGTGACTTTTTCGCATCGAAGCGGAGGGGCCTCAAATTTTGTGGTACTCCTTGTCTGTGTATTATACTACAGAGGGGATGCATAATACTAAAGGGTGTCTCAAAAGGGTCTCAAAGGGTCTCTCAATCTTGTAGACGAACTCCTGTGATGATGATGGACGGATTTCAGAAAGGCACCGTACCAGGTGGTCCGCATAAAGACGGTATTTCAAGGCAAATGGGTTGAAACCTACCATTTGAAGATTTAGATGAATAACCCTCAGTCGACCTGCGACTGAATACGGACGATACTATGTCCATATTCCCTGGAAAATGTGTGTTTTATCGCAGACTTTTCTGTCCGTCACCACCTAACCAGAATCGCGGTGTGTGGTCACGTCAGCATTTTGTGCTGTCTACGCGGAAGATTTGTTCAGGCTACCATAAAGATAACGCAAAGCAATAAAGTTTTCGATAAAATCAATGCAATTCATTTGATAAAATACCAGTATTTGGTTTTGCGTTGTTACATCAACATTTCAAACATTCAGATGTATTCTAATTGGTACAAATTGTTGCACTATTTCATACAGTAGTGATGCGGTTTTATGGATTCATTCAGAAGACTAAATTTGATGACGTAGTACACAACAATAACAAATGCACGTGCTAGCCATCAGATCTCATCTCGGGTGGTGGTGGGTGGGGAGGATGGGGACAGAGGCTAATAAAACAATATGTGTCGGGCGTAGCCAAGGGTCGTGGAGGGATCACATACCAAATAAAACGAAAATTTTCCTTCGGAAGCTCTACGTGTGTACAGTGACCCGTGTGTTATTCGTACCCCGAACATACATTGTCAGTAACCTCGAACATCGTCAATAATTTGAACAGCTCCCCAGGCCCCCGTGCATAGGCCTAGGCTATTTTGAAAATGAAGGCCTACATGGTAGGCCTACATGTACATGGTCACACATTGACTATCATCACTAATCCCTTAACACAAAACAGGGTCGGGTCCAGGGGGCACGTGCCCCACCCCGCCCCATTGACCCCACAGGGATTTCAAGACGCGGCGTACCACAGGGACTTGAGGCATGCATGGCAGGGGTGGTGGGTGTTTCCGAGGTCCAAAAGTACCCACGGACAGTGTCCTGACCCCCGGGGTAAAATACCCCAGAAATATGTAGGCCTATATATAATAACATATACATATTTCTGGGGTATTTTACCCCAGGGGTCAGGGCACTGTCCGTGGGCCGGTGCTTTGGACCTCGGAAACACCCACCACCCCTGCCATGCATGCCTCAAGTCCCTGTGCGGCGCACGGGGTCATGATGTTGTCAGTGAATATGAATGGATATAGGCCTACCACCCCCACGAACATTCCTCCGGCCCTAGGCCTAGTAACATATAGGCCTGCACATACACTGTGATGTTACTATGGCCGGGGAATAAAATTCCTGGGGGGGGGGGGGCTATATCCAATATCCAATATTCACAACAACATCATATCCCGTACGCGGCGTCAAGTCCGTGTGATTAGAGAGGTTGCGCAGCTTCCGGCCCCGACTCCGACTTCAACTACCAGAATGAATTGCAGTCCGCTGTAGACATCCATGATAAAAACGATTTGATAGACGTTTTCAAATCGTAAAATGCCAACTTAGTAGCAGAATAATTTTGACTCGTAATCAGAAGTGCACGTAAATCGAAAATATTATAGTCGTGAGTCGTACTAACCGGTGACTAGGATTACGACTTCAATATTCATTATTTATCCGCATTTCCACTTTATAATGCCAAATTTATTCTGCCTTCAATTTAATGGTGTTTGACGAATTGAAAACTTCTATCAAATCGTTTTTATCAAGGATGTCCATAGTGGACTGCAGTTCGGACCGTCTACTGACCGCGCCCCATTTTTGTGAACGGATTTCTACTGGTATGACCGTAAGTGAAACCACCGGCGGCGCAATTCAAAATACATGTAAAACCAAAGAAATTCTTTTATGATAAAACGTATCCTCCAATAAACTTTCTCTCAGCAAATTGACTTCAGTTGGATTCCCTGGTCAGTGTTGGTCCCTGTGGCCTCGAGGGGTGGGACTGTATTAATCCCCAGACGGACAGTGAACCACGGCGGCACCTGGTTTTGAAACCTGTCATGCATAGGTTGAATAAATGCGGCACCGCCGTACGTGAAGGCTTTTTTACAAGCGCACATTTGCGGCAAATCCGGTAGGGGTGTCTTTTTAAAGTCGACTGACCCAACGCTGTCGACTCGTCATTCAGACGGGTCAGTCGATTTTAAAACACCCCTACCGCATTGAGTTTTGCCGCAAATGTGCGCTTGGTTATAAAGCTAGGCGCACATGTGCGGCAAATCTCGATGCGGCAGGGGTGTTTTTAAAGGCGACTGACCCGGTTAAAATGACGAGTCGACAGCTTTGGGTCAGTCAACTTTTAAAACACCCCTTCCGCATCGAGATTCCGCACATGTGCGGCAAATCTCGATGCGCCTAGCGCCTAGTGCGCCTAGCTTTACAGCAAGGGTTCAACCTTCGATGCCTACCCTTTCGTGGGGTCATAAATCTCTTCCTCAGCATCGCTGGTGCCGGGTTGGCGTGTTTCATGTCGTCGTCCTGGCTGTCTTTCTCGGAGTGACCACCACTGCTAACGGGCTCTTTCGGCTTCATCATGGCGAAAGTCGCTTGCAAGTGATCCTTTTATTATGAATAGTAACCGTACTTGAGAAAATAGGCACTTCTTACGCGGCAAATTGATGATATGCAAAAAATGAGATCTCTTAGGTTGATGCAAAGGAGGTCGTGTCCTCGTGGGACGGACGTAGGCCAATTTATGATAACTGGGTGTGAACAGTCAAATGATCTGACTTTTCGTCTTCTAAATCATGAATTACGGTATCGAAAATACCCCAGGAACTGAGTCATTCCACTTTAGTGCAGTACAGAGAGTAGGCCTATCCACTCTTTCAAGTTGCCAAACTAAGAGCATCGAAACTGGAAAGGAGGGATTGGTTTCCGCTGTTGAGGACGAATAATCTGATATACACAGAGGTGACGGAACTGCCACTTGGCACAGTGATCCATTGTCAGTTATTCAAACAAGGCATTTTGCCGAATGCTATAAAGTAATCTCTGCAACCCTACTCCGATCCCAGCCAGAATAAATGACGTATGTCCAACATTCATGTGTCTCTGTCCTTAAGCTCCGCAGCTATCCTGTATCACAACGACGTAAAAAATACCGGTAATCTTTGATTCTTTCTGTAGATACATGTATGAGCTGGACTTCCATAGGCTTACAACACTCTGCCTTGGGATGCACATGCATGCATTTAATTAGAAAAGGAAGGCTGGATCAATATATGAAAAGCAATATGTTGGTATATACATTATACGTCAATGCCTCTTCACAACATGCCCTGATGACGTTTTTCATTGATTTCCTAGGCATATGGTGCACACAGGCCTACGGCTGCTATTTATGATTTATCAATGTGTACGCTATTTAATATCATACAAAAGATATAGCGGATGATTCAAAAAACCCAATGATGATTTTGTTCTCTTCTCTAGTTTCTGAAGAGAATTGGTGAAAATAGTCTCCTTGGAGGCGTAAGCAAGACCTTCATCAACAAAGTAACAGTCCTTCATCTCTTGGCATCTTGCACGATGTCCCATCTTCATCCATAAGCGCGAAAACAGGTATCAACTGATTACGTAATATTAAAATGTGATCTTTGGCCTACGGCTCTCTCACATTCATTAACCGCGAGACACAGAGATTGATAGCATGGCGGTGTAAGACGAACAGTTGTTTCCCTGAGTAACGTATCCCCCAAAATTTAATTTTTGGTATCCCCCTATATTGATTGCTAAGAACGCTTATGGGGAACAACGACAAAGATAACTCCGATGGCGGAGACTTTTGTCTTCAGAAACGCTTTCTCAGCAGGTAAACATAAAGTCGTCTCCGGCCGAATTTCGCAAATTTTCGACCCCAACCGGGGTCTTCCTCAGGCATTTTCTAGTAGAGATCCCAGAAGTGAAAGTTCTGGGATCTCTACTAGAAAGTGCCTGAGGAAGTCCCAGGTTGGGGTCGAAAATTTGCGAAATTCAGCCGGAGACGACTTTATGTGTACTATCATTTTGTGTGTCGTTTTTTTTTGCTCTATGTTGGATATCTTTCTCAGCAGGGGTAGTACTTACGCTTGTTCCTTTTTTCCCACTTATGCGGGTAATAGTAAAAATATTCGTCGTCGTAGACATCCATTCTTGGTGGATGCTGTTCCCTCATCGGCTTGATCAATTCACCCCTGAGCGGTGCTGATCTGGCGTCATCAACGGCGCTTTCTCCCTTGTGGCTGCACAACCGGGAACAATCCGCCGACCTTATGATGGCTTTGGTCCTCACCCGGAGCGCTCGCACCATCCTTGGTAGACGACGAGGATGTTTCACTGGAATGTCAAATATGTTAGTTAACGACAGTGACAGATCTACTCTCCTTGCGATATAGCGTTTAATCCACATGTCAGGGCCAGATCCAGGGTTTAGAAATAGTAAAAAAATCATTGCCCCTCAAAAAATAGGGGGGCACATGGGGCACGTGCCCCCCTCTGGATCCGGGCCTGCATGTAGTAAGATCAGGAGATGATCAAGAAGTCTAAAAAAGTACCGTCAACCAGGCATGCGAAACTGCAACAATTTTTGATTGACCGTAGTTGTGAGAAGACCGATCCATCCACAGCCAAAACGCGCAAAATATGAGAGCAAATGAAGAAATTAAATGAAATCTTTTCCTTCGTACTTTTATATTCAGCTTGCTGATAAAATGTCATGAGTGCCCGTCGTTCCTCGTGAATCATTTCGACATCCCTGTACAGATCAAACTCGCGCCTTTCCGTCTGTATTGTAATGGCTGCAGTGTTGATAGGAAGCGAGGACCAGGCAAACTCGTTCATTGTCAAATGTTTGAGAATGGTCCACCACAGCGCAGCCGTCCGTCAATGCATGGCTTGCCATTCGGATCCTTCTATACGCCGACGAGGTGATAATATTGTTGCTGTATGATGCCTTTTTTGTTCTCTGGACGCCAGATGGGTTGTAATCATCAGAATCTCCTGAATGACATGCCAGGATCAGTTGCTTGGAAAGTCCATTCCTACACAAACCAACGTTGGTGTAGAGAATGAGTGTTAGGCCCACCTGAACTCAGGTTCGTTCACCAATTAGTGGCACAAATAAACGGAATTGACAAGATCATATCGACACCAAGGCGTTCCTAGGCCTACGTGTATAATCCATTGACAACAATAATCTCCATGACCATCGAATCACAAACATGGTCCAATGCATCGGGCAATCCTACATCATGCTGGTGTATGACAGGTGCCCGATCCCTTGAGACCAGATGAGAACGCCAGGTTGCGAAGAACACTTCACAGGAACATTGGAATACCATTCAATGCTCTTTGGTTCGCTCAAATTGCACACCATACATTGCTTGGCATCGTCTATCAAATCGATTTGCCTCTTTGTCCCGACCATCATCGACAATAAAATTATCAGAATCCAAACTTTTAATGCTGATATGTTTTGTTATGTACTGTTACTGTCGTTGCTGTTGCTGTTGCTGTTACTGTTACTGTCGTTGCGGTTACTACTGTTATTGCCATTGCTGTTAATATACTTGCTGATATATGTTTTCTTGTTACTGTTATTATGGTTCCCGATCAATCAGATCGGGAACCATATTGTGTTTGGTCATGGTGTCTGTGTGTGTATGTGTGTGTT
>NMRB01000020.1:375518-435469 GCA_002633025.1 Notospermus geniculatus | reverse complement strand
TCATGTACGTCATGTCACATGACGTCACACCACGTCACGTCCCATCATGTCATATCGTATGGTTCCCTATCGATGTATCTCATCTCTACTCTATCAATGTGTCTTGATCTCTATCATTGGACCATTTGTGTGGAAGAAGTAGCCTACCTCGGGAACCATACGACATTTACAATGTCATCTTGTTGTTACTGTTGCTGTTGCTGTTGCTGTTGCTGTTACTGTTACTGTGCTCAAGAATAAACTTGTTTGCAGCAAAAATACGTTAGTGGACTGTCAACGAAAGGTCGAGAACATGTAAGCAAAAGACATTGCATAAAATTCTTACTGTCTCGAAAAGCATCATCCCACAATTTCGGATCAGACGAACGAGGTGACTGGTCTCCGACCCGAGGATAGTTCCGTGACAATATGCTAGGGGACGCGGCTGATGCCGAAAATCGTTCATCTTGGTCCTGCAAATAAAGGATCTTTCCAAATGACTATCCGACAACTGTAGGCCCATGCACACAGTATCCTTCGATATTTCTAATGTTTTTAACGGTCGAGAGTTTATCGTACCTAATTGTTTATGTACTCGATGGCCTACAGTAAAAGGAAAACTCATTTCCTTCTGGCCGCTAATTCATGCCAGGAATCTAACACACGCTTCAGGCACGCGCTCCCGTCTCCCTTGTTTCCCATAAAGAATTCACCCCCCGGCAGATCGCTTTCTCCTTTAATTAAAACTTTTTTTAGAGTTTTGTCGGCTGTAATGCTTTGATTTAAGGGCATGTCGCAGAGGTTGGAATGGTCACTTTAGATGCTGCCGAAAGGCATACTATCCCTTTGAACCGATGATTGCTGATTAATTAATCTACATGTACATTCACATTCCGATTAATGCCTTCAGGGTACGTCGTTAAGTTCGCTTTTTTTCCATAGGCCTACTAATAAAGTGTAGCTTACGTCCTGTGTACAAAAAAGAAGCTCATTCACCCACTTTGTAAAACTCAATGGACATGGTGCTTTTTGTTGAACTTCAGCGATCGGGGAAGTGACGGATATCAGTTCGTGTTTACACGATTGCCACTTACGGGTAATTCTAGGTCCACGTGGCCTAAAGTGTCCCATCACCCCTCCTTACCCCGGCAATGTGACAATCTGTAATGTCTATTGTTCACGAAAGATGATAATCCCACTTGTCTTGTCCTGCTTGTGGTGCTATCAAACAGTCAAGAAAACTAATCCTACCATAATACACCGGTCAGCCAACTAATTATCTTATTTGCCTCTAATTACCCAGTTTTCTGTATTCCATTTCCTGAGATCCGATTCGATTAAGGGGAAGCTTCCGATAGGAGACGCTGTATATACACAGGCTAATCATCGGATGGTAATTTAATGTTCTCGTAATGAATAATTTGCACGAATGAATATCAAATAAAGCGGGTCGCGGTGTTTCATTTCTACGACCCTTCCACCCCACGTTACCAAGAGAATCACCTGACGTACAGTGTGACTAAAAGATCCTTGGATAGCCCGACTGAAACCGACAGCCGCGAGGATGGCCGCAACTGATTCATCAGCTCGCCAGCACAGGTTAAAAAGTCACGATGTAAAACTGTGGACAACCTTGGCAATCAAATGTCGGCGAGTTTGTGTAATTTACATCTGAAGAGAACCTCTTTGTTTCTTGTGGTAATTGTGAGTTTTGTGATGGCTGCTCGAAATGATGGCCATCTGTTTTGAAGAAAAGTACATTCGTGTGGATCATCTGTGGTAACATTCGTGTGGATCATCTGTGGTGTGGAGAAGGCCATGGTACCAGGAGTGAAATGGACGGTCGTCGCACGTCTCGTTGCCTACTCCAAGCAATGACTCATGCTCCATTCGATTGAAATTCTATTTTTTTTGGCTGGTGAGAAATTTTACTGCCAGAGCCAGTCGCAGATTTTGACAATGACGTGTTATTTGGTCTTTATTAGGAAACACACGATCGTTGTTTGAAAATCGTTTTCCAAATTGAAAGAAGTTCTCGTGATACCAGTATATTAACAGTACTTGGAAAATGAAATATGATAGGGTGGAGAAAGAGAGAGCAAATAATGAAATGAAAATGACAAACGAATAAAAGGCTGCTGGCCAGTCGTCACACAGACACAAACAAATCATATGACAGAAATTAATCTGTTCCTGGCATGCTATTAATTTTCCTGCACGGCCGGAAGCATGGGGTTTGCCGCAACGAAGTCAAAACGTGTTACTACTTCAGAATTCGTAATATTACCCCTAAAACGTGGTTATCTCAGATCATAGAAACCTTACTAAATGTCTGCCAATTGCCTCGGTAAACACTCGGCCGGAGGCTGTTGATTTGTGGCCGTGGTCGTCACTAATAGTTTGACAGATTAAATTGCCATTGTTTTATAATTTTACTGTCCTTTTGTTTGCCTATATGGGCTACCTGCCTCCACAGCCCACTTGTCTTGTTTGGAGAGTGTCAGTCTTATCTGTGAGTGATATCATGGACCTCGCGCAGGGATGAAGCAGTTGGTTTGAGTTCTGCCGAGTTCTGCCAGCAAATGGATTTGCTTGACTGTCTTTGAGGACATGCATGTTCGATGATATCATAAAGGAATCAAACATAAAGGTTCAACTCACAAACACGTGTGTATAGCATTTTATAAATGTGGACAGTATCCCTTTAAACCTCAACAGATTTGCATTCTGACTCTTTCATATGATGGGCAAGACCCTTTTGCATGTTTAGTGCATGTTTAGTGCAACTTTTGTTGAATTCAGACTAGTTGATCTTATGATACAAAAGAACTGAATTAATGAGAACCCCACGAACGATGAGAGCGCAGGGTCATCTGTGTACATTTGAATAGGCTAACGTACATTTGCACATGGAACACTAATTGTGTGCCTAAAATAGCTCTGTTATCCTCAGAAATGGAACTCAAGGCATCAAGTTGACAGATTCATGTACCCGACTACCATAAAAAAAGTTGAAGCTCCTGCCTATTACGTAAAGCCAAAATTCAGGCAGTGAGAGACATCTGGTGGCAACACATCAAGTGTATCCCTCAGTTACTTCATCGTTCGCAGTTAAACATTTGTGCTTGATTCCTGTATGATGATATACAATCTCTGTTTCAGTTCGATAACGAAAACGCGAATGAAAACGAAGGATAGAAGGTATAATTGGAAAAGAGCGACCAACCTTCTGAAAAACTAGAATTCAGGGCGAAAAGTGCATGTCGTCGTCCTCTTCTCGCGTCACCAGTACTAAAATCAGACGCCACGATTTCCTTACTTTTGAGTATGGGCTAATACATGTAGTTCCCAATTAAAAGTCTGATTTCATTTTGATTGATCTAATCGCACTGAAATGAACTTGGTAATGCAGTGCGATGAAGCGAACCCATCGGTGAAAGCTCAGAGCTGATAAGTCAGAAACGTTTTCGCCTTTTTCCTAATCTCTCATCATAATATCTGTCTATGTCTATCATATTTGATAACTCATTAAGACCTGAGGAAATTTGTCATAATTCTACATTAGCACTACGGGCCCATCCATTATGAAGTGTCAGAACAGTGTCCACTTCAGAGCCAACACTGTCAGTCGAGGGCTTCTATTTCTACTAAAAGATGACAGAATGCGAACTACGAAGCTCAGTAAGAGCTCCGAATGTCATCTCTCTTCATAAGTAGATCCTGTCCGCTTACATCCCAGAAAGTATTGGGGTCTAATTATCCATTTAATACCTGGCTGGTGTCATCCAGTGGTATCCTGTCCCAATCACCATCTACGGTGCCTCCTTTTCACGACGAAGAAAATGAGCCGAAGATCCAACCATAATACCGGCATGATGTTAAACAAAATTAAAGTAGCATTACAGAGGGCGATCGGTCGGCTCTCCGCGGTTCGCGAAATCGACGCAAATCGAAGCGACTATCTTTCTGAGATTAATGCAATTTATCATTAGGGAAATTGAGCTGACAACATAATGCATTTAAACTTTCCAATTGACAAATCAATTTGTAACTTAAACTGCCTAACTTGAAGGGATTAAAACTCGATTCAATATCCAGGCCGTAAATTCCCTTGCTGTCATGGGGTGATTTGCCCTGTAAACAGGAGACGCTTGACGACCAATTAGATGACTGACGCTCCTTCGAGAAGGTCAACTGATAGGCAGTTGGTATCAGTCTAGTGGCGGTTCTGGTCACTGGTCGCTAACAGCATATCGGTTATAAATGATTGAAAATCGTTACTGGCGACTGATATCTTTTAGAGCAGTGTGATCAGACTGAGAGTGTCAGAGCAATGTGTAGTAGAGAACGGGGATCAGGGCCGATAGCGAGCTCACCGTGACCGCCGATCCGGGATCTCTGCACCCTGATGGAAAAACGGCAACACCACGCCTATGGGTGTACGGAGTGAGCCACAGTAACAATAGCTGCTCCAGAACCGCATACAATGTAACATTTTGTGAGTCCTTACCATTATTCTTGAGTAAGCGATCTTTTTTCCCATAAGTCACCTCCATTGGATATGGATGAGCACGAGACAGGATGACAATGGCTGCCCTCGGGCATCTTCTTAAATCAAGATCTAAAATTGTATGGAGTTAATGCGCAGGTATTGTAAAAATACGGATAATTGCTGATGGTATCACACGCGACAGCCACCTGGCAGGCGATGGCCAGTTTACATTAAACTAAAGGATTACTTAACTTTTGTCAACAAGGCTTTAGTAAGCTCGTTCCAAGGTTATTCTCCATGTAGCGAGGTGGTTCCTTTGTCCGCCGACAGATGTCATTTGATGGTCAAGATGAATCGGAAAATATGATTGGTTGGAATAAATTATGATAATGCTCAAGTCAGCTTGCTTCGTACACCGTTTAGGCTAACCTTCAAAAATAATACTTCCGGATAATGTACAAGCAACACCTTTATTCAAAGGTAATGGTTGATGTTCATAAAAAGGTACATGTAGCAAATGCTTCTACTTCAGGTTTTGTAGTTTACATTTATATTTACATTTACATTTTTGTAGTTTACATTGGCCTCGCTGTGCAAATCTCAGTAAAAGCATTTTTGCTGACTTTTATCACAAAGGAATCCTTCCTTTATGCTTCCTTGATACCCAGCCCATATTTTGATCATCTCTTGGGTGAATACACTGCATGTGACGTCTTTTCTGATTTACTGGAATGTAATGTTAGAAGCAGATAGTGAAATGGCTGTCGTCGTGGCCGATGGAAGCCTTGATGGACATGGTGGTGTTAGTCAATACAATACAATACAATCCCAGACCTGAACTCGAGGTTGCATCAACCACCACGCCACGTCACTGCAATTAGCTTCAACGAGGCTGGAAATTCGACACTGTTAATCAACCATAATGAAATCGCTCATTAAGAACTCATCGAGATATAATGAAAATATGCACTTTGTTTATTTAATCATCTCATAATCGTAATGAACATTAAATGATGATAGATCATGGCTGATCGTAATATGGCTCTCGGTTATGTAAAGGTACATTTTTTTCTTGTGTATGGAGACACTGATACCTTTGTTTGATTGAGGCAGCGCTTCATTATGCCTATATGGGACAGGCGCAGATCCGGGGCCCACCCGGCGCGCGCCTCCCCTTTCGGCCAACAAATCTGTAAAATTGACCGTGAAATTCTGAAATTTGGAGCAAATCATTGAAATCCACCGCAAATTTCAATGTTTCTAGCACAGGGCAGGGCACCCCCTCTTTTCCGAAATCGTGGATCCGCCCCTGTGAGTGGGAGGTTGACAAACATGGACAGAGGTGTAATATAACCAGATGCACCCCAACTCTGATATCCCTTCTATTGGGAGGCATTTGGTCACGGCAGGCTCTAGTAGATGCCTGTCCTGTTGTAACTGCCGCTTATTCCGTGAAAGTCTATTGTTGGGAGGTATTCTGTTACGGGGTGCATCTGATTCTACTACACCGGTAACAAAATCTTAAAATCACGCCCAGTCAGTAAAGCAGGCTACATCTTTAGCTGTGTACATCACAGCATTGGTATGTACGTACTAGTAGTTGCTGATGGTGATGTTGTTGATGTTGAGTTCTTATTATCGCTGTCAGGCTTGAAGGTTTCTCAAGAAATTCCACGTTGTCCCTTCCAAGAGATCATTGCCGTTAACGTCGTGACGAACTTAGGAATTCCTCGCATCGACTGGGAGACCGTATAGGAACTATACAACGCTATAGCTACAAGGTCAGGTCCTTGGTGAAGTATCGTTGTTTCCATACGTTCGTACGTTTGTTTCCATTCTCAATGACTTCCACTGCGCGGGATGCTAATTTGCATCATTAAGTAGCGACCGGAGACCCGACTACAAGTGTTGAAGTTGTTCCCTTCTTCTAATTGACAAGAGACACTAAGCTAATATTGGCTAGTGTCATCTGACAGTCTCCCAGGTCTTCTTTTTAGCTCGAGAATTGTTTCAGCTGAAGGACATAAAGAACAGACAGTTGGTCTGAAGTGCCATACGTTTGGCAACCTCCGCTTTTAATTAACTCTACCCTAGATAATTTGTTTTGAAGAGCGCTTTTTAATCTGCTTTCAAGTTTAAATTTGTAGATTCGATGTCAGAGTTGAACAGTAGCACTTTCGTTGAAGGGCTGTTCTGAAAGGAATATTCACCTTGAGCGATGTTATTACCTCTTAATGATAGTTTAGTTCCCTTTATTGTTCGAAGACACTTCTGGCGAAACTGAACAAAGAATTAACAAATTCTGTTTCGTTGCCCAGGTTTTCAACTTTCACTTCATTGATGACCCTCGACGATGAGTACAAAATCAAAGTGTGATGCTGTGAGTTTGGCTTTTCACTAAAACAGTAGTATACTATTCATGAATAAACCTGAAAAAGGCTCCGAATTACAGGTAGGGAAACACAACTTAGATAGGGTACAAGGGTAAGGGGAATAAGATGATGCTATGAAGAAGAGTATTTCTTGGCTGGTAGAAAACACCAAAAATTTTACGAATGTATCTACAGATATTATCGCAGGCTACCACGTTTAGCATATGGTGTAACTGATAGAAGCGATGTATCAGTTCCTCGTCGGGACAAAACCATATCGCCACCATCCATGCGGGTCCACCGTGATAGGATACAATACGACACAAAGGGACTCCATTAGCTGTTGTAAAAGCTTTTATGGCTCTGTGCTTAAGGTCTGTTACTGAACATGATGTTAATAGTTGCAAAGAGGATCGAAATTGTCTCTAATTATACGTTTGATTAGATGGTTATCAGGTGGCCTGTTTGGTGTACCCTTTTGCCCGAGATGTATCGCCAACGGGTTGAATTGTGACCATGATCTATGGTCTTCAACGTTAGAGCTGGAGAGGGTACGGCATGAGAACTTAATTGTGATGGTTTTTCAAAGTCACATCCCATGTATCATTACCAAAAAAACTGTTCTTTGCACAGTCTACCTAATGAGGGCCAAAACGACAAGAGAGGGTGATATTTCAAATTAATCAACTGGGAACATTCTCCTGGTTTAATGAATTAAAGTCTGAATTAAAATCTGCATTTTCGTGTTAGGTGTGAAGTTCAGAACAAAAGGAAAAGTGGTGTTAGTTCGCCTGGCCTCGGCCTGTACCATTCTTCTATCATTGAAGCTGTTATCTTTCCACCTATCTCTGCATCGCCCATGGCGCTTAGCATCTGCTCATCAGAAGTGCAGTATGGCATCGTCCATACAATCCGCGCACGAAATACTCCAGTTCGAATACATCACAAACAGTTAAACATGTCAACTCGAACGACGCGTTTTCGAAATCAATAAGGCTCAAACAAATAATGAAGCATGATAATATACCCAACAACGAATCATCCCCTCCCCCTGGTATTTAATCAATTTCACGAGGCAGTGATTGGTCGCTTGCCTTTATCGGAGATATCGTGTGCAGCGCTGTCGAGTCACTTAAAGCTAGGGCTCCACCTTCTTTTCATGAGATCGCATGGGATTTCAACACCGGTGGTGAATTTAGCTAGCGGTACGAAGTGGACCGGGGCATACCCGCGGCTACGAACGTGTAGCACACTATAGAAGAGAGTAAGAAAATAACGTGGACGTTTCATCAGCAACCTTGGACTTATTTCGATTGTCAAAGAATGGATACGTCTGTTCTGGAGAGGTCATTTTCCCATGGTTACGGATCAGCAGGCCTCCATGGGTTTCAGCCGTACTCTAACCCCTTTTCTGGCTTCGGATATCCGTCTGCGTTCGCCTACGATTATTCCAGTCAAAGCCTGAGCAACAGACACCTTGCATTCAGTGTAGACGGTATCCTGTCCTCGACGCACACACCCACCGGAACAACCTCAACCATATCATCGACATCGCCGAGCCAAAATAACGGTAAAGGTGAGAACGTTACAAATTGCTTTGCCTTCACCTTCGTTTTCTTCTTATTCATTTTCACCTTTATTCTGGAGAGATCAAATGTCAGTCTCCCGAGACGTATTACGTACGATTTCGCAATGGTGATATAACTCCGAATCCATCAATGGGATATCCCAAATTCATCATGACATTTTTTTTTCTTCAGGACGTAACGTTTATTACATTCTTTTTCTTAAGAGCTACAATTTGTTGTCTTCAAAACGTACTTATTTTACACTAGAGCATAGATTTGTTTCAAGGCGTACGTTCACTTCTTAAAGTAGGCGTGGTGTCTACTTTATCTCTAGGTATACATGTATATCGGTCATATGCTCTAAAAAAATCAGTTCTTCAGTCCAAAGGAATGATCTTTGACTATACATGTAGGACTGGAAGATGAAAACACATCGTTGTTATGTTTGCTATCTGCTGAAATCAATGTCCAAAAATTGAACTCTGAATTACCTCATTTCAATTTTGAGTAAACATCATATATCTCAAAAAGTTACATCATTTGCTGCCAACAATCACTCGATGACATTGCCAATTTCAGTCTTCTTTTTTTATCAGACAGTACACAAGAAATGCTGGGTCCGTGAAATACGTATGATAGTTCATCGCTATTTTCACCCTCCTTACCCTTAGTTTTCAAGGAATTTTTAAAAAGAATTCAATCGTCAATTACTTGTAGTATTGTAGAGATTGGCAATAGATATCCCATATACAAAGCAACTGACACCTTTTTTAAATCGACGTCTGGTACACAACATTTTTATTAAGGGCCTTTAAGTGCAATCATTGAAAACAATATTTGCATTTTGTTTATAAAGTTTATATTGCTAAATGGCTATAGAAAAATGTTTATCCAGGCATCCCATATATTGGTACTAAAACAACCTGTTCGAACGTCACGTTGGCCATTCCTACAAATTCGTTTAGTACGTTTAAACAATGTCACCTATTCTTTACATTTGCATGGCTGGGTAAATTTTCATTGTTATCAAATATCTTTTGTGCATCGAATCTTTTTTTCGAAATGCACTGCATTATGATACAAGATCAACACGGTAAATTAATAATAACACGGCTGTTAAACTGCCAGCCATTCAAAAATATTATTTGCCGATGTGTTCAGGTGCTCTGAGTATTGTTTGTCTGTCAATCGTACATGACTATTGCCTTGAAATGTCCAACTGCTTTTCGTTTCTTCAGAGCATTTGAAAATGGAGGCGTGTATATTTACCTTTCGGCGAGGACTCTTAACTATATCAATAACGAATGAGACCAATAATGTGTGGATCAGTAGTGGAGTGGACTCACAGCCTCCTTCCCCGACAAATTATTAATTATCGAATACTCTGATATCGTATTTTATGGGAAAATTTCCGTTAGCATGATGACGTCTTGCTCAAGGCAGCCAAAGCCTTGGCACTCGACAGCGGTACGGTGCTCATTCTACCAAATGTTCATTCGAAAACAGTGACTTTGGGGCACCCACATTCAGTGTCATGACTAGGCCTAGGGTCTACCCCTACCTCGACCCATGCTGTTTCGTGTCTGAATCAGTCTTGATGCAGACTTTCATGTCTTCGCAAAAATGCTTCCATAGTCTCATTTTCACTATAATTGAAATAGCAGATTGCGACTATCTGCAATCGACAGCTTGAACCCAAACTGTCCTGACTTAGTTTCTTGTCTAATTAAATTGAATCTGGATGCTTCACTGTCATCGATATTTTGAAAAGATAAGTAAGTGGAAACGTCATAGTCTATCTACCGATCAGTTGAAAGTGACACTGGTTAATGCATGGAGTGTTTGCATTGGCAAGATTTTTTTCAACAGACCATAAATCAAATATCATAACACGTTTGTACACACGTTAATATTCTTAGTATTCTAGTCACTAGCAGGGTATCCAAGCTTTGAATTACATGACTTGTGAGTCGCCCTTGGCAGTGCTCTTGTTTTATTCATTAAACTACATGTAAAGACTCTTCCAGTTGATTTTACACTGCATTCTGCCCGAGTATGGCAGCCCTGTCAACAAGCAGTGACGTAAAGACGTGACGAAAAGGTGAAAACTACAGGCATTGGCTTAATATTCCATTTGAAGAATATGTGGCCATTTTGAGGTATCTTCACCAACAATTTCAGAGCCTTCTTACCAATACAACACTGAAAGCCTTTGCAAAGGCAAGCTGCCGAGCAATAGGTTTAGGCATTATCATCCCCAGAATGTCTATCATGTTAGGCAATTGCCTAATGTTCCTTAGGCATTGCCTATTGGGCATTTTGCCCAATCTTTACATTAGGCGATCTGCCTAAGGTATTGCCTTATGAATAATAGTAAAATGCCTATCATAGAAATTCTAGGGATGAGATAACGCCTAACCTATATAAGGCAGGTTGCCTGTGCAAAGGCTTTTAGTGAATGTACACATTGCAAGGGTACAAAAGCAGCTAGTTTGGCTTTTTACCAAATTACATTTTTGTTCCGTACCTTCTTTGCTCGATACAAACGTATACTGAGTGAAATGTGCATTTTATTTCACTGTTCATCCAAACCAAATCTGTGCTGGCTTCGTTGTCACCATATGATAAATAGACCATACATTGCAGATACCGACATTTCATGAGATATGTGAACAAGATAATTTCTGTAAAAGCCAAACTCATTTCAATCCTCAAGACAATCGTATTTGACTAAGATCTAAACCACAAACCCTCGGGGTGATTGGCCATCTCAAGATCATGTCATTCATTCTTCATTTACTCTATAGCCATCCCTGGAGTCAAAGGCAAATTCAATGGCATGAGGATAGGCTTGAGTCGGAATCGAAATTTGCCGAGCTCGTGGTAGAGTACAGATGAAAAAAAAGATTGCAGCAGATTCATAAATTTGCAGCAGTCCCATTCGAAGCTGCTCCGGCAAAAACTGTTAACCTCTCTGATGAAGTTGTTCCACAGCTGCTTAGGAAAAAGGAACTACCATAATTGACGTCGAAACCGGTGTTACATCTGCCAGCGTTTCCATCTGTGAGTTTTTCCCCATATTGTTTGGAAAACACCGGCAGATAGATCGGTAAGTGTGTCCCCTATTGTCAGTTCGCAGCTTATTCCGTCAGAGAAAACGAGGGGAACACTCACACATACGGAACATTCAAAACCGTTACACCGGTCAATATTGTTTGACAAGTGAGAAAATATGCAAAATGGCGTATGCAACGCGTGAGAAGTAGGCCTAACACAGATTGTGACGTGACATTGGCAATGTCTCCCCTCCCCACGTCCGTCTCATCCTTTACCATCCCACCTGACATGCATGAAAACGATTTTAATCTAAGTCCTCTGCTACAACAAGCCAATAAGGATCCCCTTTGTATGTGATTGTGTTCTAATGTAGACGTGACACATAATGACAACACGGTCCACAGGGAGGCGAACGGAGCCATTTCCCTGGCGTCTCCTTGGTCGCTAAATGAGCCTGGCTCAACCCAAGATACCATCAACGCTGATCCGCTGCCTTAAAATAGCCATATTTTACCATCTTTTATTCAAGAGTCATCAGAGTGGAAAATTCATTTTGTACGAATATTCATGTTTCGGAAACGGCGAGGGGGAGGGGATCAGAGCAGAGAAAGCAACTTCATCCGAAATGCATTTGCGGGTCCACCCTAACTACGTCAGACATCAGCCAAGATTAGTAGCTACTCTCTATTTAAATTCCCCTAAATGCGTTTATGTATTTAGTATGCATGATTTGTTTTATTAAATCATCTTTAAATGGGCGATCAATTTTGAAACGATAGCGGATAATAAGAGTAGCGCGTTACGAATGGGACGTTTTCACTTAAGCTTACGTCTCATTTGACGGCTGATGCAACGGGGAGGGAATTTCGGTTGCCAGTCGTCGTAATCCAATTTGATACCACGCTGCAGCGACAGCACATGGTGTTAGTTCACGGGCATGAAGGGGGCGGTTGATGGAACATTTCCCATGTTTTGTTTCTGTAATCCCGTTTAACTAACCTTTGGGATGACACAGTCTGCCACTTATCGGTGTACACTTAGACTATCTAGGCTTTAACGTAGAAAACGTAAAAATAAGCGATTTTTCATTCTTCAAGTTTAATTATTGGTTATTGTGAATGTGCTATCTTTTTTCAGACTGAATGCATAGTAATTGCTGGTTAATTTGATTAAAGCATTAGATATAAATTAATCTGTACCATCCAATCACGCCAGGAAGTAGTCAACAATGAATGCATAAGTCTCTTTCCATGTATCCGCGTCCATTACAAAGAACCCAATATCAACCTTGCCAACTTCTCAATTACGCAGTCAAGAATTTCCAGATTTCTTTACAAAATGCCTTCAAATACACTTGGGTATCATGTTGCCCGTATCAAACGCCTTGGTATTGAATGCACCACTCAGCTAACCGTGTGTTAGCTACTTCGCCACTCTTTCTTACATTATTCTGACATGGAGAGAACGGGCCGGCTCGGCCTGTCAAGCTTGCCACTTTTGCCGCAATACAGAAACAATTTAGCATGAATTATTGATAGAGGAGGCGAGATATTACTGATAGTCAGCTGTTTCAATTAATAGTGGAAGAAATCGGGTTAAGGGATGGATTTCAGTACCAAGGAAACTTCCTGAGGAGGTTGTGAGAAGAACAGGTTTATTTCGAGAGTGGGCCCGCAGAATTCCGTGATGAAAAAGGGTTTATTCTTTAACTCTTGTTAGTAGACTTCCGTTGAATTGCTTGAAGCAAAAGAAAAGGTACCATTTCCAATAACATGCCGCGCCATCTCCTATGCAGAGGTCACACGGTTTCACCTTTGTGACTCTGCCTTCAAACGTCAGTGCCCCGTACTTCTTTTCGCGTAGGAATGACGTCATTTAAGATGGCTGCCTCCAGGTAGCACGTGCTTATGTTTACCTCACAAAATCATGTGATCAAATTCGACCAACCTGATTGGTGCAGCGATTTGGTTACTTCTAAAATGGAAACTATTTCTGCCGGAACGACCGCACCGAAGCACAGTTATACGTGTAATCCGCCGCAAAAAGTGCAACACAAAATAATGAACAAATGTTTAAAAATCATGGTGATTTTTTGGTGTGTTGGTACACTTCTAAACTTGACAGTACGATTAGGATTTTATTAGGGTGTAAAACTAGCTATAGATCAGTTTTTGTTCATTCTGCTCATTCCGAGCAGAGTGATGAGGGCGTATGAAGCCAGTGGTACAAGTGGAGGAAACCGAAAACGCGGAACGCCGTACCACTGGGATAGCGAGTTTGCATGCCGCGTAGTGATGTAATCTTGCCACTCACTCTCGTGACTGGTGCTAATATTGTGATTCAATTTGTGTTGAAATTAAAATAGGAGGCTAACCCCAACACAACCAATTGATAGAACTGATGAGGCGTAGATTTCATATTTTTGAGAATTGATTTCCCCGAATCTGATACGCGATCTGGGTTAACAGCTAAAATATGGATCGGGGAGGTATTGATTTATTGATTGATAGTTGCATAGTGATGTCGTGAAAGATCCAAATTTTTCATTAACTTTCGCTTCGATATTGTCATCGTAATCATTATCTAAACAACTCAGTATTTCTGTCACATGCACACTGTGGAGTGAGAAGTATTTCAGCTCTTAGCTGATGAGGTAATGAATGCCTATCTAAGCCATATCCACACTATAGGGAGTTTAAGAAATCAAACGATAAACGTTAACTTTACGACAACGTTATTTTTCATACTGCGAATTCACCAGATTATATATTGCATTTTCGGTGCAAAAAATAACGTTGTCGTAAAGTTAACGTTTATCGTTTGATTTCTTAAACTCCCTATTATTAGGCAGAATGAACACACGACATCTGACGAGCAACTACACTACCTGGTGTTCAAAAGCCAATTTTAGAACTTTATTACGCAAATGCACAGAAGAACTCAGTTCGAACCCTTGCATTTTGTAGCCTACATGTAATGATGAATGAGCTAAAAGGATCACGCAAGTGATGTCGAAAAGCACTTTAGAAGAAACTATAATTCGAATTATTTCTCAATGGGAGATGAAGTGGAATTCATCTATGGAAATCGTGATCGTGTTTTGATAATTCGCTCGTTTGGGATCCGGGCTTTTACCTGTCGTCAGACTGTGAGATTTTGTCCGCAGTTCTGAGAAATACATGTAAACACCTTTAACACGGGGACGTTCGACCAACGAGTCCTCGCCAGAGATGATGAAAACACCCCGAGCCCAATTCTGATTCCCAAGATAAAGCAAAAACCATTCAATAACGATATCGAGACAAATATCACGCGTGTCATAAAAACACTAATATAGGGAACGAGTCACATTTTCATCCGACTCCCCAGCAGGATTAGGGGAAGCTTAGCTGGAATTTACCCTGGCAAAGTTTTCGCTCCCAACGGTGCCGTTCATCCAATTTCCACATACTCTTCGCCGATCTCGGTAGACCTAAATGGCCTTGTCGAAAATGTGACGGTGTACGTCGGTGTAGAAAAGCGATATGTTACAGTTATGACAATTACGACAAGTCTGACGTACACCAGTGAAATGTCGTACGTGATATTTTTTGGAGCCGGATGAATTTGAGTAGCTCATCGTTTGCTCCACTTAATATATGGCGTAAGGGAGTAAGAAATTAAAGTGGAAAATAAGAAGTGCGAAATTTTGCACAAATTTTTCAATTTCTCAAATTGTGAGAAATTTTTTTCCCATTTTGAGAAATATCGCCCGAAAAATGAGACAAAATATCATGTCGTTTTAAGAAAATTTCTCAAAATGGGAAAAAAATTTCTCCCAATTTGAGAAATTGAAAAATTCGCGCAAAATTCCAAAATTTCCCGCTTCTTATTTTCCACTTTTATTTCTTACTCCCTTCGTTGCATATTTTGAGTTTGAAGCACGTTTTCCCCATTGACTCCTTGGGTCACAACACCGAGGTCAAAGCTGTTCAAATGATGCATTCGTCACCGACACAAAGGCTTGCAAACCACCCATCATCCAATGTACTATCATGGCCATTCTCTCTGTGGGAGACCCTGATATGAGAATCAAGGGGGCGATTTCTCTTCCGTCTAGGAATGACCGCTGGCGGCATTCCCGCATTGGGCAATTAATAAACCGATTCTCATTATGAATTAGAAAAGTACAATGTAATTACAAATCATTTAATACTTTGATTATCATATTGATTTCATGTTAATTCATTAATAATATTTTAAGTATTTGTAATTTGACGATTTGTGTATTACTGTCAGTGTTATTATCAACTGCATGACTGGTATCTCTTCTTACACGAAATCGAAGTTGGCGACAGCCCGAAGCGGAAGGTTACAAGTTCACATGATTACAAGGACTAGAACCTTCCTTTACAGCAAAAATCAAAGTTGCGTCTGGTGACTCAATCCTGCATGCATCCATTGACAAATAATAGGTTCCACAAAACTGACGTTATTCCCCTAAAACAAATCATTCCTGTTCAATTATGAGCAAACCAGTGCCAGTTGACTTCATGAGGTGGTCCGCGCCAGCAGGCTATCAAAAGCATCATTCGCCAGATCAAGGGGTCGAATTATCATAGAATTATCAGTGTCATCGCACTAAGATAGATGGGTAGCTAGAGGCTACACGCCTGGCCATTAGAATGCTTGGCAGACTCCGCGTGCCACACAAAGACCACCGCATTCTCAACCAGGAAGAGAGTAAGTGTCGCTATAGATTTGCGGAGGGCGGTAAAGCACTTGCCTTGCCGATGTTTCGAAATGCAACTAATACCCCCATCACACTGAAGTCGTTCTCAAAACGTCCTGCCCCGTCCTAAAAAAAATCGTAAAACGGGCTAGAACGTGTACCCTTGGCCAAATAATGCTTCGATGTACTGGAGCACCCTTCCCATCCACGAAGTTCGTAAAAAGACTGTAAAACGTTGCCACTACGTCCACTCCGTTCGCACACAGTTTGAGCCCGTTCGGCAAAATTTTCAAGAACGTACTGAGAACTAGCTCAGTGTGATGGGGGTATTAGTTGCGTGTATGGTATAATATGAATAGACCTTCCAACAAAGATGGTGGCCAACTGGTTCTCCCACATGACGTCATGGCCATTCGTTGTCCAATTGATATAACACCACCAAACACATCCTCCCAGACAACAGTATTTTACCTGAACTTTTGTGCCCATGGCCCGCTTGACCAGCTTAGCGTGCCAGTTGAATGGTACCCAGTATTAAGCTTCTGACGTCATATGCTTATTGTGAGAATTATTTGACCGCCATCTTTGTTGGAAAGGTCCATACAGCAGTAGGCCCATTCTCAAAGAAGCATTTTTGTCAGCCACTTTATCTACACACGTCTTGCAGATGTTTGAATGCAGTTTTCTTTATGAAGCCATAGGGCATGTTAGAAATGTTTGGAAGAATAGATATGAAGCCAGAACACCAACACCGAGAGATGGTTCAACGCAGGTTCATTTGATGTCAAATATCACCCGTTTACGTGTAGACTATTAGTATATCCATCAAAATATCAATGGCAGGGCGATTGACTACATGTAACATTTTTAGCAATAGCTCGATAGGAAAGTAATGTCCAATCGAGACCCGATTTCAAGGATAATTGATGACGCAATAGACCGATAGGATATTGTTTTTGAGATCTATAACTTGTCTCTTTATGAATGAACAGTACATTACAATGTATATAAATACTTGGCATGGATGGCCAAATTAAACAATTATGATCAACATCAACATCTCATGTCCAACCAATATGAAAATCTTGTACACTTGTTTCTCCTCTAAAATGGCCGAAATTAGGCTCATTTCTCCAGGACTCGTGGTCGAGAGCTACTCTAGCTGCTGTGACCAGCAAGCCCTTACTCATACTCCTTCCACTCGGAAGTAATTCATTGATTCATTAGCATATGAACGATGACGTGACTTTGAAAGGAGAAGCAGTTGTTCTACTCTCTCGTAGCATCCCTCAAGTACCCCATTGACTAGAATCTCCTCGAGTTCTTGTTTGCATTGGTGATGGACATATGGACTCCGGCCACCTGTTTCTGTTTGGAGAGGAACAGGCCCAGTTTTGACCACAATGACCGCTATGGCAGAAACGGTAACCTATCTGGTGAACCGGTGTAACAGGGATCATAGTCCACCTGGAAGCAAAGTCCGGGCCCTGCTCGATTAACCCGCAGTTTTTCTTCGTGTAGGAGTCCACTAACCCTGACCAACACCTTAACAAAGCCTTGCGGACTCTTACATCTCTAGGACGTTCATCCCTGTCACACCTGTGAACTGGACAGTTCAATGCCATCAATGACAACAGTTACAAGCGTATACTTGAATGGATGCAATTTTTTTATGAAAATCGTGCACGAAACCACAATTACGAGCGGTAAGAACAATTTCAGATGTCCTTCCATCACCCCGACGACTGACCGCGGTCAGAGCACAAGTAACGTGACATACCCTTCTTTTGTATCAAACGTGCTCAATGGCTTTCAACACGATGTTGTCCGGCCACTTCATCAAAAAAGGCTTGGTCAACTCCAAGAAAATAAACATTCATCAGGGGTCATAACTACTGTGAGAAGGCTTGTAAGAGACGACGAGTGCGATGGTCACGAATAAAAATGATCGCTAATTAGTGTATGAATAGGTGGTGATACCTGAGTCTGCTGCTGACTTGGACTTGAAACTTCAGTGGCGGCGGGCTGCGTTGCTACGTCACCTATTCTTTCTGGTTAAATTGCGAAGGAAAGTGATACCCCATTGTTTAAACAGGAGGATGTAATATCTAATTTCCTCCTTTTGTGTTGTATCGTTTTGACTATTTGTTTTGGGCTGGTGGGCTCCTCAGAGAATGCTTTGTCTCGGGTATCATTCACCTTTAAATGTCCCTGGAGACGTTCCTCCATTCTCAGCATTGTACCAATTGACCTCTGATTTGTTGATGATCAAAACTGGATTTTTCGGTGTAAAATCACAACGCAAAGTAAAAAAATAGGTACTATCTGCACTGATTATCCAATGAAAAGAAACCTCAAATTACATAACAAAGAAGGAAGAAAAGACAAAAAATTAAATCAGTACCCAAGAACAGTTTTTCTTGCGTTCGTGTTGCGCCAAAATGTTGCAAATCCAGTCTAAATACCATGAAAAAATGGAGACTCATATATTTTGGTTTATTTCAACGATGTCAATACGATGTCATTTGCGTCGATCTCCGTACATCAACACAAGTCTTTATACACCAATATTCGAAAGACCTCCGGGCAAAGTTAAACTGAGACCGATCTCACGAAGCAGTGCGTTCCATTAGGGCAGAGCAGCACGGGTCGTTAGAAATCGGCCTAAATAATTCATAATTAATTCAGTGGGACGTTAATTGGACTGATTAAAACAAATGACCAGTTAGGCGTGCAGCTCATAACCATTAGTGACATTAAGGAAACGACAAGTTATCGCAGTGAGGAAGAAAGATAATTAGCCACGGTTGTCTGGCTTTGAGCAATGTCCAGTGCATTATCACAACTCGTATTATCAACATCTATTAGCATTGAAATGCTTCTAATCTAACTTCTATACAGCCAGGAAACTGTACTTTATTGCACAATTTATTTTTTTCTGGAACAACATTTTGTTGACTCACAGAAAGATGAAAGCACGTAAATGATAATAGGGAGTTTAAGAAATCAAACGATAAACGTTAACTTTACGACAACGTTATTTTTTGTACCGAAAATGCAATGTACAATCTGGTGAATTCGCAGTATGAAAAATAACGTTGTCGTAAAGGTAACACTTATCGTTTGATTTCTTAAACTCCCTAATATAATAGATTGAACATGAGGATTTCTCAACTTCACAGAACCAAAACTTGTGTTTATATGATGACGTAATGCTGTTTTCACTGCCATTCTCCACCATGGTTAGAAAAAAATACGCAATAGATATTACATGATTGGGCTAAGCAGATGAATACATGTAAGCCCAATACCAGGTTGACCAAAGTGGTGCGTTGCCCATTACATAATAATCACATTTGATTTGGTTTTCAGGGGGCATATGCATAAAACATCGTAAGTGTAAAATTTCCCTTATCTTTTGTTTGGAACAATAGTTTAAGGGAACTTTTANAAGACAAAAAATTAAATCAGTACCCAAGAACAGTTTTTTCTTGCGTTCGTGTTGCGCCAAAATGTTGCAAATCCAGTCTAAATACCATGAAAAAATGGAGACTCATATATTTTGGTTTATTTCAACGATGTCAAGATGTCATTTGCGTCGATCTCCGTACATCAACACAAGTCTTTATACACCAATATTCGAAAGACCTCCGGGCAAAGTTAAACTGATACCGATCTCACGAAGCAGTGCGTTCCATTAGGGCAGAGCAGCACGGGTCGTTAGAAATCGGCCTAAATAATTCATAATTAATTCAGTGGGACGTTAATTGGACTGATTAAAACAAATGACCAGTTAGGCGTGCAGCTCATAACCATTAGTGACATTAAGGAAACGACAAGTTATCGCAGTGAGGAAGAAAGATAATTAGCCACGGTTGTCTGGCTTTGAGCAATGTCCAGTGCATTATCACAGCTCGTATTATCAACATCTATTAGCATTGAAATGCTTCTAATCTAACTTCTATACAGCCAGGAAATTGTACTTTATTGCACAATTTTTTTTTCTGGAACAACATTTTGTTGACTCACAGAAAGATGAAAGCACGTAAATGATAATAGGGAGTTTAAGAAATCAAACGATAAACGTTAACTTTACGACAACTTTATTTTTTGTACCGAAAATGCAATGTATAATCTGGTGAATTCGCGGTATGAAAAATAACGTTGTCGTAAAGTTAACGCTTATCGTTTGTTTCTTAAACTCCCTAATACATGTATAATAGATTGAACATGAGGATTTCTCAGTTCGTAGAACCGAAACTTGTGTTCATATGATGACGTAATGCCGTTTACACTCCCATTCTCCAGCATGGTTAGAAAAAAATACGCAATAGATATTTCCATGATTGGGCTAGGCAGATGAATAAGCCAGGTTGACCAAAGTGGTTTGATTCCTTTATGGTGTTGCCCATTAAATAACAATCACATTCGATTTGGTTTTCTGGGGACGTTCGTCCTTCTCCACCGTGCAAAAGGCCCTGAGCTGAGGGACAGAGTATTCTGACACTGCACCAGTCCCGCTCGGTCGGTGGTTACTATTTGGCCAACAAAAACGCCTCAACACTTGCACTTAATATTTGTTCTTCTTTTCTTGTACTTTCAGACAGCGGAGACGAGGGGAAGGATGGCCAGTCAGCCAAACGGCGCCGGACAAGGACAAACTTCAGCGGATGGCAGCTGGAGGAGTTAGAACGTGCATTTCAGGACAGTCATTACCCAGATGTATTCATGAGGGAGGCACTGGCCCTCAGGCTAGATCTCGTAGAATCTCGTGTACAGGTACGAGATCTTTTTTCTTTAATAGGGAGTTTAAGAAACCAAACGATAAACGTTAACTTTACGACAACGTTATTTTTCATACTGCGAATTCACCAGATTATATATGGCATTGTCGGTACAAAAAATAACGTTGTCGTAAAGTTAACGTTTATCGTTTGATTTCTTAAACTCCCTAATAAGTGTTGTGTACGACATTGCATAGGTTGTAGTCACTGTAGCCAATTTTGCTGCAGGGGAGATTATACATGGTTTACCATTACGTTACGTCTCGTCATTATTAATTCGTTCCATGTCCTCTTTAACAGGTAGGTTCATACGTACTGTAGGTATCAGTACTTGTAAGTAAAACTGGCATGAACAGAACTTATACATCAGAAAAATATTATCTAAAAATTCGCCTAAGTCACGGCCTCATCCTATGAGGTTTTAATAAGAATACTAGGCAAAAACGAATTCCATGTGAATTCTTCAATTAAATTCTTCAAAGAAAAATAAAGATAAAAGATTGGATTTTTCAAACTCATAAGGGTTTTTTTCATAGTGGTTTCCTAGACGGTTAATAATAAAGAAAGCAATACGTTTTTGGATTAACAGTATATGGATTCTTTTTCAAAAATGCAATTCGTCCCGTCTGAATAGTTTGATATTTCAAATTGTCTAATGAAGCTTGTAGCGGTATTGCAGACTAGTTAAGATATCATCCGGCACAGAGGAAGCGGACAATATGTCCCGGTTTTAATATGCCATCATGTTAAACAAACCTTACAAGGATTATCACGGAAATTAGTATCGAGCTTTTCATGATCGTCGCACCGTATTGGGATGGGGATGCTCGCTTCCGCTTTGAGTCGGCCCGTGGCTGCGGGGTCTCCACGGGTCATGGGAAACACGCCCCTGGTCGCTGTCCCACCTTGCGCAGTGACATCGTCGCGACCGAAGGCGCGATCGCTGATAGGCAAATGGACTAAATATGGACAAAGCATCGGTTCGGACGCGTGCGGACATCATAACAACACTCCTATCGTCCTTCAATAGCCCCGACTGACGCTTGCTAACGATCTCAATATTTCTCAATGAGACTTGTGAAATCTAAATCTGGATGATTGTCACTTGATGTACACACAATGCTTACCTTCATGTAGTCTGGGGAGAGGACGAGTCGAAATGTTTACAGCAGTGTCAAGTGCGACTCCACTCATTTCGGCCGACGTGATTACACCCATTTGTATAGCTTCAAATTTCTGTAGCGCGCACACGCTGGGCACTGGCGCTCGCTAAATGAGAACACGTGCGCTCGTGCGCCGGACATTCTATGACACTCAACGGAGTATTTCAAATAGAGATTAACTTGTCCAGCTTCTCCCTTGAGTAGAGTCAGAAACTCGAACTCATCTTATGACCCACTTGACAGTATTGTATCTTGTTTAATTGTAGTCTATTGATATAATTTCTCGTTCCAAATAGTATTATATCCTGTGTAAGGCTGTGCCTCTGATCATATTAATTAACGCTTAAATTAATGTGAGATTCTCGAGACGGGTCACTACGTAGTTATTGATGACAAAGGTGGTAGTGAATGATAGCGATGTCATTCTCAAGTCCGATTTGACCATTTCTGTAGGAAGTATGACTTGATGTTTTATTTTTACCTTTTCATCAGCGTTATTCTGTCCAGGCTGATCGCAAGATTTCGTGTACATTAGAAATAAGGGAGTAAGAAATAAAAGTGGAAAATAAGAAGTGGGAAATTTTAGCATTTTAATGTGCGAATTTTTCAATTTCTCAAATTGAGAGAAATTTTTTTCCCATTTTGAGAAATATCGCCCGAAAAATCTGACAAAATGTCATGTCACTTTAAGAAAATTTCTCAAAATGGGGGGAAAATTCTCCCAATTTGAGAAATTGAGAAATTCGCGTAAAATTCCAAAATTTCCCACTATTCTTATTTTCCACTTTATTTCTTACTCAATTAAATGTATTTTGACCTCTGCCGAGCTTACATGTACATTTAGTTTATAACTTAAGTTAACCCGGACGTGATGAAGTACCGTGCAGAAACGTCCACCATATCTGATTATCATGATCGTGACGAACAGCAATGACATCAAGCCCCAGCATCCTGGTACATTTGCAGATGCTTTCCATTCGCTACTATCATCAGAGTTAATTGTCACCTGGTCCTCAAAGAGCGAGTGTCCCTTGATAAACTACGGTATCATGGAATCATTAGCGCAAGCACTGATGAGAATAATGGAAGACAGGAGTCCAGTTGGACGGCTGCGTGTTTGCAGCTCATTTATATACACTGCGGTGTCTGACAGGGAAAGGTGAGACCGTTGACCCTGCAATCAATACAAATCAACTCGAGAAGCCGTCCCTATGGAGAGAAGGCAATATGCCGACGTGCATAAGGCACACAGAACCCTTCATAAGGCTTGTCACTTTCCCTCCTGTCGTAGAATCGGCGACCATGCTTATAATCTCATTTTTACCATTTTTATGGGGATCTTAGCTACGACAGAGGGCAGCACACCGAAACCAGGTCCTATACAATGGACGCCTTTTGTGTGGGAAATGGGGACCCTAGCCGACTATTTCAATAGGTGTCACTAGTGGTTAAAACTATTTAAATGAAACTGACATACTGGTCGTGAATCCCCCACAAAAGGCATCCATTGTATTAGGACCGGGTTTCGGTGTGCTGCCCTCTATCGAGCTAGGATCCCCATTGATCCATTCGGAACTTCCGAAGGCAACTGCTCGGCATTTTCCGTAGACACTCGCCCAGTGGATAGATAAGCAGTTCGCCTCAGGTCGTTCCGAATGCCACTGATCAGGACCGGAATGTCAGTTTCATTTCAATAGTTGTAACCACTAGTGACACCTATTGAGGCAGTGGACTGGGGTCCCCATTCAACGTCAAAGTAAGCTGTTGCCTTTGTGTATTAACGGCTACGCCAAAAATGTTGTGAAATATTGCCGTATGTCGTGGTCAAGTACATGTATGTCATTTCCTACTTCCGGTCCATTGGCGATGAGAAATATGTTCTTTTCAGCCTCGTTCCCAGTCATCGCGCACCTGCGCATCTCACAGGGTGGGATTCGTGTCTGCTGCTGATACCTTGTCCGTAGCGGAGAGGACCTATCCAAATATCGCGAGATCTCGCAGCGGAGGGCGACGGGAACCAGGCTGATAAATATTTTTTCTGATGAAAAATAAAATTGCTGGCCGAGTAATTAATAGTAAACGCCTAACCGATCAACTGCCATTCCACTCACAGCACCTATCTCACTCACATCTACATTTCTGCATGCCAACCTCTTCGTAGAACACAGCGAGCTAAACCCGCATTGCCACTGAACAAACGCCTTGATAATCAGATGATTTACCAACAGTAGAATAGCAAATGAGTTGATTATCCACTAATAAGCTTATATCGTTAGCGCGGCACTGAGCTGACATCGAGTCCTCCCTTGTTGGTGACGTATCAGAACCACTTACTCGACTCAAATGGAGGAGACTTATTCAAATTGAATCACCCGATAACGTTTTCCCATTTGAGTTGAATCTTATTAAATTTGATAAAATTGCCTTTCGTTGTTGGCGATAAATTGCCGATGAGGTGTTTATTAAGATCGGGCCTGTCACTTTGCCTTACCGATTATCAGTGTGAAAAAAATATCATGAGTCATTGCTATGTGAGCTCCTAGCTTGTTTGTTTGACACATACAATTCCATTTGAAGGCTTTCTGATATCCTTGCCTGATCGCTAACCACACCGAGGCAGAATGTAAGCCTCAGTAGCTACCAAAGGACATATCAATCACATCCATTTAACGATTATTTTTTTCGGAGGCAGAGAGGTTACATGCACTTTTGTATAGTATAATGTACAATTGGGAATGTGTACATTATATCAAATGTGTAAAGGGTAAGATTCCTTAGGTAATGTATAATGTGTAAATAAAGAAAGAGTTTGCCGATCTTTTTTCTGAAATCTCCCAAGGAGGTTATGCACTTTTCGATGGTGTAATTGGAAATGTAGAATGTGTACATGACATTTAATGGGTAATGGGTAATGTATAATGTGTAAATAAAGAAAGGGTCTGCTTATTCTTTTGTTTCTGAAATCTCCCAAGAATGGTTTAGGATTACATGTACCATATCGTTTTCCCAACGGCAAACGTAACGGCAATGGGGAATGACAGACGATGGAAGAGCCTGCTTCCCTGGGCGCCCCGCGCGGTAACCACGGATGCAATAAACGATGACACTATTAATAGTTTTTGCCACTATATTGGCGAGTAATTAATGCCGGGAAATGAAAAATCATTGATGGAAAATCGTAATGAAATTAGCTATATTCATGGCAAGCCTAATAACTCGCATTGTTGCCTAGCGTTATAGGAGAAGTTAATTTATTGACTTATTAGGTCTATTAAACAACTCAATCAATATTAGCTTTAGCCGGGAAGCACCATTGCGTAAAATGACCAATATTATCGCCTCGGGACAAAATGAATGATTATTTGTAACCTGTACACGTGGAAGGCCAATCCGCACTGTCTCCGCGACATTGCTCCAGGAGCTTCCTTTCACGCCGCGCGACCCCTACCCGGAATTTCATTCTTCGACGATTAATATTGCAGTCTTCTGTTAACTTGCCGAATTATTAACACCTAATAAAGACTAGGGTAACTAAAAGTGAATAAGTCTCTTTCAGTTTTGGTTCCGCCAACGCTGCCGAAAGGTGACGATGACGTGTGCGTTCGGGATCGCAGTGAATGTAACGTTGAATGGAAAAAACACAATGTTATGTTATAAAGCATTATAATGCTGCGAACGTGGCAAATTCTCTTTTCCTAAAATTTTGCTCAAATTTGAGGATTTCCGACGGGGTTCCGTTCTCGACGCCTCAGGCGACTTGCCTGGCACGTTTTAATTTGGGGGAAAATGATAATTTTTTTGTTGTATTATTTCTTTTCAGAAACGTAGTCGCTCAAGCAGAAGTTTATCGGGCAAATGTCAAATGCTTATTTCACCTTTGATACAAAAACTCATTAAAATCAGACTTAGTAATGCGTGTTTTTGTGGATGAAATAAAATTTGTAATTATAAAAAGTTATCGTGTTTGATTTTGATGTTAGTTGTCGGACAATTTTTCTTTTCTATCGGATGAGAAAAAACTCTGTGTCACAATATTTTGATGAAAAATCATTTATTCTATCCGTATTCCATAGAACGGTAGTTGGTATAACACAAATGCTGAAAAGTTTATTTCTTTGGTATAATTTGACTGATTACCAATGTGATTCCCGAACCATCATCCCTCGAAAAGAAATCTCACGATGTCGTGATATCACCATGTCCAGTGCAACCAGTGCATCAGAGCCGATTCTGCTAATGAAAATGACTGTCTCATTTCTTCACAACATGATTCCCAACATCCTGCGCGTAATGCCAGAGACATGTCTTGTTGTAAAGCTTACCAAGTGAACATTTCATCGCCAAATCCTATTACTTTGCCCTAACCTCTAGTGAGAGTTTTAAAGGCGCGAGAAACCCATTTCTATTTCCTGTGCTCCGCTGCGTGCGTGACAACTGGCCATGGGGACACATTAACTTGATTCCTTCTCAGCTCTTTGCTCCGTTAAGTATTTATTATGTGAGGAATGTTATGTTCTTCCCTAAAACATGATAAAATACATCAAATGCCTAATTGAAAACGGCACCTTTGAGTTGGGCAAACACCCAGGCAATATAGACAGCACGAGATTACACGTGTCCAATAAACATGAGATATTACTTCGGGGATAGGCACCCACAAATCTCTATCAAGGCAGGCAACTCACGAACGGAATCACCTCGGGTTTTTAGAGATATTCGCGGGATTGAAAGGTTACTTACCAAAGGAGTTATTTCAATTTATAAAATCGAGAGTGTAGAATTGGATTACGGCGGATTACGTGACCGCGCTTGCTAAGTAGGACCATTCTTGAGTTTGGTTTTTGTCTACGAGTATCCTAAGTGATATACTGGGTTGGTTATTGGAGGGCGCCTTTGTATGGTGCAAGACGTATTCTGGTGATTCAGAAAAATTATCATTTTGGTGTCGACGAGACAACCAGCGTAATGAATGATGCATTTTAGACTGGTCTTTATACCAAGAAATATGTACGTTTTGTACTTGGTATCCGAATGGCTTAGTGAGGTCAGGGCCGTATTTAACTTTTTGGTCCAGGGGGGCAGAAGCCTCTCAGGGGGGGCAGAAGACCTCTTTTTGCCGTTTTTTGCCCAAAATCCGCATGAAAATCACGTTTTTTGGTTGGCTCAGGGGGGGGGGGCAACTGCCCCCCTCGCCCCCCTTTAAATACGGCCCTGGAGGTTTCGCAAATCTGGCGAAACACGAAGTACGAAATACAAAATTGCAGACTTCAACTCCATGACGTACATGTAATGTATTTCTGGAGATGGTTGGTACCACAAATGTCCCTGCTGTCAGTGCGTCTTTTAGCGTACCATGTAAGACCGAGAGAGTTATGGTGTATCTTGAATTTTAAAATTTCAAAGTTTAATACACCGTATTACGCCATACGCTAAAAGACGCTCTTGCAGCAGCCGGTATTGTGGTACCAACCATCTCTTGAAATACACTACGTCATGGATATGAAGTAGAAATTCGCATTTCGTACTTCGTTTTTCGTCAGATTTGCGAAACCTCACTAATATCACTCGCGTGACCAAGTCCGTGGTATCATCTGCTTCTTCTTTAGTGCCTCGAATCAAATCATGGGAATCATCATCAATCTTTGTGGTGTCGGTATTAAGGTGAAATTTTCCTTGTATTCAAATGTGTCCTCTACTTTCCCTGACATATGCCTGTATTTGATGACCTCAGTCAATTCTCTCACGTCCAGCACTCAGGGTTGAAAACGTTTAAGCTAACTATCTAAAATGTAATTGAATATTGACGCACTAAATGCATTAAATCGACCACAAACTCAGACAATAGTAAACATGGGAAATTGAATTTTAAGTTGTGCCGTCGATTTGGTAATGAAAATTTCTTGAAAATATGATACGTGCTTCCAAGCGAATATTCTACGTGAAGTTTGCTTACACCGAATGCTCTTCAGCTCATTGTCAATGGTATGTTTGTCTTTTCGCCCAAGTGTGTTGTACAACAATGCAGGTGGTGTTTTAGAACATTTTCTCTGCTTACTTATCATGTTTGATTTCAACCAGGCTTAAACCACTCTCCTGTTAGTCACAGACGTACAAATTCAAATCAATTGTATACTTCTTATGTGAAATTGATTTGAGGTCTAAGGTGCGAATACACATATTCTTGGAAAAGCTTTACCCGCCCTTGTTTAAACTCGTCTCGAAAATTGTCTAAAAAACTACTGGATTACGCAAAGACATGCTGTGTCAACAAACGATATATTTGGCCATTTTTTCACGAACTGGTCATTGTTATTGGCCAAAAACGTCTGCAGGGAATCGTATCGAATCACATACCTTCACGCGAGCTACCCTGGCCGTCGATTCGGCGTGTTTTTATTCATACACGAGTTGAAAAGGTTTATCAGCAGCAGTTAGATAATGAACAAAAGTGTTTGGTCATAGTCGATCATCAATCAGATTATTTCACATTGAAGCATGCCACTTTCACGTGACTTTCTTAACTCGTGTTCGAACAAAAACACGTCGAATCGACGGCTAGGGTATCTCATGGACGTATGACTAAAGACACCGAGTGCAGTTATGACAAAAGGTCGGTCTACATTACAACAGAAATATTGGTGTGGCCAATTCTAAAGCAATTTCTCAATCATCGAGATTTTTTCCTTACTGTGTTCGAATGGGAGCGACGGTCAGTTCTGCACGCATCTGTTGAAATCGGACGCGAGAAATGTCTGGAAAGACCAATCTATCATGTAATTATTAATCAGACAACAATGTCAATACGAATCGTGCCAAAACTCAATGATTTGACTCCAGAACATTACAACTTTATCAATCTTTACCTGCTCATAAAAACTTTAACGCGATAGCTGTGTTAGTTCAGTGCAAGGTTTCCGCCACCGACGTTTTCCTAAAACGTTTCCATCCCTTAAGCCAATACAATAGTTTATCTAATAAGACAAACCTAGGTCGTTTGGCTTTGGCATGTTTAAAATGAATGCATTAATGAAATCCATTATCGGAAAAACAACTAATTTTCTCTCGACAGGGAGTCAGGCGAAACAATTGACTTGTGGCGTTACTCGAATTTGTCACGCGCGAGGGTAGCCGCAATAATGTTCTTCTTCCGTTTCACCGCCATCTTTGTTCTTGGACAGGTTTGCCGCCATTTTAACCATGGAGACGGGCCATATCAAAAAGCATGTAAAATCACATTAGCGCGATCACTTAACGTGATAATACAATAATAGAATATGAGAATGAACCCGATTGAAAAATAAAACGATTGCTGGCTATTATGATATTGGTATTGTTCGGTAATCAATACATGTTTGTCCCGGAGCACACTGCCGGATGCCTATTGTTGTTCGACAAATTGTCTCAGGCAGACCAGAGATCCATGATTCCCGGCCATGATTCCACTGGATGCATTAGCTCTGCAGGTCACAGAAACTTTCTTGTTCCAAGATCATTGAGAATCGCAGTTGTCAGAGACCTGGCTTGGCCACTCATGATGGGATCTACATGTAGCTCCTCCATCAAAAACGTCAGAGTCAGGCCTTCGATTCGAAGATGTCAAACAGCCTGTTGTATGCATCTGATTCTCACCAGTCTGTCTGGCCTGACGCCCATCTAGCCTGGTTTGAATCCATCACATTTCCCGCTTCTGAGAGCTCAGACGCCTCAGCCAATCATCGGTGTGCGAAAGCTAATGGATGTGCCAATCAAAATCCGTGTTACAAATGTGTGCGGGAAGAGAAGAGAAAGTGCCGAACGGCGACTTGTTTCACGAGTGCTGATTGGCTTGGAGGCGGGGTCAAGTAGGGGTCAGATTCATTTATAATTTATGGGTTAACGCAAAAGATGACATGATTGGGACAAGGCTAAAGATGCAGTCGATGGCCTTGTTTGGACAAGATGGCTGTGTGGTGAGCATTGCTGACCATCACCAACAGAAGAAGCTGTACCCGGCAATGCCAACTTTATGACCTCCGTGATGCAAAAAGAATGAACACGAAAATATTTCATATTTCCTTGTCCAAGAATTTTTATTTATACCAAATTTTTCTGAAGTTCAAGAAAGCTTTTCTCACTTTGTGACTGTTTGAATTACGTAAGCTACATGTACCTTACCAGAAAATGATAAGACAAAAAATCACCACATCTGTCATGAATTGCAATTGTGTCATCCAGAGTCGAACTCGACAACCATCCTTTACTGATTTGTGAGCGATTGATCCCGTATGCCAATCTCCAGGTAGGACAATTGGACAAGCGCATCCTTTGATAGAGTGACCAGGAGTCGCCTCAAGAAATGATTTTCCTCATTCTACGGTAATGCTCTCTTGATCACGTCCCACTATCGTCATGTCAGTTAGCTTCATCAAGCTTTATTGTTAGGAGCCCTGCACACAGCTCAAACAAGGCAGGTAATCTCAGCATAGTGGCCACCAATCCTAGTCAGCCGTTCCATACCTTTGCCAGCGAGACTTTCAATATCTGCGCAAACCCATACCTAATAGGATGGCTTTTAATTCCACGACGGGCGAAATTAGCGAATCTTCTTCAAAGCGCTGGCAAATGAATTCTTAGTCGGCTTGGTGAAGTGAAAACTCCATCAAGGTACGAATGATACAAAGACACACCGCGGCAGGGACCCACAAACAAAATTAATTCCTCAGCTGTCGTGCCTTTATTGAAAATTTCATGTTGAATTCTCTGGTGAGTGGTTGGGTATAAATATTTTATTTGTCGGATAAGATTTCGTCGTCTTCTGTGTGGAAATCGATGCCACGATGGAATTGGTAAATTACTCATCCTGCGGTGAAGTTACACCAGGATGAAGCAGTGATTAAATTTTTATCACAGCCAGCATTATCTGTAAATGAAACGCCGATTGAGAAGACGCGATTAAAAACGGCCAGAATACGAATACTTGTACTTGTTCGACCGAATCATTCATCTTCCTGCTTCGAAATGAAATCTTTTTGGTCAATATCAAGACTAAAGCGGCCCATGCACGTGCAATATTGTTGCACAATATGAGGATCAAAATGGGCAATATCATCAACACGTTATTAAATCAACTGGGAATTATCATTGACTGAGAACAGGAAAATAACCTGTTTTGTTTTAAGAACTGTTGACTCGAGGTGCTGTTATTATTGTAATGTCAACATGTTATGCCTGCTTGCACGCACCCGTGAATAAATTTATTTGTCGATCCTTCTTGGGACGACTAATCCTCNGTAATGAACATGAAATAGAAACGGGTTTCTGAGGTGAAAGACATAGCTTCCTGCCGGATTCGAACCCACAAGAATGGAAGAATAATACAAAATGTAGGCTACTTCAAAATGTCAACTTTATCGTACTATTGTTGAGGGAAAATTAATTCCACTTCAACTTCACAACAGTCATTATTTTTCTCAGATATTTATTACAATTTACGTGTATATTGGCAGCCACAGCAAAACATGCTGCAATTTCAAGATCGACAGCCGGAAAACCCGAGAGAAACATCCGTCATGTGGTCACTGAAAGTCACTGAAAATGATCCAGTCGAACACCCTATCCGATAGGCCGCTTTCTGGGCAATTTGCGGAGGGATATACAGATGTCAACTGTGACAGCAAGGCTTTATTTCTACCTCAGCATTCCTTAGGCTGGGTTAAGCGCGATCTGGCAACAATCTCCCCCTGTAGATCATCTGTCATCCCTCTGCGTCTCATTATCATGGCGTCTGATTTTTGTGGCTTGGGCGTTCGACAGTGTGGCGAAGTCAGAACGGTTGTTTCTTCAAATTTTGACTGCCGAAGTCAATATTTCTCGACACAATATTTGTATAAATTTTTCGTTCCCTTGGAAATCGCCAACATTGGTACATGTAACTGCCTGTTAAATAACAGTCACTTAATAAACTAAAACCTCAACCGAAACTGTCTTATGCTGGGTGGATTGTGTTTCATCATCATCATCGAGTTGTCTTATAATAGGATGACTGGATTTGTACATGTAACACAGTCTTTACTGATAATGGTCTTGTAATATGTCGGCGACATATCTTGACAGTGTTATAGGCCATTCGCAAATGAGTGACTTTATCGCCAAATGTGAATATCGTATTTATCGTTGACCCCACCCGATACCACATGGGGAAATTACCACAGGACTAATTAGGCAAATCAAATACATTCTCGGCTTATTTATGCATACGATTCTACCGAGAGAAATTAGTGAATTTCAAATTGGACAAATAGAATCCCTGCGCGGAAATTGTCCCTATGTTTACAAATAGGGTTTTTATTATATGGTTTCTTGGAGATAATTACCAGCACCGTATCCCATGTCATCTGGGGGGATTTTTCTCATTGCGGACGCTTTGATAAAGTGGCCATCGTTAGTAATTAATCCTTTCTTATTGACAGAACCCATCAAGAAGAGACCAGGGTCAATTTCTCAAAGCCAGGCTCTCTCTGAGAAGATCAACTTCTCAATATGCAGCGGCAGGCCGCTAGAAGTAAGATGACATACTCCTTTGATATTCCTGATAATTTGATGATGTTGCATTGACCGATTCATTAAAAGACGACGTCTATATCTCCTATTTGGAATAATTTTTTTTCTTGTGACGAAGTCAGTCATTGACAGGCAAGCCAGGGAAGGAGATATGGTTCACATCAATCATTACTGATGATGTATTCTGACTTTCGTTTCTGGGTTTTCGCCAAGTAAAATTCGTTCTGCGAGTATGATTCACAGATTTGGGAAAAATCTCAGCACATTTCGACTTACAGTAGTCGCCAGAACATCACACTGACAGCCTCACTTTCGATAATGCCATAAAGAATCAAACCCATAAAGGAACCACTTGAGCACATTCTGTTTCTTGTCCGATGAGTTCCAGTTTTTCACACCAGATGGCTCTTATCACCCTAATTTCCATGTTAAAATAATATTTCTAATCAAATTTGGGTTGGTGGCCGTACCATACAACAATCCACTAGCGATCGTATGGAATTTTCCACACATCATGGAGAAGACCCATAACTATCGTATAAAACAATTGGAAGAAATTTCATTGAAAATTTCTTTGTGTATCACATTTTTCTCAGAATGTCGCAAACCATAGTGAAACCTTTAGGGGTTTCATGTCTTTATGATAATGCCCATCAAGCAAAAAGATACCAAAGTGCCAAGGACACTTAGGCCAACGTCTTCCCTGTTTTTGTAGCTGCACCGGAACAGGAACCTTGTTGTTGTTGATGTTGTTGGAGTAGTTCGTGATAACATTTTTTTTTTCTTTTAGCAGGTGGAGTATGTGAAAAGCGTCAAAGCGTCAAACCTGGGCTCCAGGCATTTAAATCCATCTGACTGGCGCATGCAGATGAACAGAATCGTGAATTAATGCATCTTCTGTGTTTATTTCCAGGTTTGGTTTCAAAATCGTCGAGCAAAGTGGAGAAAGAAAGAGAACACGAAGAAAGGTCCAGGTCGACCAGCTCACAATGCACATCCTCAGACCTGTAGCGGCGATCCGATAGACCCAGACGAATTGAAGAAACGAGAGCAGGAGCGAAGTGAGAGAAAACGTCGGAAACAGGAGGACAGGATGAGGAGGAATGAAGAAAGAAAGCGAGCTCAGCTTGCTGGGAAGGCCTTGAGCTTCCGGAGCGATGACTGCACCTCACGTGACTCGCTCGTCACTTCCGGTGGAGAGGGCGAAATAGACGTGGTCGGCGAATGTACAGGAAGAGACAATTGTGACACAGAAAATAACAATGTTGTGGATTTTTCGAAAAAGTCAAATGAATTTTCAGATAATAAATCTAATGATGATACGACTGAATCACAAAAGCAAGGGTTTATATTGAAAAGTGCTTTTAGTATTGCCAGCCTTTTGGAAGCGCCAAAAGTGCCTCGGGGCAGACGACCGAACTCGAAGTATCCTCGGGTACAGGCTAGCAAATCTATGAACCCATTATCTTTAGGTATGGTGCCGTTATATCCAATCACGCAGCCTGTTGGTTTCATGGTGGAACAGGTACCGAGTCCTGTTCCGTCTCCTAATCCCTCTATTCCGGACATTGCCGAACCCGAATTAATTCCGGAGACCCGAGAAGTTACCAATTCTGAACGCTCTGGAAAATTAAATGGTGACTTAACGTGCAACGATGATAAAAGGACTGAAACAGAAAAAGAGCCAGAACAAAATAATGTGCAAGATGAAAGTAACAAACCCGGACCCCAAAGTACAGAATACAAGGAACCGGACAAGAGAGACTGTGATTAGAACTAGCATCCTTGTGAGTGAAAATCCCACCATGAACATTACATATCAATATCAGAATATGGCTTACCATCGCTTAGGCCGACACCTCCCTTTGTTTCAAACGGCCGATTGCTACCCCAAGACCATCTTGTCCAAACAAGGGCGTCAGGCCAGGATAGACTGGTGAGAATCGGATGCCCCAAGACATGCCTGCCTGCCCTCATTCGCTTAGTATTCGAATACTACATGAAAGTTTCATTTTAGGAAACAAATGAATGCCAATGTGTATTGATGTTCACAATGGGTCATATGAATAAAGACCAGTAAATGCTTTTACTTGAATTTTGCAATAGAAATGCACTAGGCAATGCTGTACAAATCTGAAGTAAAAGCATTTGCTAATCTTTATTCCTACGATCCATTGGATTCCCATTCCTGCCTTATTTTCATTGACGGCAGGTCCTGCTCTGCAAAAAGTTTGTTTCAAATTGTACATGTAGGAAGGTAAACAGGGTTTTGGTGTATCACGTCATTCAGGATTCATATAGTAGTATCAGGTCGTGTAAAGTAATTTTTTGTCACTTGGCGTTCTGTGCATGGTGTGTTTGGGCATAACTCCACGAAACGTCAACGTATTCCACATGATGTTTCGTCGGCATACATGTATTTAGTTTCTGATAGAACGTGTTTTCCCTGGGATCAAACGTGTCACAAGCTTCATGCTAAAGTCTTTTTTACACCCGTTATGTTATAACAAGGATCACGGCTGCCATTGGTTTTGATTACCAACGATTCCTGATGTCATAACACTAATCCTGTAAAATACCCAGTGCCAAATTTTCTTTCTTTTCTTGTATAAAATTATGCCGTATGGTAGAATGCACGCCCCTTCGTCTATTGATGCTGACAGCAGGACGCATTTGCCCTAGCGTAACTCACATTACACGGAACTCCGTTCAGTGTCTCCATAGACATTGGGCCGATTTTTTAAACGATAGTTAAGGTAAACCTCGGTTTAACCATCGGCTTTTCTGACAAACCGTGAATTAATCAAAGTAAACCTTTTGACTTTTAGAATGTTTGGCTATCAACGATTCATAAAATCGAAAAATTCACTTCGATTAACAAACAGTTTGTCAACTGAGGGTTAATGAAACCCGATGGTTATCTTAGCCATCGTTTAAAAAATCGGCCCATAGATGCACACTGTGTTCGTGGACTCCAAAAGCCCTACAAGATGGGGAGATTCCCCATTGAACGAGGTTCTGGTTCACCGAAACTTCTGACGAAGAAGGTGAGCCCACCTTGCAAAATAACACATGGGAGTAGCCTACATGTATCTTTGGTGAACTAGGACAGTCGTTCTCTTGGGCACTGTCGGGCAACCGCATCAAGAAGAGGTCTAAATTATATATATTTTGCCTAGTGCAACTTTGTTCTCTGTTGTAACAAAAAATAAATTATCTTCGAAAAAATCTGCCGTGTTGCCTTCAATTGGAAGTGACTCTGAAAGGCCCTCTGAAAGAATCTGGATCTCTACGGGCCCAGTTTGCAAGTACCGCCCCATGAATAACAACTTTCGGAACGGCGAGGTTAGGCTTAGGACAACGTTCAGCGATGATTCACCTATTATTCGAGTGGGCTTTTTAACAATGGAAAGAACCTTCGCTAAACGTTGTTAGCTTAACCGGGCGTTGCGAAAACTCACTCTTAACAATGTAAAGCCTGGATTTACTTCATCCGATTCAGTGATTGCACGCGGCGAACTCTATTGTTCGCTCTCCTGCTTCCATTGTTGTTGGTCGGATGGCAGAATAGGTATAAACCGGGCTTAAACGGGAGAGCGAACAATAGCATTTCCGTGCGATCAGCGCAATCGGATCGAGTTTTGACCAAGCCTATTGTATACGGGTCTACAAATAGCGCATGTGAGGATGGGAGCCTGATATATGGTGGTGATGCTCAATATTGAAGGGCATGCATAGATAATGAGATGCTGCATCTTTTTGAAACCACACCTCGCCTTCGCTCCGCAATGCCATCTTGCTATGACCGTGTATTATTCATCATTGGATAAGTAATTTCCGCGATAACTTCCACCCCTGTGGCCTCTTGGCTCAAAGAATCGATGTTACCTAGCAAATTGCTGTACATTATCTGGAACCACTGAGGAGCGATCACCCAAATAGCATTACGAGGGTTTGGTTTTAATTTCACCAATCACTACATGGATCAAATTACCCTTACTGCTACCGAATGGTGTTGGTGGAAACGATGACATTTGACCGGCTATCGCATCTTCATTGACGACATTAGGCCCGGAATACTTATCAACGATTTCCGATCGCGTCGATCAGCTTAACCTGACCTCGATGATACCTAATATTCCTCTTGAAATGCACTGTCCCCTTGTCTCTTCTTGGCGTGAAAAGCTCTGGCATTGACTCAGCTGGCAATCGCCACGTTGTTGCAGTTTGATCTAATTTAGCTGTTACGGAAAACGACAAAAGGTAATTAAGGTGTGTGATAGGGAATCAAGCTCTTTACAGCTATCTCTCAGCTATGTAAACCGGTAATTAATAGTAGCCAATTACAAGGCCGGTAATTCATTCAATGTCACCAATAAATGACTATGAGACGTTAAGGTCTCATTTGCGACTGTAGAAGAGGGCGGATTTGTCGCCATTCGTCAATGATTAGTTTGAAGCAATAAAGCAGTGATTGAAGGAAGGTAACGCCATGATCTCGTTGAACACAACGTGAACGAGGATGAGGAAGCATTGTCAGTTTCTGCTGATTGAATTGTTTACTGCTTACGAAGGCTTGTAAGGGAGTACATGTAAAGCTTAGCGCACATGTCCGACAAAACTCAATGCGTTAGGGGTGTCTGTTAAAATCGACTGTCCTGTGGCTGAATGACGAGTCGACAGCGTTGGGTCAGTCGACTTGAAAAACACCCCTAACGGATCGAGTTTTGTCGGACATGTGCGCTAAGCCTAAGAAATAAAAGTGGAAAAAAAAGGAAGTGGGAAATTTTGGAATTGTGCGCGAATTTTTCAATTTCTCAAATTGGAAGAAAATTTTTTCCATTTTGAGAAATTTTCTTAAAATGACATGACATTTCGTCTGATTTTTCGGGCGATATTTTCTCAAAATGGGAAAAAAATTCTCCCAATTTGAGAAATTGACAAATTCGCGCAGAATTCCAAAATTTCCCATTTCTTATTTTCCACTTTTATTTCTTACTCCCTTTTGTTTACATGTACTTCCGTTCTTCTGACAGGATATCTTGGTTTTGATAGCCCAATTCAATTGCAACGACTTAAGTATTTTGCCTCTCACTCCATCAGCTTCTTACATGTTCATTCAGGAACTACTTTTGACACATCCTGTAGTGAAGTTTACAGTGAACACAGTTACCATTAGTTCACACGACCTGATGGCATACAGCCACGAATGGCCTTTTTCGCCGCAATCATTGGCCGATGGTTGGGGCCAATTTTCAATTATACCAATGCCATAGGCCAATCTGATCGCTCTACTTGATTCAATTTTCCCGCACCATATTTGATGGCACTCGTTGATAAGATTTCTATTTGCACCCAATCTATTTCTGATTTTGTTTCCTGATGGGTTGTCACGCTGTTTTCGACAATTGCTTGAAATTGGCCTGTCATTTCATCGCAGGAAGCAGGTTTTTTTTGAATACTCGCCCCTTCCGGTCGCAATTCAGCAAGCCTCTACCTACTCAATCCGGATTCGGCAGAGCTCGGTATACGGCAAGTGCTTGTTGACTAGCCTACATTGCCGTACGCTCAGCCAATCGAATGCCATTGCTGAAAGTAAAACTGGCCAATCATCCTTCGGCAATGCGACATCTGTCGACAAGATCTATAAACTAATCCGTTCTGGGATAGGCACGTCAATGTTGGAACATTTCAAGGCTATTGGATCAGGAAGACCGATTTTAAAGGACAACGCACGGGATAAGCAAAATGCATCACAAAAGGATGATAAACATTGGACGAAAATAACCACTCAGCGAGGCTGGTAAAACAAATCCCTGCTTTCATCTCTTATTTGCTGCAGCATTAGCGTCACGGCGAACAGCGCGAACATTTGACTGGGAGATTAAAGAAAGACACTGTTAAATAAATGAACGATTTGGGGTATTAGGCAGTGAGAATTGCTTGATTTATCTATCAATTTGATCAAGTTAAGTCCTTGTGCACTGTCACAACGGATTTCGACACTGTTGTACTGAATTATTGAATATTTTTCAATAGTTTTTCTCAGAGTGGATCACTCCAAGTAACTGGCTATGCGATTCTCGGCGGCCTCGTATATTAGACTGTAATTATTTTGCGCGTTGGCAAGCCGGGCTTAGGCGGCCCCGAGAGTGCTGCTAGATCTCTTTGGCAGCCTACGAAATGACTTTCAGCGTCCTGGTAATAGAATTAGTCCGCATCAAATTAAAATGGTGACAGATGATTGGGCAGGCGATATTTCAACGCGACAAAGCTAATCTCGCCAGGGACAACCGAATCCCCAGCACATTATACCGACACATTAATAATGAAATTTTGATATGGATTCTCGAATTGGGGTTACCGGGAGCCGCTGCTACCAGCGTAATTTCATCCCCTTGCGCGTCTTGGTGATTGAGAGACGATTTAATTCTGAATTTTAAGTTAAGATAAGCTGGAGAATTAAGATCTCATTCTTTAAAGGTATTCTAATAGAAAAGAATTATGGATGAAATTTAAACTGTGTCTCATATTGGAGGAGGATGATAGTCGTCCTAATCGCCCCTATGTGCCCTTGCCGGCGGATCGTTTTACATAAAGATAGGCTGCTTTCATAACAATGTCTGAGCCGTATGTCAGCCATCAGGTTCCAAGCTTTGAATTTTAAGGACAAGAATCGTATACTAATGCTAACGTGGGAGCAAGAAACATGAACCAACACAAACTGTGGTACCAGTGAATCCGTCCCGTCCATATTTCACTTGGATGGATATATGAAAATATTTATTACATGTAGTTCGCTTTCAATTGGCAGTGTGAAAAAAAGAAAGGCAATGAAATCAGTCAAATCTCCCAATGCTGACTTTTCTACGCAGTCATTTTCACGATGTGATCAGAATGACAAGCGAATACATTAGGCCTCCTGGGACGCGATATCAATTCTGTAACCACGAGCTCTCTTCCTCCATTCCTTTATTTACTGCAACCAATCTCGTTCGAGATCAAATTTGTACAATATCTCTCGTATGAATTTATAACCAATGTCATTGGCTATGAATTAGTAGTTATATACATAGGCAGTTTAAGATGAACGACCAAGGAAATGGGGCATGCTAACAATGACACAACTACAACTATGAAAAGTCTAGGAAATTTTGTAAAATTTGACTCGGAAAGAAATAAAAGTGGAAAATAAGAAGTGGGAATTTTGGCACTTTTGCGCGAATTTTTCAATTTCGCAAATTGGGATAGATTTTTTCCCATTTTGAGAAATTTTCTTAAAATGACATGACATTTTCTCTGATTTTTCGGGCGATCTTTCTCAAAATGGGAAAAATTTCACCCCAATTTGAGAAATTGAAAAATTCGCACAAAAGTGCAAAATTTCCCACTTCTTGTTTCCGACTTTTATTTCTTACTCCCTTCCTTTGTCCATTTAACAGTTTACTGTCGCATTGATGTTATGGAAACGTATATTACTTAATACATCCTTTAATTTCAATTTAGTTCTTAATGCATTGCTTACGTTTATGACAAACGTCAAAATGGGTGACACAGCTAAAAGCAAAATGTGCTCATAACTGCGCCTAACTGGAAATGATGGAAATGGATTTTACGACTTCAACCCGCAGGCTGTGTTTGAGGGAGGCAGAAGAGGTCCCAGGAGTACCATTTTGCATAGGTTTAATCATTAAAGTCTCATTAAATAAACAACAAATTTCTGAATGTAATATCTAAACCCGTTGATAAAGGTGTATACACATCTGCTGTACACTCGGAATCTTTCCAAGAGGAGGGAAGTATTAATTTTCGGCGTCAAATGGAAATGTTACAGCCCAATCGGGAGGTTTTCAATTGGTAATGAGCTGCTTTACCATACTGCCGTCTCAGCGTGGCTGTTCATTTTATTTTCTATTGGGTAGGTACCCAATGCGCCATAAACACGCACCAGCCAGTTAAGAACCCCGTTGATTACTTTCCAACGACTCTCAGCTTGCTGTTTGATTCGATACGTGTGACGTTAACACTAATGTGGCAATGTTAATCCCATGTGCTGCTAGTGTAGGAGGTTGACGTGGGCTTATACTTTTATGTTTTAACTATATTGAATTACGTAAAGTGCGTAGGTTTGACACAATGGCCCTGTTCACACGGAAAACATTCAAAATGGAAGAGTTCATCCTCTATATCCAAGAGGTAAATACATAGTGTATCATTGCAGTTCTAGATGATTTAGCAGCCCATCTTTTAGGTAATACCACAAAGGAATCAAACATAAAGATTCAACTTACTAATTTAGCATTTTATAAATGTGGACAGTATCACTTTAACCTCAACAGATTTGCATTCGGACTCTTTAATATGATAGGCAAGACCCTTCTGCATGTTTACTGCAAATTTTGTTGAATTCCGACTAACTGATCTTATGATACAAAAGGACTGAATTTAATGAGAACCCCACGAACGATGAGAGCGCAGGGTCATCTGTGTACTGAATAGGCTAACGTACATTTGAACATGGAAAACTATAATTGTGCTGAAAATAGCTCTGTTATCCTCAGAAATGGAATTCAAGGCATCAATTTGACAGATTCATGTGTACCCAACTACCGTAAAAAAAGTTGAAGCTCCTGCCTATTACGTAAAGACAATATTATTCAGGCAGTGAGAGACATCTGGTGGCAACACATGAAGTGTATCCCTCAGTTACTTCATCGTTCGCAGTTAAACCTTTATGTTTGATTCCTTTATGGTAATACAGCAACAACGCTGTAGCCTATATTTCCTTGCTTCTGCTGTACATTTCTTGGTTCAAATCGTTTTCGCCTGTCAATGAGGAGGTTTCTCTCATTGGTTGAATCATGAATTATTTCTGTATAGCCAGCTCGTTTCCATGAGGCAACACATTAAAATTTATGAGTCCATATTTGACCTCCAGCCATTAGCTTGGAGGTCGGTGTGCGGGTTGGTGATGGCTTAATCAACCTAACAAAGTGGGGGATATCGTAACCATGAATACGGTACAATGGGGTCATTACAAAACACGGATTTGTTATAGAATGTCTGATGGAAAGACAATGGAATCAATATTAAAACACGACCAGCAGTCTGCAGACCGAAAGCAAGATAGTGGCGGTCTATGGCAAGTCTGCTCGATCTCTGACCTCGCTTTAAAGTTCGTCATGACGTCATTAATGGGGAGACCCCGGCGGAGGGATTGGTGGAATATTACTTTCTTGATGGAATCCACAGCTCAGGCAAGACCTTTCAACTCGGACGAAGCGGAATATGTTCGGTATGGAATACATAATGAACCACCGAATCTGCCAGTTGATTTTAGCATCCACTTATAAATCAATTACAATTATAAAAGAATCAATTTGCTTCACTGCTTTTGCAAAAATAGTATCAGATTTGTCGAAGATTACAGGCAAATGGACAATATTGTTACTTCACACAATGTCACAAACCGGCCAGAAAATTAACGAGCACCTCGGTCCGCTGAGGCGAAAAGGATGGGAGGGTCGAGGAATGGTTGGTCTTTTGACGACCAAGTCCCATAACAAACCATTCAAATGATAATAGGTGAACAGATGGAGAGGATCAGAATAGAACATTTGAAATGCGTGATTGCTGGCCACTACTTTCCAGGTTGGATGAGGTGTCAGACGGCAGTGACGCTACACCAAGGACAATTCCGTACAAAATGTTAACGTCCATCGAAAATGTTCTGGGGTAACGCGTCAGTCGCAAGACAGGTGTAGATGGCAGCAGCGATGGTAAGCCACACTGTTAGAAATATCCTTACTAAATTTACAGAAAAGTGCCTGCAGCAGAGTTTCAGGCTTTTTCTTTATTTCTACTGTTGAAAGTTAAAAGTACAGAAAATTGTAAGATAACAACTGTATTGGAAAATTGATTTACAGATAAACTGTAAACAAATGTTTACAGGAATCCATATTTTTAACTTTTGACTGTGAAAATAAAGAGAAAGCCTGAAACTCTGCTGCAGGCACCTTTCTGTAATTTCAATGTATCTATGTACATGTATAGGCCTACCACTTGGATGTTTCATAACCCTTTTCGAATGGCATAGACAATCAGGTACAAGGAACCACGGCTTTTAGCCTCATCCGGCAGACCCTAAATTGGTTCACAACCTTTTTTTCATGCATGTCCTGGCAGGGATCGAACCCACACACTGACCCTGTTAGGACTGAAAGTCAAGCGTGTTAGACCACTCGACCACTCCAGAACATACTGTCAAAGCCATGATTTAACCCATTGGGACCGGGATGAAGTTGAAAAATGTACATTTCGTAACATGTATTTCTGACGTCTCTACAAAAATGCGCCTAGCTCCCACAATGTTTAACAAGAGATTTTTTGGAGTATCTATGAATTACAGCACGATTCTGTAAAATATTTTCTGTAAAATCTTCTGTTTTTTCTAACAGTGCAGAAAGGACGGCAAAGTCTAATATAGACATACTCTAAACTCACTTACCCGTCCCATTCCTGAACTCGGAAAAGTAAGTGGACAGGACATTACTGTTTCTGACCATACCCCACCCCATTGTCTTCAACTTAGGATTTAGTCATTTATTTCTGAGTTCAGACTGAAATGGGACAGATAGGCCTAAGTGGGAGTTTAGAGTAGCTAGCTGAGATGGATTTTCTGACGGATTCACTGATAGTGAGATGTACATCTATGTACATGTCAGGTTAAATTCAAAGGGCCTATAAGATCCCTGTACAGTAGATTCTTCAGCAAATGCGTGCATCCCCGAACTACGTCACCTCGCGTCAGTTAGCAGTTTATAAGACACATGGGTGCCATAAAGTACATCGGCCAATGACTGAATAGCACTCACGGTAGTGATTTTCGTCATGCTAATGCTTGCCGGACTGTAGATCTGTCACGAAGAGTTTTTGATCTCTTAAGATAATTTTGTGTTCCAATATTCAATTACGAGACAGAAGATGGAATTACCCCACCACTGCTCTAGGGTAAGAAGAATTGCTTGTTCAAAAATAATGGTCCTTCCTCAAACAGGCTGTTTGGTGACTTCTTTCGCAGATCTGAACACGTTACTATACAAAAACAATAGCTGATTAGTCAGCATCTATATTATAATTGACGGTGGCGCTTTAACTTCGAACACGAACTCCTCCGTGGTTTCTGATCGAAATGGCACCATTTTCACAGGAAGTGTCATTTTCCTCCCACACAGAGACGTCCAGCAAAATGCCATCCTCTGGCCACATGCATCCTGTGAATGTGCTCGCCACGGGTACCATGCTAGTTACCAATGAACGAGGAAGCGAGGAATCACCCGCGCCATCATATCCAACCACCCCCGGCAAGTTTGTACGTCACCTTGCTCTGTATTCAATACGCGAGAAGTGCCCATAGTTTAATATTTTGATCCCCCTTATGCGAAATCTCGGGGGACCAACCGGATACGAGTCCAAAGCAGCCAGGCGGAAAACTTATTGAAATCACATTAATTTTTATGATGCAGGACGTGAACAGCTCTATCTATCGGAAAACCGAAGGCCTATTAATTTCTCGCGTCTAATTCTCCAGCGTACATTTTTGCACTAATGTGCTCATTATCAAATCACGGAGGAGATGGGTAATTTTAGGGTCTGATGACTACGGACATTCGGTGAGATTCAATCTGACAGCCGTAAATCTGTGATTTTGGCGCAAGAATTCATTAATCGGCGTCGCTGTTTTCCATTATTTTCAGCGCGTCGAGACCAAGTCCACCAAGGACGTTGTAAAAGACTTGCGTGTTTGGATTTCATAACCCTGCAGCTGGCCCCTAGTGGGAATAGGTATCACTAAACTGGCAAGTCTTTCTCAATGTACATGTACATGTAGCATATAAGTAAGTAGGGCGGTTTAGAAATCAAACGATAAACGTAAACTTTAAGACATACAAGTTATTTTTCATACTACACATTAACCGGATTTTATATAGCATTTTCGGTACAAAAATAACGTTGTCGTAAACGTTTACGTTTATCGTTTTATTTCTTAACCTCCCTAATATGAACATCGTTACATTGGGGATGACAATTCTAACGAGCTTCTCTCCCATTTTTTCTCACTACATTATGTATCCCGATCTAGCGGAGTTTTGATGTCCATAAACGACCCTTACAGAACTTAATCCACACCCTTGCCGAATGATCTTCATGAAATAGTCAGTATTTCTTCAATGGTCTACGAGGCCACTTTGGCAATTTACATCCATATTCCCCTTTAACACAACCCCAGACGAGAGACATGACTCGTCGTTCTCCAGAGTGACGGTAACTCACTGGAGCACGAAATCAACTCTGACTATGTGATGAGGAGAAATTCACTGGATCATCCCACCATCAGCCATGGATGCTATGCTTATCAACACACTGATTGTAAATTGAATTAGGAAAAAAGGCCCTGCGCAAATTAATTTTGGAGATGCATTAGGCGAATTTGCAGCGTGTTCATGAATTTTGCACGAGTTTTTTTCAGCGAGCTATCACATTTGGAAATGGAATAAGAAGTACAGAGATCAAAACACAGAAGGCGAAGAACATCATTTGCGGTGTGTGGTCAGCTTGGTTTTGGCGATAGCTTGAAGTGAAAGCAGCTTTGTAATACAGTTGTTTAGGGGCCAGGGATTATTTTGTGTACGTCCAAGTCCTGGTTGGACGCCTTCCGGCGGAATGGGTCAGACATTTATTCAAGAATGTAAAGGCACTGTCACACTGAGCTGATTCTCAAAACATCCTGTCCCGCCGTTAAAAAATCGTAAAACGGGCTAGAACGTGTAATGTTGGCCAAATATTGTCTCGAAGTGCTCGAGCACCCTTCCCGTCCAAGCCCGTCCATGAAGTTCGTAAAAAGACTGTAAAAAGTTGCCACTACCTCCACTACGTTCGCACACAGTTTGAGCCCGTTCGGCAACATTTTCAAGAACGTACTGAGAACTATAGCTCAGTAATTTTTGACAATCCCGATATCCACGATCTCATTTAGTCTTGCATTACATTACGAATCGCTGTATACTTCCAGAGAGCCATTTTAAGTATAGATCTAGAATCTGCTGCTCAACTCCTTCTAATCAAAGCATAAAAAGGGGAAGTGCGTTTGGCTTTAAAAACACTGCTCAAAAGATAACATTGCCCGGCGGAAACGAATTCGGCACACGTCTACTTCATCCCCGGACGGGTGTAATACTCCACTTCACACTGATCGAATCACGACTCAAGAGTTCTCACGTCAGAAAAATATATTTGATCCAATTTCTCTCAAACATGATCCTAATTATTTCCAAGCTTGATACAACGATTAGTGCTCTCGAGTCCGCGTCACAATCGACGAAGTAATACTTCGATGGCTCGGTCACGAGCTTACCAATTAGGACTCGAGTTCAACACCGTCTACACTCTGTTCTTAGGACGCGGATTAGTCTTTTTTGTTTGCCATAAATTTTCTCTCTCGTACTGATACATCATCAACTAAGCTAGAAATACGCCCTTTACATTTTAGACACTCCGCAAAAAAGGAAAATTCCCCTCGTTTCCTCTTTACCCGCAAAAGGTGGAAATGCCACAGTGTTCCCGTCTTTCAGTGTTCCCCTCATTGTATTGGGAACACTGCGAAACGAGAGTGACAGATTTTTTCTGTGTTCCCCTATTGAAAAGTCATGGGCCTGTTTCATAAAGTGACTTTAAGCTAATGGTACCATCAACTTCAATGCATTTTCCATTTGGTTAAAGGTACCATCAGCTTAAAGTCACTTTTTGAAACAGCCCCATGGTCTCTCTAGCTGTCTGTTGTATAGAGAGCATGGAAAAAAGTTACATCGTTAAGGAAAATGCTCAAAAATGTTGAAGTCCCGGGTCCTCTATTCGCAGCGACGAATGTCAAGCAGCATTTCCCAAAAGCGGTATAGCCATGAAGTTCCATCGGTTGTGCATATCTTAGTAAGAGTGGATGACAATCCAACATCGGTGTATTTCGTATCAGCCATTGGTGACGTTATAATATCGTTGTTACGTCGTCAGGAGTATACTTGTGAAAATTGACGGTGATCAAATGGGTAAGTAATGACGGCGATTAAATAAGGCATGCCGCTCAGCGGTATTGAGAATCGCACAACTATTTGGATAGGAAATGAACAGAAGCTTGTCAATTAACTGATTTATTGGTTAACATATTCATATTTACGATTATGGTTGCGGGACAAATAATGCAATATTAGCTTGACAAAAGTGATATTTGATTATTGGTAAATGATCTGATTAAATGTCATAATGAAGCAGTCGACATGAAATAAGTTTAATTGGTTTTTCGCGTTCTTTCCGAGGAACTTTTGAGACGGTCATACGCAGACCGGTATGGTGATATTGTGGATGTAAGGTTCACCGCGGATACCATTGTGGCATGCATTTACTACTTGGAGATGACGACAAGGAAACAAAGCAGCGAAAAAGAAATTATTAGCAAGCGTTTTTCAATGATTCTGTTAACAGATCTTGAATGCAAGTCTCGGATACTAATTTCCTCCTGCATGGGGGTTCAGTTCAGATGGTAATTCGATGAGTTTTGTGATACTTGGTGTTACTGATGATGATTGTGTCACGAGGTTCATTATTATGAATGACGGTGACGGGTTGGTTTGGACAATCTTGCCAAAAAGTACCGATGTGACCCTTAATTTCAAGGCGATCGCAATGCCACGAGTGAAATACACGATGTAGGTGTAGGCCATCATGTGTCATCAATTCTGACGGGAAAGCATCACCAGAAGCATTGCTTAAAGCCCAACAGTATGCATTAGGTGACTCTTTCTACCTCCCCACCATAATAAGACTGGTCTCCTGTCCAACCTATATATAGCCAGTGGTAACAGCGAGACTGGACTGATACCATGTCGAAACAAAAATGGCCGCCATTGTACAATGCAAGTACAATGCAAGTAACATTGCCAATAATTCGGATTTGCTTCGTCATACATGTATTTTTCCTAAATCTTTTTTTTCAATACCACAGTGTCGCCGCGAGCTTAACAACTATTATACCCCCACCATTGTATTGGTAACCAACGAATTGTTTAATTGCACTTTCGAGCTAATTAATTTCATGTTTTCTTTCATTAAACCAACCCTTACTCAAAGAATGAATGAAGTAGGATCGGATTTTTTTGTGTCTTGGTCAATTGTGCACCGTGAAACACATGACTTTTTATACCTTGTGCTGTACGCGAACCACGTGTTGAGCGTCCGAAAACAACTCGTCGAAATACAGCGGTTACGACACGTTTGCCCGTAAGGAAACATGATACACTGATATCAATAGACCCTTTAACAAGACGATGATAATTAAATAGACCCCCTAACAAGATTACGATATTGTCCAAAGGAAATTGTGCTGAATTTTTATATCAGTGTATCTTCATTAAACGGTATTTTTCTGTGAATTGTTAACAACAATGATTTGTCAGCATCTCTCCGTGCAAACACGCGCGGTGGTTTGCTATTCATACACACCGTGCTCTCCTTTATTTTGGCGATTATCTCATTTCTATGGTGCGCATGCCGTCAGGAGAATCGCGACGGGAGGCTGCGGCGAAGACACTATCTCCAGGTTCTTGTCGTCTGTATTCTTCTGACCGACAACATGTTTTTATGACACGCTTTCTCGCAAGAACCTTGTAAAATATAATATACATGTAGTTTATCAGTATCACAATTAAAGGAGCACGGTATTGGATCTCAAATGCGTTATTTGACTGCCGACGTAGAGGGAGCCACCTAGCGGCAGTAAGATGAACTACAAAAATGCGTTACAAAATGTACTTGTACGTCGTGTCAATTCGCCGACAGCGTAGTAGTCCTTGGGTTGGAGAGTGGCGCCGGCTGTCGAGAAAAAGTGGCAATCCCGTGCTCCTTTAATACCACTGGCTATTTGATAGGGCCGAATTTTGCATGAAGGTTTCATCTTTTAATGGAATACATATAATGGGAAAATATCTCACATCAATCGCTTGTCAAACCACCAATTAAATACGACATTTGAATGAGGGAACAGCAGTTCGTGGATCCCAGAAGATCAAAAACATCAAATACCGGTACCATGAATAGTGGCGTAGATAAAAGGTTGGCGGCCCTTTTGACGATGGTGCTGACTTGTGCCCTTTGTGCCCTAAATTTTTAAAACCTTATTTTCTGCTCTTTGGAATGCTAATATAGGGATAATTCCACGTCAAGGCAATAGAGGGCTCTTCAGGCTTTCTGCCGATATATCACACTGAATAGTGCAAAAAATGGACATGTGCCCTTTGTGCTCTAAGCTCTTTTTATGCTAACGCTGATTATTTTATTTTAGCTATTTTATTTGTTTATCCATGATGATTAAAATATGAGTTTGTCGACTCCACTTGAGAATAAAATGGCGATCATAAGGCTGATCATAACTGAGGCAGACACATGGAGCCGGGGACACATAGAACCCGGGACACATAGAACCCTGCATACAAATAACTCCTTTAGGGACACATAGAACCCTTTATAAAAATAACTGTCTTTAGGGACGCATAGAACCCGGGACGGAAAGGACCCGGGACGCATAGGACCCGGGACACATAGGGACGACCCCGTCAGTATGAAGGTTTGCTGATGCCGGGGTGGCCTACAGAATTTGCGACTCTCCCTGGTCCTCCAGAGGACCACAGGTCCACGGAATCACCTAGTAAACGGTTGCACCGAAATTACACAAATCATGGCGATGATTCGTCTGACTCTGATGAAAATATGAAAAGTTACCAGTCGGATACCAAATACTCTCCATATTCATGTAATAAACCACTTGGATTACTGCTTACACGACCTGTTTTTGCCAATTACCGGTTTGATCCAAATAATCTGATAACGTTCAGTATTATGACGAATCAAAGCAGAAAATGTGGACAAATGCCCCTTCCAAATTGACAGCTTTTAACAATGTTCCTTCGTCCTCCTCAAAAGAATGAACCGGCGCCACGAGTATCAATTTCCCATAGGGCTGCGTGCACACTGGCAGCATTTTTCCGACATTTAAAAAACTTTCGTCAGCAACCCTGACACGATCTTTTGGCTCTGTACATGTACAGTGACCAACGAATTATAGAACATTAGAACAACATGTTGGAAAACTTTTCCCCAGTCCAATAAGGTCGTTGTGATTTCTGAGTGATGGAAAATGTATCTTGTGCACTGACATTAGGGAGTTTTCGCAAAGCCCCTGAAACGTCTATCCTTTTGTTCGATGCTCTCTTCGTGGTAGCGAACAATGGGTTTGGCGTTTCGGGGGCTTTGCGAAAACTCCCTATTGTCACAATTCATATACTTGTGGGCCCGTATGCATAAGGCTTTCTTTACATAGAACTATACGGTATACGAATACCGCGGTTAACAATGGCTTCACGGTCGTGAATCCACTTGAAGCCTTTGTTAAATGGCGTTTTCGTATACCGTATACTTCTATGTAAGGGAAGCCTAAAGGTGGAATAAGGGAGGTAGAGCTCCAGGTGTAACTTTAAACGTTATAACGTGAAGTTAAACGTGAAGTTATACCTGGAATAAGCTCTGCTTCCCTTATTCCACCTTTATGCATACGGGCCGTGTAATATAACGTTTATTCTCTCTGCCAAATTCGCCATCAATCAAATAATATTAATTCGGCCTTATTTTCATTTGTGCGCTAACAAAGTCTAAGCTACATATGACGGATAAAATATTTGGAGGAAAGCAATGGTCAATGTGATCTACAACATGCTCCGCCCCTCGAGTTAAAGAACGAAGTGAAAATGACCGGACGATGGTGCGTTGGACATCATGGCGTTCGTCGCTCAAATCAGTACATCCATTCCGTATGGCTTAGGGTTCACTCGCAATAAATCATGTATCTTTCCGATCTCACTTAGTCGCGCAAGTTCGCCACGCGAAAATACCACAACGAGGTAAGCGCTTATTCAAGGATTACTCGTGCTGTTGACGAATTGCTTGAGATGTAGTTGCGCCACGGTGATGGCCTGCGGACCGCCATCCTATCCATAAACATCTGATTCCCTAATTTCATTATGGGCTNGCAGCATTTTTCCGACATTTAAAAAACTTTCGTCAGCAACCCTGACACGATCTTTTGCCTCTGTACATGTACAGTGACCAACAAATTATAGAAACATTAGAACAACATGTTGGAACTCTTTCTCCAGTACTGAGTTCAATAAGGTGTTGTATTATATAGACCTTAACGCGCGCTTTTAGGGACTTTTGGCAAGGCTCCGTATCGTTGATCCGTGTCACCTATGACGTGACACGGATCAACGATGGAGCCTTGCCAAAAGTTGTCACAATTCATACTTGTGGGCCCGTATGCATAAAGGTGGAATAAGGGAGGTAGAGCTTATTCCAGGTGTCACTTGTTATAATATAACGTGAAGTTTATACCTGGCCCAGGTATAACTTAACGTTATAACGTTAAGTTACACCTGGAATAAGCTCTACCTCCCTTATTCCACCTTTTAAGCTCTATTCCCTTATAATAATTCCACCTTTATGCATACGGGCCGTGTAATATAACGTTTATTCTCTCTGCCAAATTTGCTATCAATCAAATAATATTAATTCGGCCTTATTTTCATTTGTGCGCTAACAAAGTCTAAGCTACATATGACGGATAAAATATTTGGAGGAAAGCAATGGTCAATATGACCTACAACATGCTCCGCCCCTCGAGTTAAAGAACGAAGTGAAAATGACCGGACGATGGTGCGTTGGACATCATGGCGTTCGTCGCTCAAATCAGTACATCCATTCCGTATGGCTTAGGGTTCACTCGCAATAAATCATGTATCTTTCCGATCTCACTTAGTCGCGCAAGTTCGCCACGCGAAAATACCACAACGAGGTAAGCGCTTATTCAAGGATTACTCGTGCTGTTGACGAATTGCTTGAGATGTAGTTGCGCCACGGTGATGGCCTGCGGACCGCCATCCTATCCATAAACATCTGATTCCCTAATTTCATTATGGGCTCGTCTATAATAACAATGGAAATGGCGAAGAGCCTCAGATGCTATCGTAAAGCCAAGTAAGTTCCACAATACAGATAATGTTTCCATATAATTGAGTCGCAAATGAATGTGGACGTTTCACTGCAACTTTGGAAATTACTAAGCAATCAAACGGGCATTAGGCCCCACAATTAGACAAAGGGGATCTACGGAATGCATTTGACGATCGCCTATCATACATCATTGGCCCGTTTGTATAAAATACACTGATCCCCATTTAAAAGGAACGCATTTAGGCGGATCTACTCTGGCGATTTTAAATCCACACAATTAACCGGCGTCAGTGGTGAGATGCGACGAGGCGGTTGTATATCGATTTTCCCGGAGGGGGATCAGTACCTCATCGATTCACAGATGGTTATCGACAGAATTCAAAATCTAAATTAATAGATATTGACTTGCTTGAAACCAGTATTAATTCAATTTTACCACGCCTCTCCGGCATGCTCTGATTAGCCACCTCGAATCGAGGTAATAGGCGACAAAATAGGGAGAAACTTTTCAATCTAAACTTCTTTTTTCCTTCCCATCAGATGTCCTACTTGGTCCTTTAAAAGAAGCGAACAGAAAGGGGGCCAGTCCTAGTATTCGGAATCTTCCAGTGGAATGACTGTCAGTCTGTGTGCATCATGCTGAATACTGGTTTCCCGAGCGCGAATCCGTCGCATCCTCCAGCCAACTGCATGGAAATTGAAACAATCACGTCACGCGTCGCATCGCATGGGCAACCCCCTGCTAGATGACCCCCTAATAATTTCTCATGACGCACAAATATCTTGTAATTTGCTTCATTTCAATTAGTGAGCAAAACAATTTTCTTCGTCAGGAGGCTAATAGAAACGTGCTGGTCCGTGACGCGGTGGTTATATCCTCGACATTGATGGAGTGATGGGAGGGAAAATTCATTTGGAATCACCGAGGCGAGACTGACCTTGAGCTGCAAGGTGTGACAGCGATGTCAGATAGGTGGTTCCAGTCGTCGTGATATATTTACATACACTTTTGCATCCTGTCCTTTTTCAGCGAGTTGCGGGGCTGTCCACTTCACGGCATAGCTCAGCCGTCCAATTTTGGCACAGAGACACCTTTTGGTCATTCGAGAATCAGCTCTTGAAGCTTCACCTTCCTGATGTACCAATTAGCTCCAATGAATTAGAATTAGGTCATGACCCAAAGGCAGTAACTTCACTACCCCACCCCCAAAACAATGGCAATGCAAACAGGCAGTATCTCCAAAAAGTAATAGGAAAATGCATTGGAAGTTACTGCCTTTTTGCATTGTACATGTAGTTTGTTCTGGATTGCCTGACATTTTCTATATCAATGTTTCTCAAAACTATGAAAAATCAAGTTACTGCCTTTTGCATTGGACGGCTGCAGCTTTCACTGTGACGTTGGCGTCATTGATGACGTCAGAAGATCGTCATTTCGTCATTCAGCGTTGGCAACTGTGCGTCACCATGGTCACTAGGGCGTTTCTCCACGCTTGAGAGCGCACTCAACCAACTGGAAGTTAAAAAATACTCCAAAATGTGACCAAGTAACCATATGTACGAGTGAAGTCGTGTTCAATTCGCTGCAGGCTCCGGCTCCGCCACAGAGGCAATAGATAACCGGAGGCAGCCATCCGAAATCTTCCCGGTAACGCCTAGCTGCGCAAAGGTGCCTTGACGCTCCCTCCTCCTTCGAAGTCATGAATTCAGAAAAGAAGGATATCCTCTACCGAAAGGTGAAATACTTCATTAAGAATCGGCGAAAAACTTTGCGGTTCTCACTGCCGACGAAACTGAAACGAAGCGCTGACCTGGTGGAAAGTCTTCAAACTATAGAGCAGAACAATTTCCAGGAGTACGAACCCGTCGAATCCCCGGTCTGGCTGGAACGGTATGACCAGGAGATGCCAGTGGACATTTTGTCGGTAAATGAAGGTAAGGTGGCCTGACCCGCGCATTAAGTCTTGCAATATGTCCATCTGTCCACAAATGCGATTGTCCATTGATATCGAGCGTCTTTTTCAGTGCGCGCGTCATGCATCATGGTACGTCATACTAAAAAGGAGTAGCCTAGGCCAAATTGGTTTAACACCTCTGTTGTCCTCCTCGACACTGGTCTGAAGTATGCCGATAAAAGTAATCATCATATTTATCAGTTTAGTTATCAAATCAGACGGAACACAGACGAATGGACCGACTTCGGATTCGTCCGACTTGCCATCTAGTGTTAGAATTTGAAACTGAAGGACGGGCTTGGCGCGTTCCACAAATCTGTCATTGCAAATTCTTGCTCGAGTGAAGTGGTGATATTACAGAAAGACACCAGGCAGAGCTACGGGTATTCAACATTTTATATGAAAACGATGTCTATGAGGTTTGTCCATGTATCCTTCTGTTTTGACTTTCAGGTGACTTTTGGAAATTCCTGTACTCAGATACATGGTCAGAATGTAGTTCGTCAAGAGTGGCTGAAGGACCTCTTCTTACCCTTCTAAATGAGGCCCTCTTCTCATTGGTAAAAAAGGAGAAGGTGCTTACCTATACGACAGCGGGTTACGAAAGAAACACCTGGATAGAACCTCTTAGTTGTATGAAGGATTCAACTGACAAGGTGAGCCATAAATTTGCGGACTCCCTCAAATTGTTGGAAAGAATTGTCCTATTTTTACTGCTTTCATCATGGGTGCGTCTTTTTTCCCAGGAACAAGGAAGGTCAATACAATTTTTTTCTTCTATGAAGGTGAGAAATCACCAGCGATTCGTTTCAAACGATTTTATTCTGACGAAAAACGAAGTACGAAATACGAAATTGAACTTCATTTCCATGACGTAATGTATTTCAGGAGATGGTTGGTACCACAAATATCGCCTGCTGCACTAAGAGCGTCTTTTAGCGTATTAGGTTAAACCAATAGAGTTACGGTGTATATTAAACTTTGAAATTTATCTCTCGTTTCCACTTCGTAGATACAAACTGGAAATTTATAAATTCAAGATGGACCATAAGACTCTTTCGGTCTTACATGACATGCTAAAAGACGCACTGGCAGCAGGGACATTTGTGGTACCAACCATCTTCAGAAATACATTACGTCATGGAAATGAAGTTGAATTTCGTATTTCGTACTTCGTTCTTCGTCAGATTTGCGAAACCTCCCCATTAGCAAACAACTGTTCCAATCCACAGAGAGAAAAAACAGTAGAAGAAGATATGAAGATCACATTCACCTACTACGGCACATCTGAGGCGGGTCTCCAGCGGGCACTCTCCCATTATGGTCACGTCAGTTCGGCAATCTCGATACTGAAATCAGCGCCAGTAAAACAGAAACAGGCGAATGTAAGAGAGAGGGCACCGCCAAATGAATCAGAAAAGTGCTTGGATTCGGCTGGTGAATTTCCTGATTCGACGGCAGAAATTGCAGCCGCTGAAAAGTCGTTAGATAGACATGACAGTCGAGCGGATGGCAGAGATAAGTCAAGCGAAGGACCTGGCCAGTCAGGGTCAAAAATTGATGACGTTCGTGTCAAAGATAGTGCTGCACAACATGGCGGTGAAACCACCGGTGATATGAATGTAGCGATGGTAAACGAACAGACACCGACACCTCAAGCCAGTGCTTCTCAAATCATATCACCCTCTCCCATTTTCGTTAAATCTTTGGGAATTGTCTGGACAAGAATCCGGTGGGTGCCGGATGCAAACTCAGGAGGGTAACATTCTTCAGGCTCCAAGCACAGGGAAATTGTCCGTCTGTTTTTATAGATGCGTGAAAGAGAGTTCGGATAGTTCGACAGCGCTGTCAGATGCTCGACAGCCCATTTTTGCGCGAAGAAATCTTGATAACTTTGAGGAACGTTGCTTAAAGGCAATTGATGACTTCGTCGTTCGGAAGGAACAAATTACTTCCAGCAGGGGATTTCATACCGTGACCACAGTTACATTTAACAAAATTGTCCCCATCCGGTATTAACAAAAATTCATGAGCGAGCTTGTGAATCTGGTATTAATCATTGATTATACACCTGTATTATGTACCACAGGGTTAAATAAATGAGCTGTTCGCGAATCCGTCGTCAAGTGAAGAAAATCTTTGCATCCACATTAGAATTTGTTTATTCTTTTTTTTTAAATTAAATCCGGCAGTGAAAATAATACAATGTGTATGTAAACTTGATATACCAACTTCCTAAATGGGATTGGGTCATGTTTTTTACTTCAAAACTCGTGGTGTGTTGTAAAATAATCAAGCGATTTTAGAGTGCAACTCGACATACTTAACAAGCTGATTGCTTTGACCCCTGACCTCAGTCTGACCGAAGAATTGCTAATTAAGTATATGGAAAAGTCTCGGTCACGTATTAATGGGCAGAATAACCAATGAAAGTAGGTTAATTAGTTAGTGTATACGTTTAAATAGGGGAGTTGATGTACACTCTATAGGCCTACTGTTAAAACTAATTCGTCAAAAGATAATCATTGTAAATCACACTGCAAAAGTGGCATTCCTCTGTAGTCGCCCATGCAGCGTGTATTCCCCATATAATGTAGTCAGCCACGGGAGATGCTGCATTGAAGTTTTGCCGCTGTATTGTGATTCGGCCCAGGTAAATCGACGCCCGTCGCCCTGAGTGACTGAACACAATTGAAGGGGTGAGAGCCAGAACAACCTAAGTGCATTTTTTTAATTTTACAGGAGAAGCAAAAAACAGTTTTTTGCACATAGGTCGTTCTGGCCCTGAAGAAATTATTTTTGTTTTATTTTATCCAAATGCTAATTTTGATAAGAACAAGAAATATTTTTGCTTCTTCAAATCACTCTTAGTTACCGTTTAGAGCTTCTAGGGAGCATCCAAAACACAAAAGACTGTTGGGACCCACATAGGCTGTTCTGGCTCTCAGCCTTTTTTTGACTCCAATTTCACCCAAAAGGGGCAGTACTTCCACATGAAGCTGTGCTTGTTGAACAGAGCTCTTTTCAAGGTTCATTTTGATATATCAGTTCCAAAACAACCCAAGTGGCACATAGGTTGTTCTGGCTCTGACCCCTTCAATTGATGGTCCCTAGTCGTTGGATTCATTAATATTCCATGGTAGGCCTTTTTTGGGGTTCATGCCAGTGGCGTATGTAAACTTTAGGGTAAAACATGCGCCTGGGCTGGCGCTGGCGCCGGGGTTCGATATAAACTCCCCTCATATCAGCTCTCAACCTGCACCGCCAATACCAAACTCCTCAAATGTTCCACTTGACTAAAAACAATCGATAAACATTCCACCAAATTTAATCTGCAGACCTACTGGCGTTTAAAGGCATATACCATGATCATTCGGCAATAAGTAAGATAGGCTTGTTTATTTAGGCCTAGACCTAGCCTACTGAACTTGGGTCTCATTGGGCAAAGATCCAGCCTAGGCCTATATTATTGTGTAACACTGAGATAATCAGAATATTCAATGAATCCGGTATGTTTAGCAACGACGGAGAAAGTAAAGTAGGCCTACTCTCGTCATCGAATTACAATCAAAAGGACCACACTGACCAAAACAAAAACGCGCACCAACAGCAACCACAACCGTTTCGGCAGCGCGCTATGGGCGACGACAGCGCCCCTAGCGTTTCGTTTCGTTCCGATTGCCGCGTTTCGAGAAATGCGGAGGACCACGGATGGTATGCAGTGCATTCAATACCTCGGTGAATGAACGCCGCGGCCTTTGAAACCCACAAACTATTTTTACTAATCGTTAGCCTTTCACTGGCTCGTTTTGGACACCATCAGCAAGAGGAATTTCATTGCTACTTTGCAAACAGTTTTATACATTCACTTTCCCGTAATTTCTTCTGGAAATGTTGCAATTTCGAGATATTTTAGGGTTGTGCGGCAGACCGAGTGCATGAGTACCTGGTTTGTACAACTGAGATCAATGTATTTGGTGTACATTCTCTGTGTAATGCATTGACACTGACAGTTCTTGGTCGGAATGCTATTGCTAGCAGCAGCAGTNCTCTTCCAGTGGAATGACTGTCAGTATGTGCGCATCAAGCTGAATACTGGTTTCCCGAGCGCGAATCCGTCGCATCCTCCAGCCAACTGCATGGAAATTGAAACAATCACGTCACGCGTCGTATCGCATGGCCAACCCCCTGCTAGATGACCCCCTAATAATTTCTCATGACGCACAAATATCTTGTAATTTGCTTCATTTCAATTAGTGAGCAAAACAATTTTCTTCGTCAGGAGGCTAATAGAAACGTGCTGGTCCGTGACGCGGTGGTTATATCCTCGACATTGATGGAGTGATGGGAGGGAAAATTCATTTGGAATCACCGAGGCGAGACTGACCTTGAGCTGCAAGGTGTGACAGCGATGTCAGATAGGTGGTTCCAGTCGTCGTGATATATTTACATACACTTTTGCATCCTGTCCTTTTTCAGTTGCAGGGCTGTCCACTTCACGGCATAGCTCAGCCGTCCAATGCAAAAAGGCAGCAACTCCCATTTTGGCACAGAGACACCTTTTGGTCATTCGGGAATCAGCTCTTGAAGCTTCACCTTCCTGATGTACCATTTAACTCCAATGCCCAGTATTTAAAGAATTAGGTCATGACCCAAAGGCAGTATCTTCACTACCCCACCCCAAAAACAATGCAAAAAGGCAATACATGTATCTCCAAAAAGTAATAGGAAAATGCATTGGAAGTTACTGCCTTTTTGCATTGTAGGAATGCATTGTTTTTGCATTGTTGCATTGCTGGATTTCCTGGCATTTTCTATATCAATGTTTCTCAAAACTATGAAAAATCAAGTTACTGCCTTTTTGCATTGGACGGCTGCAGCTTTCACTGTGACGTTGTGTCATGGCGTCATTGATGACGTCATAAGATCGTCATTTCGTCATTCAGCGTTGGCAACTGTGCGTCACCATGGTCACTAGGGCGTTTCTCCACGCTTGAGAGCGCACTCAACCAACTGGAAGTTAAAAAATACTCCAAAATGTGACCAAGTAACGATATGTACGAGTGAAGTCGTGTTCAATTTGCTGCAGGCTCCAGCTCCGCCACAGAGGCAATAGATAGGCCTAACCGGAGCAGCCGTCCGAAATCTTCCCGCCTAGCTGTGCAAGGTGCCTTGACGCTGCCGCCTTCGAAGTCATGAATTCAGAAAAGAAGGATATCCTCTACCGAAAGGTGAAATACTTCATTAAGAATCGGCGAAAAACTTTGCGGTTCTCACTACCGACGAAACTGAAACGAAGCGCCGACCTGGTGGAAAGTCTTCAAACTATAGAGCAGAACAATTTCCAGGAGTACGAACCCGTCGAATCTCCGATCTGGCTGGAACGGTATGACCAGGAGACGCCAGTGGACATTTTATCGGTGAATGAAGGTAAGGTGGTCTGACCCGCACATAAAGTCTTGCAATAGGCCTATGTCCATCTGTCCATAGATGCGATTGTCCAATTGATATATCGACATGATCGAGCGTCTTTTTCAGCGCGCGCGTCAAATAAAGCCAAATATCATGGTACGTCATTACTAAAAATGAGTAGGCCTGGGTTTAACACCTCCTCGACACTGGTCTGTCCTCCTCGACACTGGTCTGAAGCAGGCCGATAAAAGTAATCATCATCATATTTATCAGTTTAATTATCAAATCAGACGGAACACAGACGAATGGACCAACTTCGGATTCGTCCGACCTGCCATCTAGTGTTAGAATTTGAAACTGAAGGACGGGGGGCTATGTCCGTTCCACAAATATGTCGTTGCAAATTCTTGCTCGAGTGATGTGGCAGGCCCGTAGGAGCCGGGGGCCGGGGGTCCCGGCCCCCCCCCCCCACTTTTTGTGCCAAAAAATACCTTGGCCCAAATGTCTATTTTATATGGCCATATTTTTGCTCTCAGATCCCAGGAAAATGCATCTAAAGCACTTAAAGGAGTTAGACGCCGAAGTTGTAAACACTCACTCACTGGTTCTCTATCCACGGACGCCTGCGGTGCTGCCACCTATTGTCGGTGATATGTACTGACGTGAATATCGTGAGTGAGTTGCATCGGACCGGGAACCAGTCTAACGATCACGGGTGCTGCCACCTGCACGAAGGAATAAAACTAGTTTGCCGACCATATTTGTAAACAAACCAGCTTGTTTACAACTTCGGCGTCTAACTCCTTTAA
>NMRB01000020.1:290429-355325 GCA_002633025.1 Notospermus geniculatus | reverse complement strand
GAATAGATGCTGTCACCATGGTCACCAGTGAATAAAATGCTTTTTGGTTGATGGCGTTGGCTGCTATACAAATACTCAATTGCCCATCTTCGAATATTTGCTTTTTGTCTGGATCAAAAATATATAACACACAGTGAAATGAGGGCAAAAAACAGGATTTTCCAGTCGTGCATTTTTGGTGTTATGTATTTTTGTCTGGATGTAACTAACTGCTCCTCCTGATATTTGAAGTTCAGTTAACTAAAATTTTAAGTGCAATTTCTGTGAGGCAAATTTGCCAAATGCCCGAGTTGGTTTCGTATGTGTTGCTCTCCTTAGGATATGGGTACAACAACCAGGATTTTAACCCAGTTACTGAGTTAGTATCTGCGGTAACAAGTACTTACGTCTCTTCAGTGGTACTCGGACCACTTCCTAAGTCCTGAAGCTGCTCCTTCTCCCAGTCTTGTTATTGTATCGATAACTTTCCATTTCATGATGTACATACGCATACATGTATGGTGTACATGTGTGTGACTGAGACCTGCTGAGCTCAGTAACTGTTTAACTTCCGTTTTCTAGCAGGACCATGAGGTGATCCATGCTTGGCTGTCAGATCTTCATTTTGAGGAATACTACAATAATTTTATAATAAACGGCTATGATATGGGGACAATAACACGCATGACACCTGAGGTGAGTGTTGAGATTCATTGTGCTTCGTTGCAGAGGGAGATGTTGCTCGCCTGTTGACATCAGAGCTGGTCATCTAATTGGATCCTTCAAATGAGAAAGTGGCCGGGTTTGGGCTATTGATGTGCCACTTTACGGTTGGCGAGTCGGTTGTCTTGGTTGACATTATATTCATGGAACCCATCCCTTGCTAAAACCCATCCCTTGCTACAAGAGAAAATCTATTGAATTCTGAATTCAATTAAAGTGTATTCGCAATCAGGTCTAAACACAACAACCTTGTCAACCACATTTTGTGTCATTGAATTTGTATTTCTGCTTTTTTTTCCAGGACTTGACAGCAATTGGTGTCACCAAGCCTGGTCATCGGAAACGGTTGAAAGCAGAAATCACACGTCTCCATATATCAGACGGTGTGCCTGACTTTAAACCAGTGAGTATATGTGCATAATTACAGACATTAAAAATAACTTCGATGTTTTTTATTATGGGGAAATTACCCAAGTCCAAATCACCTGAACTGTCTATGATGTAACAGTGACTGACACCTGTCAATATTTATTTGTGGGATTTGTTTAATAATCCCAAGTGGTAATTGAATAATCAGCATTGTGGTTGCCTCGTAGGGGACCATTCCATGTCCTCACCACTGTAAACATATAAGTGGTTGTTGACCTGGCCTAAATGGGACCCCGTGGAGTACTCTATTATTGGAAGAATCCATAAGCTTCAGAAATCTTCTGATATTTTCATGTTTGTATAGTCAAGTATTTGTTTTTCAGTCCAATTTATTTGAATGGTTGCAAGCCATGAATCTGCTGGAATACTTTGATACTCTTAGTCGGCAGGGTTATGAGAACATTGACCTTCTCACTGAAATTACATGGGAAGACCTCGAGGAAATAGGCATTAAAAAACTAGGTAAGTCATGGTGTAGTGGATCAAAGGATCCCTACAGCTTCTGTCAGAGTTTTTCTGCCAGTACTTTGACTTATTGGCATGGGAATGTAATTCTGCTTTGTAGACTTATTTAGGGGCCTAGATCAGTTGATAACTTTGGCTGGCACTCAGGGTTTATTGTGTCTGCTGATTACTATAAAAATTGTTTCTTTTTCAGGTCACCAGAAGAAGTTTGTTCTTGCCATTGATCGCCTGAAGAGACTCGATAGTGGTGTGAAACGCCCACCACCCCAAATGGATCGTCGGGGGTCAAGTGAATTACTCGACAGACCTTATCTCTACCACCAGCATGTGCCTAATCGCTTGCCTCACGAGATGGGTAGCCACCCTAGCCAGCCACCACAGTATAGTCAGTATAGTCAGGAAGTGAAAATTCCTAATACGCGGCGGTCACCTTTAGGAGATAGTATAAACATGGGACAGCCGGAGAAGAAATCATTTCAACAAGCGGAAGGGATTGGTAGTCAGGAAATGCTGTATCGGAAACCTGATGTCGTGGCGATAAACGTTTCACGGTCACGACTTGGGTCTATAGACAGTGAGAGTGGTCAGAGTACTCGCAGTGACTCGCCTGTTATGTTTCAGTCATTTCATGGGATGGCGCATCTGGAAAAAGAGGGAGAGATGACACCAACGAATGAAAGATCGTCAACCCCGGATGATATCGACCGTGATGGATCGCTGACGAAGCGTCCATCTGCTGTCGTCAGTCCGAGAATCAGCGATAAGCCTAAACCGGTGGCGATGATTGTTGCAAAAACACGCCGTGGGAGTAGGGATCCAACTCCTGAAATTATCCCCATGGGGCAGCCTGACTCTTTGTCCAAAGACACTTTCTGTGACACTGGATTTTCTAAAGGTCACTCACCTGATCCAGGCTCACCAAAATCGACTGGCCCACCTTCGCAATTTCCTGCCCTAAAGGGTAAGAAAGTGCCGCCACCCCCACCACCCAAAAGAGTGGGCTCAATGTCGAAAGAGAATCTGCATATTGAAAGTCAGATTGCCGAGGAGGAGGTCTTTGAACCTCCGTCTTCACTGCCAAATGTGTCTCAGGCTAGCACCGTTGTGGACAGTCACTACATGGGTGGGGCAAGGAGGTTTCAACAACAAACAAGTATACCAGAGGAAAACTCTAAGCCCATCCCCCCAAAAATCAAAGAATTAAAAAGTGCTGTGCTGCAGGATAATTTCAAAAATAAACCTCCTCAGCCACCTGCTGTTCAGGAGAAATCTCGTGGAGGGGCTTTTGGTCCTGCCGTGAGACCAAAACCACTTCTGAGTGAAATTGTGAAAACTAAAGAAATAATCAAATCGCAGGAAATCAAAATGAATGAGCAAAAATCAAAAGATTTTATGAAGAAGGAACCGCCGAAGGTTGCCGAGAAACCTCGCCGTCGCTCCACGGAGGATATCTCTTCGCTTGAGCCGAAACAACAGACTGTTGGCTCTTTCAACTTGGTGCAGCAGGACAGGACTCCGCCTGTGGCCGCCAAGGCACCTGTACAGGGCAGACCACCAGTTGTGCAGAAACTATCTGCCCAGGAAAGACTGCAGGTGACGAGAAAGCCACCAGGACGAGTTGATTCTCAGAAAAAAGAGGAGGTGGAGGAGGAGGAGGTGCAGACAATCAGGGTTGTCAAGGTTAAACGAAATGAATCCACCACGAGTATAGACTCTAATGTTTCTTCGTGCAGCACGGACTCGAACACTCTTCCATTCGCTAATGAGAATGTTGGCACAATAAAGCAACGGAACGCCCAGAGTAAATCATCTGTTGTGTCCCTCAGTATAGATGGGGACGACAGCAGTGATGATGACGGGTATGAAGAGACAGCAACGATGAAACGCCGACCAGTGCCTCGCCCACTACCAAAGCCAGTGGTGGCAGAAAAAGGTAGGTTACTTGTATGACACTCTCCGGTCACCGTAATGGTGGTCTTGAATCTGCACAGGATGTCTCTTACCAGTAAGCATAGCAGCATGTCTGGGAATGGGCAAAACTTGAATCCTGTAATCTTACCGCACTGACTATCTCTGTGATTGACCTATATCCTCCTCTGCAGGTGGTCACTTAGAAAACTTTGTAACGTGACCGTCTGTAGGTATTTTCTGTAAAATGGTTCAGTTGTGTATAAAAACATAAATACTTGCATGACATTGTTGAGCACCGTGGACGTTGCGGAACTTGTTGCGCGTGGCGTTTGATTGATACATGTAGCATAGAGAATCATGGACCTTGAACATCACATGTTCCATGAAAGAGTTTGAATGACTCTGTAACATACATGTATTTTAATTTCTGGATAACTATTGGTCTTCTAAAACTGTTGTGCAGAAGTCCACAGCCATGCACTTCTGCATTCCAGTGGATATTCCAAAATAAATTCAACAACCTAGATTATCCTTGGCCTCAGAATAAACAGCCTTGAATCCACAATGGGCCATGCTTAATAAGATTTTAATGTCTTTCATGGGGCCAATTGCCAGCTCAGGATTATTAAAGGCCAAAGTTTTGATTAACCAACATTCTGGCATCTCTTGGGCCACAGAGGCATGCTTTTAGCCAATGGCTGCATGTCAGTGGCTAGCGCATGTCCTGCTCTAGTCTCTCTGGCATAATTACATGTAGGCAGCATTTGCATTTATTTTGACATGCCCTGTAGTGTGATGTCATAAACTAAATGATGCTGTATAAGAAAAACTATCGGCCAATTTCTCGAAGGGTGTTGAAGTAAAGAGTTTCACAGCCTTGTTAGAAAATGCTATGGACTGGCATCAACTCCGTTCAGTCACGATTTAGATGGGTAAACACCCTTTGAGGACTTGGCATGTATTTTATGTGAATGTTAAGCATGTATAAATAAAACCCTATTGCCACATTGACTCCTGATCCTGCTTGTTTCCACAGCTGCTGCAAAAACAGAACCTGTAGCGGAGAAGCCAGTTTCTTCTAATTTTCCAAGTATAACTGCTGATTATCCTGACTCTATTGAGGATGCATTGTAAGTTCTCAATAACTCGACTTCGATTTACCGTTCCCTTGGTGATCAATTAGGAGCCCACTCAGAATGCCTCTTGACTCTACTCAACTTGCAGAGATTCTCTTTTTTGAAATTCTGGCAATCTCTCACTGGCAATTTAGCGCTTTGTCATCTATTGCATCGCTGGCAATCTGGAATTGTTCAGAAACACCAAGTCCTCCAGACCGATGGTTGTCTTGTGGTCCTAACGCCTGCAATGCAGTAGATACGCAGGCCTGTGCCGGCAATTGCCAGCATGTCAATTTAAAGGGAATCTGTCCTAAACCTCTGGAATAGCTCCTGTCCCCTGCTCACCCAGTCTCTCCTGTCATACCGGTAGATAGATTGTTACGGCACAGAGAGCCATGGAATTGACTAACATGTAAATTAACAACGCAAGCGCCATCTTAGTATGCACTAGATGCATAAAGTAGACCAAACACCAACACAGCTGGCCAAGCGTTGCCCATGGCATGCTGATTGACCTCAAGACATTGGAGATTGGCTTGTTTTTGATTGGCTGACCTGAAGTTGGAGTAGGTGAAAAATGCATTATGCTTGCTGTCTGTACAGATCAGAAGTGACATGACACTTCAGAATTCCTATGTAAATGTGCACTTTGAGAACTTGACATTGTTGCCGTTTTGATCAAATGAACTCGAAATACACTTGGGTTTTCATCCTTTCTTGAAGGCAGATCCTGTTACTGCATGATTAGATGCCTTGCCCCATGGTGTTCTCTCTCTAGTGGCTACAGTTATTTGCATTAAAGTGCCTTAAGTTAACATCTGATTCCAACTGTGGACTGTACTTCTCGTCAACATTTCTTGTGTCAATAATAGTTACCCCCTGGTAGAAAGATTGATTCTACCAGAGCAAATTGCCTTTGTCTGACCTCGAGTATCATTGTTTCTTCCGTGGATGACGTCATGAAATATTTGGATACGGTTGATATGGAGATACACAAATATTGTAATAACTGGAAAAAGAATGATACAAGAATAAAAAAAACATTAATTGCTTTACCGTTCAACATTTCTTATTTCCATTCCAGGGCAGCAAGGCAAGGAAAAGAATCAGGCGATGTTCTGAACGACATTGGGAACATGTTACAAGACCTGACTGAGGAACTTGATGCTATGTTGGACTTAGAAGTCGAAGAGAGCTAGACCTGACTTCTGTGGCATTATATTGTGCGAACGAGGACACATGAATGGGATATACTCCTGCCTTCAAATTTTGGTGATAGATTTGTAATAGATATGGCAGCAGTTGGTGGCAAGTGGACCACAAGCAAAACTTTTAGTGTGCTAATGTATGCGCATGAATTATGTGCGTACCATGCTACAGATGTGGCCTTAGAATTCAGAGGAAACAATTTATGTTCAATGCTAATCGAGCGGCTTCTAGAGAATAGGCTGAGACTGTGCCTTCTAATGACTTTATTAGAGTACATGTTGTAGCGAATTGGCGCTATCTGTTGGTTGACATTGATGCCAGTAAGGATATTGATGAGTGATTATTTATTATTATTACAATTATTGAATCTATGATAAAATGGGATGGATCAGATTAGGAGGAAAATCACAGTATATTTCTTCAGCCAACTGAGAAAAGTCAGTCCAAGAACAATGAAAGTGATGGATCATGATGCACCTCTAGGAAAGTAATGCATGACCCATTTCTTTCAACTTTTACTCAAAGAGTTCTATTGAGTATTCTGTCAGTCTTCCTCAAGGGGCCTTTTCACATCTCCAACCTCTCCTTTTCCTTTACACATCCTTCTGATGTCTTACTTCATCAAGGTCTCGTACTCAGCTTTGTACTTCACTTATTTCCATGGTTATTTGTGTGTATATTGATGAATTTTCCTCTGAAGGAGATTCATCTATTGCTTTTATGCTTTAACTGTCTATGTTGAAAGTTTCGATTTGTTTTATGGTGCCATTCTGTTTCAGCAGTATCAGTGGGTGTTCGACATCTCAATTGTGCTCCTATATGGAGCTGGCTGACATATAGGGTAATGCAACTGGTCATGTCAGTCACATGAATCATAAGGCCCTGCCCGGGTGAGAGTTCTCTAGTACCAGTTGGTTCTCAATGGGCAATTCACCATGTTGGTTTCCTTACGACGTAACACTGAGACCAATGGCATGAACGACTGCTCATCATTTTCTATGGTTAAGTTCAGCATACCGGTAAATAGCCAGTTCGTACTAGAAACCTATCACACGGAGCAGTGAATTGACTAGATTGGGTGTGACCCCTTGATGAAATCTATTACAGGAGGAGGGGGTTGGGGATGTCTGAATTCTGGCCCCAGTTTGCTTCCAGTTCTTCTCCAGAGCAAACATGTATCTACCGATCTTGTGCCTTTGATGATATGGTTTAGTTTTCTGCAATGTGTAATTTATTTTAAGCTATTTTCATCGATAATCAGTTCTTAACATTCAGGNTTAACCCTTTGTCACCCATATAGGCCTACTTCTGCTATAATAAATCACCACTTCATTTCTTTATTAGGAAACATTACAGGAAATGTGTTGATTTGACTTTTTTCAAGTCATCCCTGAGTCACACATTGAAACTGAATTCAGTATTAACCCTTTGCCACTCAGTACCTTATATTCACCACTCAGTTGTCAATTCAATTTCACAGTAGATCTGCCCCCAGGCCAAACAGAGCAAAAAATCTCACAATTTGGCATCTCCATCCAGTCATCTTTGATGTAAGCAAATTTTGCTCTTTCACTCAGCAAGTGAACCTTCCGTTCCATTTTCCTGTGTGGGGACCATCAAATTTGCTGTCAAGCAAATTTCACAGTTCTAGTTGACACCAGTTTGCGTCATTTTGACGGCCAGTCACATGACTTGATGACGTCAGTGGGATTCCTCTATATGGGGCCGGTTGACATATACTGGTAGGCCTACTGGTCATGTCAGTTGCACAAATCATAAGGTGCTGCACCACGAGAGATTTCTCTGGTGCGAGTTGGCTCCCAATGGGCAATTCACCATTATTGGTTTCCTTAGAACTTCTGCTGAGAACAGCAACACAAACGACTGCCCATTGTTTTCTATGGTCAAGTTCTGCTTAAATAGCCAACTCGTACCAGAAAAGTGGAGAGGTGCCTCGACTTAAGACTGGGTGTGACTCTTGATGAAGGTTATTACAGGAGAATGGGGTTGGGGATGTCTGAATTCTGGCCCCAGTTTGCTTCCAGTTCTTCTCCAGAGCAAACGTGTATCTACCGATCTTGTGCCTTTGATGATATGGTTTAGTTTTCTGCAATGTGTAATTTATTTTAAGCTATTTTCATCGATAATCAGTTCTTAACATTCAGGGATGTTAGATTGTCATGTGAAGTTGATAAATTTGTTTACTGTGGCAGCCATCTTGGATTTGAGTGTGACCAGTAAGTTTGACCTTTTCAGTTTGTTGTAATTTGTCTGTCTGTCTGTCTGTTCAACAGAAACCTGTCTATTTGTTCAACAGAGGCGACTGACTGACAAAACTGAGGTGGTGCAATGTTATGGTCATATCTTGGGCACACTCACCTTCTACCCACCTTGCCATTCGAATCAACTCTTGATCTTACAATCAGGGACATTGTTCATACATTTCTAAATAGTTCAATGTCTCATGTACCTCTAGTGTATGCATAATGATAAAAGATATGTGAATACCGGTATAACAAGTTTTTTGACAGCTTTGCTAAAAACCCACCTGGAGCGAGATTCTATACACTGAAAAGAAGGAACATTTCCTGGGACCTGTTTCATAAAGAGACTTTAAGCTAATGGTACCATTACTTCAATGCATTTTCCATTTGGTTAAAGCTACCATTAGCTTAAAGTCACTTTATGAAACAGGCCGCTGGTCTTGAATCACTGTTTTTACATCACATAGTATACATCTCTATTCATGAGCGTGGATGTTTTCAGAACATGTCTTATCAGAACCCAAGACTATTGTATTAAGTGCATCCAAAAATAGATAATTAATTTTTGGTGCATCCCAGTACATATTTCATACTTTCAGACAATCGAAGATATAATCAGCACTAAGCCCTGTCATGTATTAAACATAAACAATGCACTTCACGTGGTATTAACAAAAATTCATTAGCATGCAGTGAATTTCCTCTATACGTGTATTGGTAATAAACACCATGCCTTCATGTTACTGTGCACATTTCATCAACCCTTAGTATGCCAGATTGGAAATGACATCAGCCTGTGCTAATCCATCTTGATTGTAAATATATGTAATCTTGGTGAAAAACACTCTATTTTAACAAATACATGTACAGTGGTACATCTCTATTGAAGACACCTTGGTTTAGGACTGACAGCCATCATGCTGTTCTTAATTGAGATGTGTCCCAATAAAGAGGTCAAAATGAAGAGAAATGACCAGGTTGGGCTTTCTGTTGGGCGTCCTTAATAGTGAGGTGTCATCCTGGCAGAGGGATCTTCTAAGGGAGTGTACCTGTGACCTGTGAGGTTTATTTCTCCTGTGGAGGGACCTTGCTTTGACAGCGCGTGTTTTTGTTTTCTGGGCCGATGTGCGTGCAGTCAAAAAATTCACGACTTGATTTGCCACACTCCAAGAGTAGGGTAAACTTGTCCTGTAACAACATACAATGGAACCTCTCCGTTTCCAAAGGACACCTAGGGACTGATCAGGTTGTCCTTAATTGAGAGGTGTTCCGGTTTGGAGAGGTCAAAATGAATGGTAACGACCTGTTCGGGGCTGAACTTCGCTGTCCTTAAAACAGAAGTGTCCCCTTCTGGTAGAGGTGTTTGCCAGGGGAGGTTCCACTGTACTTTCTCACTGATGAAGATTTGGGTTTTAATAGTGTTCTGTGATTTCTTGTTAACACTGGGTGTGAACGGAGTGACTATGCACCAACTGCAGTATTTGGGTGTTCACAAAATATTACACGTTGAACGGTTGCACACTTCCTTGTGAAATGATTTATAGGGAAATGTTTAAGCAATGAGTCATGCTAGTAATTCTTGTCATTGTTGATAGCAGTTATGATGGGAGTGCGGGGTGTCTCTGATCCAGATGATCAGAGAATTAGTGTAGGTAATCCGGTGTTGGCGTGGATTACGTGATGTTTTGTTGTGCCAGTTTCTTTAATGGTTAGGGCCTACGCCATTGTGTTTAAATGGAGTTATGCTGTAACTAATGTTAATCTTATTTATACAAAGATGTCAGAGCTAGTTTTGAATCTGCATAGAGGTTGTACAAGACAGTACAATATGATTCCATAGAATATTGTTCTTTGTTAACAGTGGTTTAATATTTTCTTCTCCTCTGTCAATATAATCTTAAGATTTTGCTGTTTTACCTAAGGCTAGTAATTTACCATTTATTCTTCAAATAAGAAAGTAATCACTAAATCTAACCCTTGTTGGAAAGTCGGAAACCAGATGCTTTCGAGGTATAAGTTTTCAGAATTTGGAGATGCTGGCATTCTTCAGATGTCTTGTTTCGAACAAAAATATTCTGCATCACAACGACATGGCTTCATATTTGTTGTGTGTAGTCCACCTTTTAATGCTGTTAAGTATCAAAATAAATGCAAACAATTTTCAATTTCACCTGTGTCCTAAAGATGTGGGGTAGAACTGTGCAGTCTTTTTTGCGATAGGTTTACATCACATTTGTCATTTGTGCTTAAGTTGGCGTAATTCTCATGGTCACTTTGATCAAATATGTATGAACATAGCATGTCATGTAATTATTTGATTTTGTTGATTGTTGTATGTCAACAGTCGTTGGCCATCTTCTTAGTTAACCCTTCGAGGACTGAATATTCTTGACAATAATCCTTCATATCCTTGAAAATTGATGCCATTTCTTCAATTTTCGGTCGAATCTCACAAACCAAATACAATCCGAAAGAGTAGGTTCTTCATATGCCTGTCATGAACTTTGTTGTTGTACCGTAATATACCTTCACTAGCAGGCGTGGATCGGGGGGCGCGCACGCCCCCCTTTCGGCCAACAAATCTTTAAAATTGACCATGAAATTCTGAAATTTGGAGCAAATCATTGAAATTCACCGCAGATTTCAATGTTTCTAGCACAGTGCACCCCCTCTTTTCCATGGATCATGGATCCGCCCCTGACTAGTGTTGTCAGGTGGCCAAACACAAACCATGAACGACATCGTCATCTTCATGCCTTTTGGCATGATCCGTCCCCAAAGGGTTAACTGAAAATACATACAATACATTTACCTAGATTTAACCCTTCTTAAGCCTCTACTGCACACCTCTGTTTTTGCTGTGCCCCAGGTAGAGTCTCATCAATGTGACATCATGAATTGATTGACTTTCCTTCCCTTATCATTTGACAATCCTGAGTAACATCATTTGTGACCCCAAGTTGTGTACACCACAAGATCAAGTGCATTCAGTTTTGTTCGGCTTGTGAAAATTTACTTTTTCAGTCCCACCAACATTTCATAAAATGTATGAGGATATGGGTGGTTGATGCCCATTGCAACTGCTGCAAAGACTGCTTACTTACAAAATTTATATGTTTTGATGAAGTTTTTGAATCAGTCACCAAAATGAAATGCATTTTGGGTTGGAATTGCATAATACACCTAACAGTTACTTTCTGATAACATGATAATTCACCGAGGCAGCTAATCCGTGCGGCATTATCATGTTGTTGTTTTTTTGGTCATTCAAAGTTATGACGGTTCTCAAAAGCATGGGGTGTTTCTTATGCGACTGGTTGAGCTTGAAGTTTGCTTGACTTGAAAAAGGCTGTTAGTCTCAATGCATTCAGTGGGTGCATGGTCAGGTTCAGGTAGGGTATACCGCTACTAATTTACTCCAAAGTACATGTATTCAACTGTCACATTCACAAAATATCATTGGTATGGTGCTTTCCATTTACATATCCTCGAAAATCATCAATATTTGTGTGGTTTTGATTTCATGTATTCATCATTTCCAGGATTCAACATCATTCTGTTGGGTTGTTTATGTCATGGGATGTCAGGAATGAGGAGGGTGCGTAGTAGCACCACAAGGCGTCGCTGTGAGCATTGTGACCAAAATTTCTTTTTTCTAACGTTATTTCAGTTTATTCTGGCATGAAAATAACCCTGTGTTTTGATCACCCCACACAGTTTCACAGTTCACCCCACACAGTTGATCACAGTTTCGGATTGTAAAGTTCCAGCCTGAAGAAGACCCCGGTTGGGGTCGAAAATTCGCAAACACTCTGGAAATTGCCTTTTTAACCAGGTTTTCGAAGAAAGTCCTGGTTATTAAATTACCGAAAGTGGCGGGCGGTTGGGCGGTCGGGCGTCCAGGCGGTCGCTTTTCTCGTTTCCGACTGATAACTTAAAAACGACTTGAGATTTTCTTTTGAAATTTTTGGGACATGTTGCCTGCAAGTAGGCGTTGTTTCCTTTCGATATTCAGCGTCATTCGATTCAAGGTTTGGCCAATAGGGGGCTAGATGTGAAAACAGAAAAAGTGCTATTTCTCCTGAACGAATGGACGGATCGTCACCAAATTTTTATCATAGGTATATCTGATGACGATACATAACATAATACCCGGGTTTTTGATTTGACCTACTTTTCAAGGTCACAGAGGTCAAAGTTCGACAAAAGTAACGAACCTGCCACAGTTCTTCATTATTTCACCGAGCGTCTTCATATCTTGCATAAACGTGTATTAGAGGAGTACCTTCAAAAGTACCGAGTTTCGGCTCGATCGGACATCCAATATGGCCGCCAGGTGGCGTAACCTGAAAATCTTCTAAGTGCTATAACTCAGGAACGACTTGACCCAGAGCGATCAAATTTGATATGTACCTCCTTCTACATGACCTTTACAAGCACGTCAAATTTCGGCCTGATTGAGGTTCCAATATGGCCGCCAGGTGGCGTAACCCCAAAATCATCGAATGTGCTATAACTCAGGAACGACGTGACCCAGAGCGATCAAATTCGATATGTACCTCCTTCTACATCACCTTTACAAGCACGTCAAATTTCGGCCTGATTGAGGTTCCAATATGGCCACAAGGTGGCGTAACCAGAAAATCATCGAATGTGCTATAACTCAGGAACGATGTGACCCACAGCGATCAAACTTGATATTTACCTACTTCTAGATGACCTTTACAAGCACGTCAAATTTTCGCCTGATTAAACTTCCAATATGGCCGCCATGTGCTATAACTCAGGAACGACATGACCCAGAGCACTCAAATGTGCTGTGGCTCCCTCTAGATGACCTTTATGGTCCATGGACCATTTCATTTTATTCACTAGTCCACTTCGAAAACCTGGCTGTTTGCCACGCCCAGCGTGCTTCTTGTTATTTATCATGTTTTGATCACCCGACAGCAAAACTTACATCATCTTGTAGTAGATGACAATTTCTCTAATTCCATTGCTTTTTTCCTTAAAACGACGAAATTGATACTGATAAAAGCATACGTTTTGTCTCAATATTCCTGTAGAAAATGTACAGGTCATTTTCTCATGACGCAACGTCAACACCTAAAATGACATCAATGACATCGCTAAGGTCACTTCGCTCGCAGCACCGACCTGTCGGGATGAACAAAATATCACCCTCCTCATTCTATCCCCCCCCCCTCCAGCAAAGGCAGACATGGTTGAAGTTACATCCTGGAAACCATGAGTACTGATCACACTGCCTTTCTCACAATCAACTCGTGTTAGAATGTGAGACAATCATTCATTGCACGGTTTGCTTTCCATGATTGCGTATCTTTGTGAAAAACATGAGAATAAAACCTGCATGATCATGTAATTTCACAACATGTAAGGTGATAATCTTAGGCTCCATTTCCATAGAGTTCACGTTGACACTTTTCACTCGCCACGCTTCACGTTTTCCTTTCGTTCCTCGGAGAAAGCATGTCACAGGACAGGTAATGTGTGTCTCGTTGTGCGCTGAATCGAGGAACGAAAGGAAAACGTGAAGCGTGGCGCGTGAAAAGTGTCAACGTGAGCTCTATGGAAATGGAGCCTTACCCAACTATGAAAAGAGGGAGTACCCTCTAACAGCAAATCAACTTCGGAGCTTGAAAGGGTTAATGAATAGGTTTAAGACCAGGAAGACTGGTACATGTTGTAACCTCTGGCATCTGTAATGTAGGAATATTAAATATTTGTTACAGATATATCTAACATGATGAGTGACAGTTTGCCTCTTCTTCCATAGCAAGCATCTCATTCCCACACTCACAGGGCAGCTATAATGGACCAAGAAGCAGCTTGTTATTGGCTGCTGTTTTGTTTTGCAACTATCTCACAGATGGCGCCAGCAACTGAGAACCAATGATTTTGCGCCCAAGATCTTTCATTTCATTGACGTATCTCTCCTTCAGTGGCCACTACCAAAACGGTAGATATGATTGGTACAGTTCAGTAAATGTTGTTTGAAGTTGCGCGGCGCGATGCGTTGGAAAATCGCAAAGCGGTGTCAGTTTTGACATAGCGCGACGCGGTTGCGTGCGGTGGTCCAATCTCGTACCCAGATCTACCTCATCCGAGGAACGTAAACCCACTGGGGACGAGTTTGGCGGTGGTCATGATAAGCGGAAGTGACATCATTCATGTCATTCAAATTGTGCCAGATATGCCAGTGTCCTCACGCGGCAGGCGATTCGACGCGAAAAATACTTTAGGAGCGATTGGGGGCGGTGGAAATCGCTCGTCGCGTCCTACCACTTCTTACCGCATCGCGTCGCACCGCAAAGGTGAACAGCTATAGGCTTAACAGTGGAAACAATCAGGCGCGAAAAAATTCGCATCGCACCGCGTCTCACCGCGCCTGCAGTGTGAACAAGGGTTTAGATAGGCCAAGATTGGAACTGGTGTCACAGAATCGAAAGGAATTGAATAAATGGCTCACTGGCTGACTGGGCAAAACGAAATTAGGCCCCAGACACATGTCCAGGACGTAGACCCAGAGGCCAACAATGTAAACTTGTATTCATCCCAGACATGCCAGGTCTGCTTTTTGCTGGCCCATTCTACCATACCATGCCATTTATACCTTGATACATGTATTAGTAGTAGTGACTAAAAGTCCTTAATGTTTTACCCAAACATTGACACGAGACGTCTTTAAAATGTTTCTTTTTCTTGTGTCAAATGTGCAGGGAATTCCTCCAATGCACACAAACCACTCATTCGGAATATTTGTACTATTTGAGCGCCTATGAAAACAAATGGCGAGCTCGAACGAATTCCTCCATATATACGTAGGGGGTCCTACGATCCTATTGTCCGGTCAAAAATCTAGCGCACGGAGATGGAATGATGTGTTGACTTAGGGAATGTCGGTCACCAACTTTGTCATTTTAGCGACTATGAATGATTCACACTAGCCAGGTAGTCCAGTTAGAGAATATCACCTGTTGGGTGGGGGCAGGTTAGTAAACGCTATCAGAGCATTATGAACGTCTGTGTGGACCTTTGCAGTTTCGCTTTGGAGATTGGCAATAACTGGCTTCGATTCGCTTCAAAAAGACCAGGACAAGTTGTGTCTATTTAGGAATCTGCCTGTCTTGGACGTGGACCTTTTACGACCAGGACTATCTTCGCTTCCAAATGTTGCAGGCAGGAAGTCTACCAACATTTTGAACTGCAGACATTCACATGGCACTTCTATCTCGATGCGTCTGGATCACTACTTCTCTCTCGTCAATGTGATGTTCAGTGCCAGAGAACCATACCCCACCTACATGTATGTGACATCCCTTCACACTTCCTTTAATTCAGTTCCTCCTTTACTTCACCGATTCTGGAATGAGGACGCAAACAGCGATTCGCCGTTATTGCGGAACTGTGACGGTTGTTTTCCACGACCCACTGGTGAATAATTGAAGACTGTAGCGTGGGAGTTGAATCCCAATTTTACAGGCTTTTCTCTCTGCATTTTTTATCAGGACGACGGACGAATTTTATGACCAGGGATTGTCCGCCTGTGAATAGGTCCTGTCATTTATTCGTTCCAATTATTTATTCGTGTGGCCCAGTTTAACGATCCATGGACGCACTTTGTGTCGAAATTAATCGGCAGTAGGTGATATATGCAGATAGAGAATTAACTGTGTGAGGACATCGCTGACCTCAATTGTGTCACCACCTACCACTTCAGTGAATTTCTTTCCATGGATTATGGACACGAATAAGACTGTCGCTGTTTTGTAGAAGGCTACCTCAATGCAAAAGTAGGTCATGAATCTCAATCACCTGTATAATATTATTTTGGTGAACACGCACTTCATTTATAGTTGGTAGAACATTAAAATCTCCGTTGGCCGGAACGTTCCTGTTAGGACACAAAACTGTGGATGTACGTAACCCGCATTGACCAAGTGTAACGAACGCGATCTTCATTGTTGCTGAGAAAAAACCGGATACTATTGCTCCGCTAGAGGAAAGCAACTCACGGACCTGACACTTCCAAGCCTTCTGAACAGTCATCAACAGTACAAAGAAGTATTTCGTCATCTTGAAGGACTATCTTTTTCATATTTCGGTGATCAATGATGATGAGGACGGCGTCATCAGTTCGGTGATCGATGTTCTGTACCATTCCTGCGGAGCGGACTGATAGGGCGTACCTGTAGCTCTTTCGACTAAAACTTTACCAACTTCTTTCGTGATTTACCGATCAAATTTGGACTGTTTCCGCCATGAAGGCCTATACCGGAAGGCCGTCAAGCTAAAGCTGTTTCTGGATGAAAGTGAAAGAGGATGGACATTCGGATTCCCTTTGTATGACGTACACGTACAAGCGTTGTTAGGATACGTATCTCTTCCGGGTATCTTACATGTACGAGGAAATCCTGTTCTGCTGCATGAACCACCCGAAAGATAATAAGTATGCTCATCATTATTATACCTAAATGGTAAAACAGGAAAACTATATTACGACATAATAACCGGGCCAGAGGGCAATGGTATTGGTAATGATCTATCAGAATGTGCAACAGTTCCGCAGTGGAATATGCATATAAACCTTTGTTGAGGATGCATTAATGGAACGGGCGATTAGATGATTTGAACCTGTTATCCAGTTCAGGGCTCATCTTGTTCAAACAACAGTCCGAATCAGGTCAAATGCCTTCGACAGATTCCTCATCAATGACTATTCCGTCTCCTGTGAGCTATTTTCCTTGTTGACTATTGTCGCCGACGCCAGTGAGCAGAATTTGCGCAAACGTTAGTGTAGTCCGCATCAGAAAGAGTTCGATTCAGTGGAAGGTTGGCCGTCGTTATCAACTTCAGTACGGACACGAAAATTTCCTTCACAAAAGGGATATTATTTGGATGAACATTACTCACTGCTATTCTGAAGGACTCTTAGACGAAACAGCATCATGTTTCCTCTATTTATGTGGATGTTTCTTCTGGCATTCGTGTCAGTGCTAGGCGAGGACCTGCCACCATTGCCACCCCAAGGGTTTAATCTTCCTGATTCCGGCCCTGGCGGGTTACCCCCACCACCACCAACACCACCAACACCGATCGTTGAACCGACGAAACGACCCGGACGACAGACTGGCGGTATAGGAGTAGATGTTGGCGATTTCAGCTGCAACAAGTCTATCGTGGCGACTTGCAAACACAGCGCGGCTGAAAGACTTCGCGATGGTGCATGCTTTTGTGACAAATTCTGCCGAGTTATGAACGATTGCTGCGATGATTACGATCGTAAAACATACACCAAATTGGTGGATCGAAGGAGGGAGGTACGTCAGAAGTTGCAATGTTCTGGCACCAATGAGGACGGACGTGAAGTAGAGCACTATCCAAGTGGGTACCTCATGATGAAAACTTGTCCCGATGCCTATCCGAGGAATATGATAAAATATATGTGCGAGACTGATGACAAAAGAGACACTTTTCGATTATGGCCGGTGTCGAGTAAGACAACTGGGATTTTCTACAAAAATATCTACTGCAGTCTGTGCTGGGAGGATCCCGATGTGTTGTACTGGATTGTTGAACTTCGGTGTATCAAAAAAGAGGAAGAGAAGGAGACATTCAAAAACAAGATGATGGAACTTGCTAAAATTGCCGATCTCAAAGGAATGAAAGAATGTGTGAATCCGGATGAAAAGGATATAAATCCCCTTATGTGTCGGCGATTGACTGGTTTCTTAAATCCCTTTGACTGCAAATCGAAGATGAACTTGCGTCCTTGTGATGTCAAATATATCAGCACCTGCGACGCCACTTGGAGGAACGTAAACGTCGAAGAGGAATGCATTCGGCAAACGTCCCGTGTCATGGTAAAATCGGATAATATGACTATATATAAGAATCATCACTGTGGTATTTGTAACTATGTCCACAAAGATGAACTCGAATGCGTAGCGACGTTTTCCGGTATTGCAACAGTCAGGCGCAGCTTCGGAAGGCTCTTTGATCTTGAAATTGGTTGCGAGAAGAATGAGGTTTATGACGTTTTCGCTCAACGGTGTCGCCCCTTATACTGCTACAAAGGGCAAATACATGAGACGGACCGATGCTCCTGGGTGGATACAAACAGAACCATGAATTGTGACTTGGTGGAGTTAAAACAAAAGGAGTACACGTTGTATAACAATGGCACCTTGTTGCTCCACAAGGCCAATTTGTATGTAAATGAGAGCAGTTTTGACATCCATAACGATACAGTGTTTGTCTGCAGTGATGTCCTAGCAACAATGAAGGAAGATTTGATAACTTCGCAAGGCCTAGTGACAGTCATATGCTTGTCCATCTCAATTTGTTGCCTGTTTCTACTCTTCATGGTCTATCTGGTGTTACCGAAACTGAGGAACGTGCCAGGAAAGATCCTCATGAGTCTCACGTTTGCCTTATTTTGGGCGCAGATATTGTTCTTAGTTGGAATAGACCGGACCGAGATTCCCGAAATGTGCATTGCTTTCGCCATGCTGATCCACTACTTCTTCCTGGCCGCCTTTGCTTGGATGACCATGTTAGCAACTGACATGGCATTGACGTTTCGACCGATGAATCTCCATGGGGGAAGTAAGAAGAATCGGTTCCTGTACGTTTCTTTATACGCCTGGTCGTTGCCTGCGGTCATCGTTGTGCCTGGCATCGTCATGGACCAATACGAAGTGATCGTCGACCCGTTCAACCCGGGTTATGGCCAGAACGGAAATTTCTGCTGGTTCTCCAATCGCATGGCACTCATCATCTTCTTCCTGGTACCAAGTGCTGCGCATCTCTTAGTCAACTTCATCTGCTATGTCTACACCGTTTACAATATTGCTGTGGTCAGCAAACTTGCCAAGAAAGCCAAACAGTGCGATAAGTGTAACCTCTTCCTCTATTTCAAGCTCTCTCTCATTATGGGCGGGACGTGGTTCATGGCCTACATCTGGGTCATCACGCGCAATGATGTTGTGGAATACGCGTTTACCATCATGAATGGTTTGCAAGGACTCTTCCTATTCCTAGCCTTCGTTTGTCGCAAAAGAACGTGGCATCAGCTCAAGAGACGAGAGATGATAACAACGACATCTGCATCGTCCAAGTCGACGCAGGACACGAATATGTCGCTGATGAGGTACAGGAATGCTTCCTACAAGTTCAAGTACGACCGACCAGGAACGTCTATCGCGGTTTCAGAGGGAGAGAGACAGAAATTCATATAAGTCCGTTGGACAGTGCGGTTATTCATTGCAGAACTAAGACTTACTGAGGACAAGACGGGTGAAACGACCCAAAAGTGCGATTTCACTAGGCACTGATGACAGTATCTATGTCAACGTAGGGGTGGGCATGGTGGGTGCATGTGAAATTCAGTGTTCTTATCAGTTACAACACAACACTTAGTCTGGACGCAGAACGAAAAAGTGTGACATTTTGGATAACAGCAATTATTTGCATTTTGTATATCTCCAAATGACAGAGATTCAGAATCCGCCGGATGCCACTCTGGCACCCTTGAGCGTTTCGAGAAAATCCCGTTTGAAGCTCAGGACACTGACGGCTTTATCATTGGACCCAAGAACTGAGCTTTGTGCAGGAGAATGGGACCCAATGTACAGCTAACTTTTGGACGGTGGGATTTACACCCCGTGTATTACCAACAGATAGAAACATCCTAAATGTCACGCTTTTTGGAAAATCGGGTTTTTGCGTCCAGACTAACTACTCTCCAAAGCAAACTGCAGACAGGTGGTGTGTGTTGGGGGGGGGGGCATTGTATTGATCATGTATTGTAAAATACTCCATTCGGAAAAGGATTCTTATCCCAATGTCTCTATATTTTATTCAGGAGCGTCTTTATAAACGACGCTTTCACATCCTTGAAGACGTCTTTTTCCAGGACCGTAGCTAGCATTTTTGTCTTGGGGGGCTATTTCGGATGGGGGCAATACAGTACTGTACTTTTTGCCATTTTTGGCGAAAATCTGCACGAAAACACGTTTTGGGGACGCCGGTGGAGGGGCATTTATCCCATTTCCCCATATGCTAGACTACGGCCCTGTTCTCGTCTTTCTGATACACCACGTGCGACCGATGCCTTCGTCGTCTTTAGATGTCGTGTATTCAAAATTATTTCTTAAAATAAATATTTCGACTTTGCAACTTAATTCGTCCAGCAATTTCCAATAGACTAATTGCATGACAGCAGTCACGCGGTGTTGGTATAAGCAGTCAGCAATAAGTAAAACAAGCCATCGAATAACGGGTCAAGTTAGATCAAGAGTGTTTCCACGAGGTGACTGCATGAACATAAAATATGTCTTCGACTTGATGAAAAAAAATTCGGCAGGGAGGGGTATCGAACCCGCAGCCTCGTCAGAACAAGCAGTCTACCCGACGTGCCACCGGCGGGAGTCGCTGCAATGTCAAGTGTGACAGGAATCAACGTCCTAGGAATGCAAGTCCGCCAAACAATAGCCCGCTTTGTAAGGCTATATCCGAATGGTCATGGTCTCCATAGCCGTATATTCTAATCCCTCATTGAACAATAGGACCGGACTTTGATTCCAAGGGGACATTGATTCTTGTCACAGTTCTGAATCTTCATCCCCGTCTCCGGGCTGTTCCGACAAGGATTCTGGTACAAATTCGCTGACATTCTTTAGGTACAATCCGGCGCAATTTTTGTCTGCAAATTCCAAAATGCCCCTTTATGTAACGAGGCTGCCACTGGCTGCGAAACGACTGGATACTGGTAGAGGTGCCCGGCTACCGCCCCCTGCACGGACTATGGCCACACGCAGAGGATATCTATTTTTGCTTCTACGTATACCAAGTCCTTATGAGTTTCTTATTAAAATCTTTCAATACGCAGTAGTATTTATAACTTTGACGCTGCGTAGTGTACTTTTTTCTGCATGCCAAAAACTTTCCGGCGTAGGCCTACTAGGATTTGCCTGCCCCTGGTACTGGCCCTAAAAAATGTTTGACAGAACGTCACGTGGTAAACCGGTATCCAGTTCCACCGTGCAGCACGTTAGGAACTGGTGTCGGGCAATTTCCTCCGCACGGTGACGCCAGGCTTACACCTTTGCCACCAAGCACCCTCATCACCCTGCGCTTTAGCGCAGGTCATATTTATAACGTTTAAAATCACTTTAATTTTCGTCAAATTAACTTGATAACTTAAAACATGTCTATTTAGAAAAGAATTTTGATCAGAACCAATATATTTTGCAATTTATCGCGTTCTAAATGGCGCACTATTTTTCCGTGCAAGGGCACTACATGGCGGCGTAAACCGGCCAGCAACCAATCAGAATGTTCCGATTTTGAGTGACATGTGGTTGGTAAACAATAGCACGTGGGTTTGTTCTGTCAAATTCAAAATGGATGTCATGGATGTACGTAGGATGTACGTGAAGGAAGCCGTTCACACACTGTGGGCTATGGGAAAGTAGCCTATTATTTATCACCTTCTACCGTCTGACGTGCCCTTTGGTCCACGAAAAGTGCGAATGTCGTGGAACTGGTCGTTGAAAGGACAACAAAACACTTAAATGTGATTTTTTTCACGCGAGTCGAGGGTTCCATGGACGCGGCCATCTTGGATATGACGTCAATCTTTAATAGTTCCACGCTGCGGAATAGTTTAGCTTGGGGGCAAAGGTGTAAGCCAGAACATCGTGGAGGCGTCACCTTGCGGAGGAAATCTGGTGTCGGGGTCTCGAAACCGGAAGTGTGGTCGGAATTCCTACCAGGCAGGATGCGCGCGCATCAGTTAGCAGACCTGTACATCATGCCTACATCGTGTACATCTGTGTGCAGCGCTCTAACGGCAAGCTACAGGAGTCGAAATGAGATAGCACGGTGGTTTCTTCAACGGACTATCCGCAGGATGTTTAGCTAATGACACAAAACATCGCTGGGATAGGCCCACTGAGTGTTTATCTCGCTGACATTCGCATTCGGAACTTCCGAAGGCAACTGCTCGGCAATTTCCGTACGGTCGCATTTCCCCTCGGACACAAGTCCAAGGCAGCCATCTTGAACGCGCAACGATTGCCGTTCGTTTCTGCAGGTAATTGTGCGGTTCGCCTCATCACACCTGCGCATGAACAAAATAGGGCACACAAAAACTTTGCGTTATTGATCAATAATTGGCAGATTGGGTGAGATACCGGTAAGTTTATATATAATATTATATAATATGAATCAAATAATCCAGCAAATAAGGTTGAACATCTTAACAGGCCAAAATTCGGCCAAAATAGTTCCACGGTCGGTCACGTGGGTTTGTTGATAAACAATATGGCTGCCTTGGACTTGTGTCCGAGGTGAAATGCGCCGCTCAGTGACAGATAAGCAGTTCGCCTCAGGTCGTTCCGAATGTGACATTCGTTGCACTACCTCGCTGAATGTTCGAAGCGAGAAATGTTGGACGCCAGACGCCATCTTGGAAACTTGGCTTCTTTGGGGAATACCTGCCGCCGATACGTCATCAGAGAAGATTCGTATTCTGATTGGACGTATTCCGACGAATCACAGCCAGAATCAAGAGGGCGACAGTAGTCTCTTAAATCGTCAGATGTAGAGACTACTCTGTGGTCTAGTCACGTGGATACTCTAAAATACACCGACAACCACGTGACCTTGTTGGTGAATGTCAGTGACGTCACGCGGTTCCCACCTCGGTCATGAATTCCTAGTTTGCTAATAAAATGCATGATGCTTCGATCTGTGGATGCTGATCATGCTGATAAAGATTCAGTGGTGTCATTCATTAATTCAGTGTTTTCAGGTGACATCAAGGAACTCGTCAAGGCAAAAGATTTGCAACAACAGATTAGGACAGAGAATGATGAGATACGACTGAAGGTAGGGTGGATTGATGGGTCGGTTGGCGGTCATGATAACACTGACTAACACGTCACACTCTCACTCAGTTGCTCAGCTCAGTCACTGCACTAGACTCCATATGCAGTCGTCTCATACCGTTTCCCGCAATTTCAACGACTGCACCATTTGGCATCAAAAGTCAGGTTTGGTTGCCAGATGGCGCTGTAAGATACTGACGAATCAGAGATCGAATCGGACCGTATCCAGGCAAATCCTTAAGACGTTTCCTGATTCGTTGTAGCAGCCCACGTGACCAAGCAATGCATTCGGTTTTTCACAATCGCATTTGTACGCTGTTGTTTTCCCCAGTTACACAGGTGCCGAACACCCGATGTAAGCTGATCGGTGATTGGCCATTCGCGAAGTGAAAATATTCCCACTTGGGTAGTGGCACCTGGCGGCGAAACATGACATTCCTGGCTATTTGTGGCAGACGTTAGTGGCGCAGCGATTTGAAAGACGTGCGGCACTACGGCTGCCCCGGGAGACTATCACTGCACATGCTGCACTGCACTGTGTCGTGACTGTGACCGTGTCGTGTGTTACACGTCATCATAGCATAGGCCTAGCCCTATGGTCATCTGGTCATGACGTCCCCGTGTCGTGCATGTCGTGTGACGTGTAGGCCTTTGGGCTAGGCCTATATGTCACTATTGTCAAGACCCCTTGCTAAAGTCGGCCATTTTGTCCCAGAGGGTAATAACAAACACTGAATGTACAGTGAATGTACACTACCGATGTACAGCATGTTCGCAAGTTGATACGAAATAGTCATTCGTGCTATATGACAGAAGTACCAAAACAATTCCCGCACTGATGTCCGGTATACTACACTTGAGCCGGAAATCCTATTCACTATTGTACAATGCGACTTAGGCCTATTCGTTATTCCGTCAATCGAATACCAAACCTTGGGGGCACTGAACTGATCAGCTGATCGGGGATTCTAAACTCGTTTCAATTTGTTTGCCAATTTATTTCCAGTAAACAGATATCTACTTGAACATTGAATGACTGATCTTACTTCAGACGGCCGACCTTTTGCATCTTTATAATTCTTTCGCGAAAACGTGTAGCCCCGGGCGTGTAGCGTAAATGGAACGACGATAACTATAGGGCCAGGGCCGTTGACAGGAACCAGTTAATACGTTGCATGAAAAAAATAGTCGACATGGTAGTTTCACACAACCAGGCTGTCTGTTGCCTGGTAAAAGAAAAAAATCATGAATTTAGAAGTCAGAAGGCATTAAATTCAGTAGCGAAAGCGTGTAGCGAAACGACCAAACACATATAATGAAATGACCATACAATATAATCAGCTAATTAACTCTGAGCTCTTCTCTTCAATTCTAAAAGGTTTCACTTGTAAGCTCTGAAACACCTGGTAAAATTGAAAGCACTCTCAAGCTTGCTCAGGATGCCCTGCATCGGGCAAAGACGTTGTCATCGGAAAGAGACATGCTGTGTGGAAAGATTGAAGGACATTCAGGGTATACGGTGGAGAAAGTGAAGCAGCTTAGAGACTTGACTGACCAGGTTAACAAGCTGGAAAGATATGTATTGTATCTTGAATGGATTGCAAGGTTGGGTGAACTCAGGTAAGAACTGATATTGAATGAACAGCATAGAATCATCATGATGAAAATTAATTCATTCCGAAGATGGACTCCAGTCCAGGACCCATATTCATAAAACTACTTCAGTCTAAGTGCGACACTTATCCTTTGTTCAATACAAAAGATAAGTATCAGACTTTGACTTAAGTATGTTTATTAATATGCACCCTGGTAAATTCCTTCGCAATGTTCTTGGTCAGCCAAAAGAAGTATTGAAACTGAAATGATGGGAGGAGTTCTGCTTGGTGTACTACAATGTACATGTATGAGGCCCCAATTACGGTAAAGCCCCATGGATCCAGGGTACAGGGTTAATGATTTGATGTTCTTGGCACATCCTACCATTCAAATACTTGATGTACCTTACAACCCATTCCATGATTTAGTAAGGTCCATTATGAGATACATGTAAGTGTAAAAGACATCGAGTGTCAATTGTAGTTCACTATTCTTTCAGTTCCAACATACAGACAGCATTGATCATCAACTCAGTCGAGAGGGCAGTGGGTCATTTTGCAGAGATGGCCCAGCTGGTGCAGAACCTCCAACCTTCTCGATGCCTTAATCTCATCCACTTTGCACAGGAAACTATCATGTTTTGGTTCAAGATTCTAAAGGATAAATTAGTCAGGTATAGTATAAGTAGAATGTAGTTCATTGTGATATTGTTTGGTGGTCATTCCTGGTGAATCTGAAGTACATTTGTGTCCAGATTGTCACTTATTTTCATTTTGATAACTGATTTTCAGAGAATCTGGGGATTATTTCGGAGAATGTACCAAATTCTGTGTCACTTTTGTTTCTTCGTCAACCAGTCAAAATGTGAACCATTTCCATCTTTCAGCGAATTTGAAGAAATTCTAACAGCTCTCCGGTGGCCTTTCATCGCCATCACTTCCATGCCACCTCCAGCACAAGATGTAGCCGAGCTTAAAGAGCGAATGAAGGTCCTCTTCTGTCAGTTGGTGCAGCTGCAGCTTCCGTATCTTTTTCACCAATGTGTTGTGAATGATATTTGTTCAGTCCAGTGAAGTATGAAAACACAAATTACATGTAGTTAAATGCAATGAAAGCTAGCATGTGGCTCTGTCCTTGTCCCTGCTGTCCATCGTACAGTAAGAAATCAACATCAAAAGCAGGTGTGTGATGTCGCTCGGGCCAGTGACAGATTGAAAATGACAACTAGTGCAAATGATAATGCAGTATATATTTCCTTATCCATATATTCAGTGATGGTATGGATCCAGAGAGTCAGATAAACCACCCCCTACTTGCACAGATCCCTGGGTGGAAACCAATCCTTCTTCCAATTCAGTTGCTTATTAAGCCACTGAAGAAACGATTTCATTATCACTTCTTTGGAAATAAACAGACAAACTGCATTGACAAGGTAAGACAAGTAAACACTATAGTTGTTCAAATAAACAACAAATGAACAGTATGGTTAAGTTCAACTATAACTTAAGACTGATGAACAGTATGGTTGTTCAACTATAAGACATGAACAGTGTGGTTGTTCAACTTCATTGGTTTTATGGAATGCAATGGGAAGAAAAATTGCCTTTCTACTTCATTGATTGTTCTCCCATCTGTACTTTCACTCGTAATGTTAACTTACAGCCTGAATGGTTCTTCACGCAAATTTTGAGCTGGATAAGAGATCATCGAGATTTTCTAGGTGTCACCATTCAGCCAATGATGAAAGCAGCGAATCTTGGCCATGTGGATTGTCAGGTATGAGTTTTTTCTCCTATGAAAAGGTAGTTAAACATTTGTGTGTATTTTTCATTGGTTTGACTGAATACCTAATATTTGCTGCTGCAATCCAATAACTAATTGATTTTACATTGTAGTGAGTTGTGGTGATCATCATCAATGTAGCACTGTTTCACTTTCAGGTTGAGTTCATCCGAGGATTACTAGTTCTTGTCATTGAGAGGATGGCATCAGATATTCCTGATCTGCTGTATGATGAGCATCAATACTCCCATCTGATTGATGAGGCTTTGGCATTTGATAAAGAACTCCACAGCTCCTATAACTACCCACAAAACCAACCGAGATGTCTGCATCTCTTGACGCAGAAGGATGTTTTTGATAAGTGGATCATGATAGAGAGAAAATGTAAGATTTGTGATTTACAATGAGAACCCTTCCTTGGATTTCCAGTGTATTTGGGCAGATATTTTTGTGGATGAGAGACGCATGGGCGTTTCCATATCGTGGTAATAGTTTGGACACAGAGGTGTCCGATGCAGTAACCAAAGTGGAATTCATGGTGTCAGAAATTTATAAGTTCTGATGATATCCATTGACTTTTGTTCCATTTTCCAGTTGCTCTTGAAAAAATGGATGCGATGCTGTCTTCAGCCAGTGCTTGGCAGTCACAGTATAAAGATATACCAGATGTCGATGAACTAAAGATACCAGAATGTGGTGAAGGCTTTATGACATTAATGTTGACAATTACAGGTAACTACCGGTAACTCTCTAGTTTAGAGGTATAATTAGTTGAAGTACCATCGTGACTGTAATCCTCGATTTCACACTTTGAAAAAGACCTCCAAGTTGCCTCCAGTATTCTTGACCCTTTAACTGGGTAGGACATCATACTATGTCATTACGGCATCTGGGGAATCCCTGGAAACACCCGAGGATCGTAGCTTGCGTAAGGTGTAATAGTACTCCTTGCAAGGAAATGGCGCGTCACAGTGCGTAGGACGTTATATCACATCTTGAACCTTGTGTGTCAAATGCTTTTTTGGCAATTTTTTTAAGAAAGAAAAATTAGAACTAAAAAAAATTATGCAGTTAACGGGTTAAAGTAATGTATTTTATACAGTTCACTCACTGTTGATGCACTTCCAATTATGAGATCTGCCATATTTTCAGATCGCTACAAGTCACTGCCATCATCCACCCACAAGATTAAGTTCATGGATCTTCAGCTGGAGTTGTTTGATGATTTCAGAATACGACTGCTTCAGGTCATGAAGGAAGTCGCTAGTACACCAACAAGTAGTGTATTTTGTGCCATATTAAACACAGTCAACTATGTCATTGATGTGGCCAAACAATGGAATGAACTTCCAGTATGTACTGTTAAATTTGTCTTCTCAAATGACTAATATTATTTGATATTTTATGGTCTTTGTTACCATACTAGTTGCTATGTGTTTGTTCAACTTACCAGGAAATCAAAAGTCACCATTGTAAACATTCATTTGTGCATGTAGTTCTTTGAGTGGATTTCACTGAAAGAAGCAACACCAAATGATCAAATTCTGTGTCTCCCGTTTCTCCCATATAATGAATGGTCTGTTTCTTTCTTTTCAGTTCTTCATTCAACTGCAGTATCACCGATGTGCTCCTCTAGTCAGTCGCTATGCAACACCAACAGCTGGTTCACCGAGATCTCCTCTCAGTCCTGAGAGTGATATCACGTCTCTTCTTAATACCCCTTCTAAAAGTGTAATGCAGGTAAATCACAAACAGTATTGCTTTGTTTATAGGAGTTTGCTGGTAGGCTAATACTGGTTCTTCATGAACATACATCTAACTCGATCATTTGTGACCCTCCACAGCAAAACCAGTCGCATGTCGCTCAGAAGGTGAGCCGCAACGAACTAAGATGATACCTAGAAGAGAATGGAAGAAATAGATTATTTCAGATTTCATCACAGACAGACGATATTGAAACTGACAAACATTTGGTCTCAATCTGCCAAGGTAAGAGCGACATGCGACTGGTTTTGCTGTGGAGGGTCACATTTGATGGTTCTACAACATGTCGTTCGTTGTGATGAAATACCAAGAGCTTTTGTCTCTCAGGCATATGCTTTACATAAATTCTTGCCTCCTGCTTCAACTTAGAATATATTGCTCACATTTATCTTCAGATGTCAATGGAATTTGATGAGAGTCTCGCAGACAAAATAGAGGGAACAATATTCGACGAGACCATCAAACTATATGAACACATGAAGTCTGACATGATGAAGACTATCGTGAGTGATGTCATGATGGATGTGAAGGCAAGGAGCCAACCATATAGAAAAGACAGGTGTGTCGAGTTCAGATAATCTCATCCTTTCCTACTTTATCATTGAGCCACGAGTACTTCTACTGTGCTTGACTGTACCGTGTCATTCCCTCCTGTGCAGTAGACTGACTTGGCTTGTTTACTGGGCTTTTCAAGTTCAACTGAATTTTCAGTTCAGTTTGTGCAGTATTTTGGCATTCAGGGCCCCGCAATTCCATTGGTAAACCAATTTGAGTCCCCAAAATTTTTTCTATGTTCCTAACTTACAGGTGGATTTGCCTTCCTGCGCAGAAAGATTTAGTCGCAACTGGCTTATCACCTTCAGCCTGTGAGATGTTTATGACACTTCGAGATTGGCTGCATACTGTAGAGCAGTTACTCAGCAAAGGATTATTTAGGATATTCTGGCAAAGTTTTTCAGAAGATTTGAATAGATTTATATACAAAGAGGTGAGTCCATACAGAACCCATAGACAGGTGTGTCATACATGTTACACAACACTTCCATGGTCTGGAAATTTTTGGGATGCTTTGGAACCTTTGTAAAAGATACGTGCTTTCCCGCTATTCCAAGTACTTGTTAGAGTTGTGTATTACAATACGTGCTTTCCCGCTGTTCCAAGTACTTGTTAGAGTTGTGTATTACAAATGACATTTCAGTGAGTATACTCTACTCTCAAGTACATAATAGTTTTCAAAATTTCATATCTTTCAGGTAATGTTAGACAACAACTTCAATGAGAGTGGAGCGTGCCAACTGCAGTATGACATAACTAGGAACCTCTTCCCCTTATTTGGCCAGTACACTGCCAAACCTGAAAACTATTTCAGAGAGTAAGTAAGCTTATAGCTTTTCTAACTGCTCCGTTTCTTACTCTGCACCTCAAATATACTGGTGCTGTTTGCTGTTCTATTAGTTTGCAATTATGCTGATTTTGTGGACTAATTTAATTCAAAATACATGTATACCACATTAACATGGCCCTGATGGGCAGTGACCATTACCTTGTACATTTGTACATGGTAATATTACATCTTTGCTGAACTCCTAGCAATATCCATCTCATTGCAGTTTGAAAGAAGCTCTTATCATCCTAAACCTGAAGTTAGGATCAGCCATGCTCTTAAAGGAAGTACTGAATACAGCCCTCCATGTTGTGCGCATCAACCCCTATGTACAGGTTCAGGATCCAATTGCTGCTCTACATGAGACTGGTGTCTACAAACTCTCACCTGAGGATGTGGAACTGATTCTATCGTTAAGGACTGATTTGGTATAGATTAACAGCGTGGGATTACCTTCCCAAAGACCTAATGACAGGCACTCTTTGATTATATGTGATAATTTATTTGGAATTGGTTATGTGTTTTGCTTTGTTGATACTTGATGAGTAGTTCATAATCTTTGCCTTGATTCTAACTGAATGACTGCCAAATTTGTTCATCCCATATTGGAGGTGATTCTGACTGATCGACACGTAAGCCTACTGCACAACCTCTATCTGCTACCCGTAGTTTCGTCAATAGGAGTAGTCAGCCGTGCTTATAATATTGCCAAAAGATGGCAGCAAAGTTCTTGCGGACCAATACAATAGAAAATTCTCCTGATTGGTGCTCAGTCAATATTAGACAATGAATTGGGCCGTAGTGACACCTGTTGATCAACTGACTGACAGCTCCCATTGGTAGAAAATGATATTTCTGCGTCTTACCAGGCAAAGATGCTGTCTGGTATTAAAGGATACATTGATATTCTTTAATTTTGTGCTATTCTGCATCTTGATATTCTTTACATGCTGAAGTTTAGTGCATACATGTACATGTATTTGAAATAAATAAATCAGTTATTTTTATCATGAAGTTAGTGGTATGTAATGAGATTGTTGTCAGTTAATTCCACAATTGCCTTTCAAACCTCATTTTGCATTTAAAAAGAAAATGTTTCTTCACTACGGTATAGCATTGCCAAGTAGGTGAGAAATGATGTGTAGCGTCACCATCTATGACAACATACACATCATTTTGTGTCTGCTGTTCAATAATTACGATTTCAAGATCATCGAGAAAGCTTGTATAATTCTTATAACCCTCAGGCGGAGCCAAGCAAGATATCCCGACCAGCACCGTCAGCTGCTGCCACCTAGCATATAGCATGCCTAGCACCCTTTGCCTAGCACCCGCCGGTCATTCCGGTTACACTACCATTCGGTGCAGTTACACGCATGCGTTGGCAAGGACGGAGAGTGTGTTCGTGTGTTTGGAGGTTGAATTCAAATTGACCGTCAGCTGCTGCCACCTACCGCCAAGCGATGACATTTCTCGTGATATCTATCAAAGATTGCTATTGTTGAAAATGAAACATATAGATGACGCTGGGAGCAGTTGGCACTGATATTACAATATTAGCAGTCAGATGCTGGCCTCGAAGAAAAGCTTGACGTTACTTCTCAGAAGGGCGATTTGATGTCGCAGAAAATGTTCTTCTGAATTGTGCTATGTGGACTGCTCATCATGGCGGATATCGAAAAACTTCTTGAGATTACTCGAGACGAAGACTTTGGATTTGGATTTTCTATCCTCGGGGGTCACGGTTCAGAGCTTCCACCTGTTATATTCGACATTCTCAAAGGGTCCCCTGCTTGTCACTGCAGTGAGGTAAATCGTTATTCTGTAGTCTAAAACGCAAACACTGGCGAAAGACGCACGCACTGCAGTGCATTACTAGGCCTACAAAAGAGTACACGAGCCTAAGCCTATACATTGTATATCATAGCACAGTAGCTACCGTACGTAGTAGGCCTATGCACATAATGTAGTGCAGTTGTGACGCGTGATGTCGTCAGTCAGATGTAGGGATTGGACCCTACCACCCTACCAATAGTAGGCCTAGGCCTAGGCCTACATGACAATTGTTATTTTCATTTTGTGTGGGTCTCCACACAGGCGTTCATCTAGACGGGTACCATAACCATATTCACTGCGACACACTGTAGATGGCCTACCGATGACTTCGGCCGACTGGTACACACAAGAAAGGACGGTCGCAAAAAAATGAACCCACAAACTCATCGTCGAGTTTTAGTTAACAATTCGCTTATCAGGCCATCAAATGATTGTTTTAATCCCTACTTTATCAACTGATGTCGCTGTCACGGCGTAATTTTTCCTCAGAAGGGTGGAAATAAAAGCGATGAAGTGGACAGACACAAACATGACAAAACCTCTCCCACAAAGTCGACAATTTGCCGGTTCGGCAACACTCGGAAAAATGAAAAGCCCCACTCGCAGTAGACGTCGTCAGAAGGAATCGAAATTGACTGCGCGTCGCACAACAGCAGATGACGTCATCTTGACACTACGCGTGGCAAGTGGAGCTTTTATTTTTGCCAGGGATTAAAAGCCCAACTCGCCATGCACAGTGTCGCTCGATGAATTTGTGGGTTCATTTTTTTGCGACCGGCCTTTCTTGTGTGTACCAGTCGGCCAACGTCATGACGTCATCGGTAGCCCATCTAAATGTACAGTGTGTCGCATAGTACGTGTACAATGTACCCGTCTAGACGAATGTCTGTGGGTGTCCAGTGCAGTTGTCTGTTCTGTACGGTAGCCTTTGAATGGGACTAAACTCAGATATTCTTCTACAGGTACCTGTAACAATGAATGCTACATTGTAGAATGGTGTATTATAGGCCTAGCTATGTTGATTTGCTCAGCTTGGCTGCTAGCATGGCTAGCCTTCTTTCGCATAATGGCATGGGGAAATAGCAAGAACAGCCTACACAATGTATAAACAAACATGTACTAAAACATCCAAGCATCTGCAGGCCAATGGCACCTCACCACTTATCCCTATGTCAATGTCATTGATTCTTAAAATAATCTATTGCCTCATGCATGTCATATATCTGTCTGGCCCTACCATTTCACATGAATGATTGAATCCACCTCTTACACTGATACTTCATGTTCGAGGATTAAGCCCGTGTCTGTGTTATTTCCCCAGCTGCTTCTTATGGACATCCTTTTGCCTTGTGTTTCTGACTGCCAAAAAAATGGAATTATGTGACATCTCAATTTTTGAAAAACAATGATGTTTATTGTTACATTTGTCATGTACATTGTAGATTCTCTTGACTCTTCTTTGTCATTGTCAGAGACGGCTTACATACATGTATAACAGAGCTCAGAATTCTCTCATGGTTCAGAATGTAGGAGAAAAAACAAAGCTCTATATCATCAAAGTGCACCTACTGATGTATCTGACAAGAGCCGTATTCTGTCTCCAATTTAGTAATTCCATTTTTGGCTACGTACGTGTACATGTACATGTACCGTTTGCTTATCCTCGGATTCTGAAGGAGATTTATAATGTTACTGATTTCATTTGGTTATTTTCTGTAGCTTGAAATTGGCGATGTGATCCTGCAAGTGAACAATATTGATGTTACCTACATGACAACTAAGGAGGGTAGGCACCATTACGTCACTCTTCCTTTGCATCTCCTATCAGTGTGCATGGTGTTGTCATCATTTTCCATTCATTTTGTCCTCTACGTGTCGACTCAAAAGATGTCAAAGATGATGCAGAGTTTGAAATTCGTGGAAGCAAGAACTACTTCGCCATGCCCTCTCCCCATTCAGTTTAATACATAATTAAAGCTGAACTTAATAGATATAAACCCCAAGCGGCAGAGGTAGAAATTACAAACAACCATCCGCCATGTTTTGAACAGCCACCAAACATCATACACCCTCTCGGACGGTCACAGTTGGTTTCACTTGCCACCACGCTCTTGAACAGTAAAGATCTCAGCACAGCTGTCAAATGAGAAAAAACGAAAAATAATCCGTGACAGTACCAAGATTCGAACCCACACACCCCTGATCGATTGGCGATCCTTTTTCTGTATGCGCCACGAAGACTGCTTGCTTGCACAGCGGCAATTCCGATCGCTTTATTTCCTCATGGAGATCTTCAAAACTACAACGGCTTTTACTGTAGATCGGCGCCGTTGTATGCAAGCAGTCTTCGTGGCGCAAATAGAAAGAGGTCGGCCAACTGGTCAGGGGTTGGTGGGTTCGAATCTCGGAACCATCAAAGATTATTTTTCTTTTTTTCTCATCTGGCGGTTGTGCTGAGATCTTTACTGTTCAAGAGCGTGGTGGCGAGTGAAACCAACTGTGACCGTCCGAGAGGGTGTATTCATGTTCGGTGGCTGTTCAAAACATGGCGGATGGTTGTTTGTAATTTCTACCTCTGCCGCTTGGGGTTTATATCTATTAAGTTCAGCTTTAAATGTGGGAACTTGGTTCATTTTGAGAAATCTTGGATCTTGACAAATTTTTATGAACCACAGGTACATGTAGCATGTGCACATCATGTATGATGTGGCATGTATGGATAGTGAGAAGAATCAATGGAGCTTGTGCAGTTGACGTCATCACAGCCATCTTGACGATCAAATTGACGTCAAATGACGCCATCATCCCAAGTGCGTGAATTCAACCCATGTCATGTGATCTACACGTGGCACACTTTGTTGTCGATGTCAGCATGGTGGACCGCCGGTCAAAAGTGACGTCATAATGAGCCACTGCACAAGCTCTATCGGCCAGATTAGAATATTCAATCAAAAGAAAAGATAGTTCCCCATCTGAAGATTGCATGTAAATATCTGGAGGTCCATAACCCATCCAGCATACATGTACTTCATTGCCCTCGGATTGTTCCTACATGTAAATATCAAAGGTGACTACCACCACCACCAGACATGCCAGTGGACTGTCTACAATGTTGGCTGATAATGTATTTTGATGGGATCCCGCCTAATTTAAAGTGTCTGTTGTGCAATGATGTCATGTTGACAAGATTGTCATGTCTTGAATATGGTCTCCCTGCTAAGTGATGTGAAATCATGCCCTCCCTTCAGTGCATGACCATATGAAAACATCTTCCTGCTTGTGGCTGGCGTAGAAATGATAGATCTGTCATTGATTGGGTCAATCAGCAAGTTCACATTTTTCGCTGAGTGTTCTATGTTTTTCAAAAATTTCTTGTGAGGAGTTACCATGGAAACATGGTGACTGTAGCCACATTAGTGCTGCTTGGTGGTGCTTTCTTCATTCAGTAGATCGTCGGTATCTTACTGGAAAAGTTGGCTGGGCAATGCCTGCTGGCCTCCACAAGAAATATTTTTGAAAGATAAGAGAATGCTTCCAAAGAGCTCTCACCATGGTGGCTAGGCGGTGACAGACTGGTGCGTAAGCACGTCGGGAAAGGTTCAACCAATCAGGGAGGGGGTAACAAGGACCGAAACACAAAAAATCTGATTGGCGGAAACACCTGCAGGATGCCCCGCTACGCTCCAGTCTGTCATTGGCTTTAAGTTGAACTGAAATGCAATCACCTCTCACTCAGGTTGAATATCACATTAATGACACCGTGGTCAATCTCGGTTGCGATATACCCACTTCAGTGATCAAGGAACCTATAATTGCACTCACGATGGTCATCATTCAACCATCCATGTTTCATCCTTGGTTTGACCAAGTAATTTGCCGTTAAAGTGGTCCTAAACCGCCGGGGCGAGCGAGACAGCCTCGTTTTCATTTTCCCGCGCTACGCCAGGATGAATGAACGCCTGTCAATCATCACGTCACGTGATTACTATGGAATTTACTACGCGATCACTGATTGGGCAAGTTCTGATAATTGACAGCTGTGTGACAGCTGATTGTCAAAGCAACATGGATGCAACCAGTTCACCGAGTCGAGATTTCTCCTCGATTCCGGGGAGTTTTAGCGGATATATTCACGCCTAAGAGTGTTCAATCCGACACGAGTGACACCATTGATGACGGTGTCGGCCGGTACATGCATGTATGCCAGGCAAGTTGGTCTTTTCTCAAAAGAAACCACAGAATTCACTGACGTTACACCGGCACGGCGGCGAGTTCCGCAGTCCGGCATTATGTTAATGATGCCATACACACAAACAACCTCCTCATCGTCTTAAAACTGAGTTCTTTCTTTATTATGAGCCACTTCGATAATGTTTCTGGACAATCCACAGCCGCTGGTCGGCATTTGCTACCTTTTTAGGCCACCCTTTCCCTTCTTTCACTTCTCGCTTCGGCATCCTGTCTGCTGCGGTTTGCACGACCATCTCAGCGTTGACAAACTCAGCGAAGGTAGCGTACTGCGCATGCTCAGAAGCCAGGAGCGGAAATCGGAAGTTCCATTTTCGTGGGCGGTGAAAATGATCGGGTGCCAACTTTTGCTTGGCGGTTTAGGACCACTTTAATTGAAGCAATGTCATGGATCACACAGCCAACCATGCAGGTTCCTTCAGTCATGATTTGAGGACAGCACTGAATGACCTTAGTATAACACAATCCTACATGTATACCTCAAATCCTGAAGTCATTTCAGCATTTGAGGTACATGTACTACACATGGGGATTTGTTAGGTAATTACAAGTCTCCCCTTATAATACTGCAACCTTGGTAATTACTAAATTAGTCAGTGATAATAGATCTCCTCATTTCTACACATGTACCTAACTTTCTAATTGCAAGCAGTATTGTAATTGTATGTGTTGATGATTATCACTATCAGTGATTTACTTCATTACTATCTTTAAAAAGTTTTCTATTTTCATCTCCTTTATCATTTGATTGTACTTTTAACTTAATGGCGTTTGTCTCTTTTCAGTACCAAGTTGTTATATAGCTCAGTCGATTCCTGGCACTGCTTCATAGTAATCATGTCAGCTGAATTTCTCAACCTGGCAGAAATGGCCACATTTTTAGGACCTAACTGGGCATGCATCATCAGCTGAGCACATACCTTTGGTCTCTTGTTTTTCTTATGCATAAATTCCTGCTAGATGTTGTCTTGTAACATTTGATTGTTTTCTACACCCAGGTTTTTTATTTCAGTAGCAAGGCATTCAAATCAAACATGGATAAAGTATAAAAGGTCGATCATATCATCTGAATAGGTGTAGTCTTCCCTAAGAAAAGAAAAAAAATTGTTCTTTATACTACATTGTACATGTAGGTAAAGAAAGTCACTTGTGCCAAGAAAACTGAACACCACCTCTGGGTCCTTTTAAAAGTATCATACAAGAGATGTCCAGACCTGATGAAGGCCCGATAGGGTCGAAAGCTTGTCTCAATATATCCTAGTTGATTTATAAGACGGTGTTACCTATTTCATTTCTACTCATACAAGAGATGTCCCACGTACTTATTTTGACCTTGATGTAACCCTTTGTTCTTCTTTCAGTTTTGAAGACATTGAAGGACTCTGGTCCAGACCTGAGGTTAAAACTAAAACATGGTAAGTGTCCATAGATGAGCAGGTCCGTGTCTGAGGGTTTAATGTGTGAAGCATGAAAATATGGCACCGTACAAAAATGTATGTAATAAGCTTCTTTGGCATTGGGGGATGGTTTTCTGTTCTAAGCTGGCTTGGGAAATATAAAATTGCAGCTCCCTCCTGCAAATGGAAGCACACTGAACTTGATGAAACGGCCAAATATTATTGGCACTGAATGAGTTAAGTCTTACATTGGATAGCAGATGGCAATTAAATTGCTATCGGTCTTGCGGCACTGTCGGGTAAGTTCCCCTGTGTGATCCATCAGTGGTATTACACTCCAACTAAGTCAAAACCCTTCAAAGAAGGATCAGTTTATGTCAACTTCATACGAGATATTGACCCGGTATCGTGTGTCCCACAGTGACAGCGAAGTAAAGCTGGAATGGCTGATGCGTTTTGTGCGGGCAATTTGGAGAATTGTAACGCTACACCTTCCTGTACTGCTATTTCCGTTACCATCGATCCCATGAGGTTACAGTCACTTCGCTGGTCATTTGTCAGAAGTACAAATGGAAGGAGAATGAGAGACATAAAAAATGAAATCCTTCTTGTGTCCATTGCTCTCTGCCATTTACCAACCAGCAGCTTGGGGATTTCATTGATCATGCAAGCGGACAATCAAGAAATCATGTACTGACTATCTATAGTGTGACATCAACCAGGTGTCCATAATTGTTTCTAGCTGAACTATAAATCCAGACCACCCGTTATGCATGATGATTAAAAACAGTGGAGTTGACACAAAACTTATATCGGCGTCTCCAGGGAGCCATTTTCACCGCTATGCCCCATCACGTTGATAATCAATTTGCCTGGAACCACATCTCCTGGGTATTGCCTGCTGATTCAAATCAATCAGTGCTGGCACGGATGTGGAGGCAATCATTCACCTGTATCTCATGCTTGTAATCACAGTATTTATCCCGCTCCTTCGCCAGATTTAGCCGTCTCTGTTGCTTCGCTAATAGTGGCCGAAAGGTCATAGTTGAATTTCATCGCGCACTCGAGAGCCTCTCCAACTGCGAGTAATGGTGTACGTTGCAGGATTCAGTCAAAGTCTGCTGTAGTGGATCATTGGCTTCTATTTCAAGTCTGATCCCTGTGAATCGTGTTTACGCCCAACGAAAATCAGGAGGGAAGTGGACGCTAGGGTTTCGGCCATCTTCTTTAACCCTTTACCTGATCAGGCCCTACCTGTTGTTCTGCAAGTAGGCCTGAGACTTATCCGGTTCGAACACCGTCAGACTTTGGCAAACTTTGCTCTGTCAGTCAGTTGCCAAACTGAGAAAGTCGTCGTAAGTAGAGGTTGTAAAAGGTCAGAGTGTCATCTGACTTTCGGTTTATTTAAAAAGATCTCTAAGCGTCTTTGCTTCTGCTCTTGAGTCTTTGTCGTTCCTGATTTACCTGAATTGTTCACATTTCTTCCACCATCATCTCACTTTGCCTTCTTATGTCTTTTTCGGTATCCTTTTCATCTGTAACCATGGTGACAGATTAAGCCTAGTGGAAAATAATCACCATAAAGGAGAAAATTAGTGAACACAACAGCAGATCCTTGTTTCTTTCACCGATATTGTGTTCCTTATTGACATGGTGAATGATGATAGAGATCATCTTCTGACATCAATGAAGCCAAATATCACTGCTCTGAGTGCTGTCGTGTGATAAAGGACTGTAGTTTTCTCTTCTCAGTCGTCATCAGAAACGTGCATGCTAATGCTGCCATACTCCACTTTAACTTGATTTCCACTTACCCTATCACCGAGTGTGCGCTTTTACTTGTGCCTGGACTAGTCACTTGCAGAGCACTCAAGGCCAATGGGGATCCTAGCTACAATAGAGGGCAGCACACCGAAACCCGATCCTATACAATGGACGCCTTTTGTGTGGGAAATTGATCAGGACCGGGATGTCAGTTTCATTTCAATAGTTTTACTAGCGACACCTATTGTATTGAGGAAGTCGGCTAGGGTCCCCATTGATGCTTTTACAGCCAGAACAATTCTATCTTCTAAATTCTATATCATGTACATCAAGTGTGTACATGTACGTATGTAGTTTGGATCAAATACATACACACGCTGCTAATGTTACTACATCAGTCCTTCAGTTCCTGTGGGATCTAAACACTGTAGAACTTGGAAGAGCATTATTACATGTACGTTGGACGAAATACATCCAAATGGTACAACTGTGGCTCTGTATATTTGATATTTAATGGTTATGTTGTGTTTTTAAGAAAAACAAAATTGATCGATACTGAAAATGTAATGGATCAGGAATAATGAGCACTTAAACTTGAAGGATGAATAAATTTAAAACAGTCAATTCCCTGAAGTGGTTTTTTCCCCCATGCTGGTTGTGCAATGCAAGCTAGTGTGATTTTGAAGATGATGCAGTGGTTCCCACATGATACCACACTCGTCTAGAATAGAACCTCTTCAAATTCAACATCGCTGNCTACATGTATCATTCTGTAATTCCAGATTGAATCTATCGGTCACACCAGAGTTTGAAGTAACCACAGCCTTTATGATTCTGTGACACCCAATAACTTACTGGCTTATTTCCTGCTATCTGGGCTAATGCTTGCTATCTAAGCTTTGTATTGACCTCACCAGCTCAGGAAGAACATGATCAATATCTGTCCAACAAGCTGTCCATACATGAAACAATGTGAAATCGACTGTCACCCTATATGGGTAAGAGAGTCCAATCACCAAATTTTGCTTTTGTACAGACATGTGAGTTTACATCACTCTTAAAGGACTGCACGGTATTGCCACTTTTTCTCGACAGCCAGCGCCATCGTGCCACTCTCCAACCCAGGGACTAACTACGTTGTCGGTGAATTGACCCGATTTACTACGTACATTTTGTAATGCATTTTTGTAGTTCATGTTGCTGCCGCTAGGTGGCTTCCTCTACATCGGCAGTCAAAAAACGCATTAGAGATCCAATACCGTGCTCCTTTAATTTCTAATTCCAGCCATCTGTATCCAGTGCAACTCTCACACTCAGTCAACTTCCATGTTGTGACAGATACTGTTGATGCAATAGAATGGTCTTTTCCACCACCATTTGATATGAATCAACAGAATCCAGTTTACTCTGAGAAAACATACCAGTAGTGCAGAGAGTTCTTACGGTATTTCTCTAGAATGGCAAATTCTGCAATGCATAAGCCATTCAGTCAAAGTAATACTGTGGGGCTTTAATTTCTGATTCCAGTCCATTTGTATCCAGTGCAACTCTCACACTCAGTCAACTTCCATGTGAAGTGAAGACACTGTTGATGCAGTAGAATGGTCTTTTCCACCACCATTTGATATGAATCAACAGAATCCAGTTTACTCTGAGAAAACATACCAGTAGTGCAGAGAGTTCTTACGGTATTTCTCTAGAATGGCAAATTCTGCAATGCATTTAAGCCATTCAGTCAAAGTCAGTACCTCGGTCTTTTTTCGGCATATTCATTGCTACTTTGTAAGCTGTGAGTAATGAATGAATGAACAGGAATAATTATCTCCCTCTTACGATAAGACTGGAGTCTGCAAGAAGCCTAATGAACTCAGTCTTACGATCACTGAAGGGTTGAGTTGGATTGCACTATCATGACTGTCTAAATAAGCTTTCAATTTGAATAATCATGACTTCCTACATTTCCTATAAAAGTGTGCTTCGTTAGTGAGGAACTGAGTGGTGATTATACGGCGAACCTACTGCATAAGCAACCAACAGCCAAATCACCACACTGCAGGATTAACCAATTTTGTGGTGATGAAATTCCGCTGCCCAAGTTTTGTTTTAAGGATTCAGTCTGATGATCAAGTGCTCGCTGTTTCCGAAGTCCTGCGATAAGCGAGTGAAATGCATTGGCTGGTGCATGCACAAGCGATAATTCCATGCATTTGACTGAGTTAGGCATAAATTCACTATCATTGATTTTCACCTCATTATGAATGATGGTTGGCCAAACATGTTAGCTCTGTATGTAAACAATACAACATTATCATCAAGCAATTAATCAAATGGGGGAACGCTTATTACACGGGGATAAAACAATTTGATATATATCAATTATAATGCCTGCTGTGTAAACGTCATGCAGATTGAGAGGGATGTTCTGCATACATCTTGAACTAAATTTCTGGCACACTTTGATTGAATTTCATAACGGTGATAAATTACCATTGCTTGATTAATGATGGCCATCATCGAGCAGCACGATTCCTATCAATGAGAACGAGATTGCTACTGGGTGATGTATGACAGAAAATTACTGGACTTTTTATCCCCGATCCACCTACTGTATGCAAAGCATGACTACTTGTGTACATCGGATCTTTTATCCTGTGAGCCTCTCCCACACAATGTCACAAGTGTGATGAATACTCTTAACATGTCTAATACCACTACAACTGTTGCTTCACCTGAAATATCGGGTACCACTGACTGACGACAACCTCACCAAAAGATCCGTGATCGTATGCTAAACATCCGTAGTTGTGAAAGTAGATAATGTGGCATTTATGCTGCGATATATCACAATGAACAGATAAATCTCTCTAGTTGCTTTGTGACTAAAGGTTATCAGCAAAAGAAAGTGATAATCCTTTTATCAGCCGTATACAACCGGTATAAAAACATGAAAAGCCATTTTTCATGAAGAATCCCTGTCTGAAGAGACACTTATAGCTAGTCCATGGGCAGGTTTGAGGACATTCTACTCTGTCTGTCTGTGTTCAGATCTGTTCCTCAAATTTGGATTTCTTGTGCCTCATATATATGAGATGATGTCGATTGTCGGTTAGATAACTGGTTTCATTGTTTCCCCGTTCAGGGCATTTTTATTGGTCCATCCTGTGAAATAGGTTTTTTTGTATCGAGCATCAAAGTGGAAGTCTCATTAGTTCTAGCCTCAAGCGATCCTCATCTTCCGAATTTCTTTTGCCAAAGAAGTTATTTTTTGCAACGACACCATAGCATTGCTGGCAGCAACATCATGAGACCACCCGTAACTTGCTAGTCGAACAGTAGTGAAGTAGACGTTACTTAGCCATTTTGCGTAATGTAATAGAATTGCGCCATGAAATATTAATGGTTGCATGCATTTATGTGGGAGTTGAGACGGCTTCAGTCATACTTGGCCACATGTTGAATAAATCAATCACTTTACCTTGTCGGTTGTTGTGTTTGATACGTCATGAATTCCGCATGGGATTTCACCCGAAAATGTTGTGCCCTACTTACTGGTTACAGAATAGATGATATCACTCCAAAAGAGTGCAGCACCTGGCGGGTCCAGCGTCATGACGTCCCGCACATCATTTCTGAACGCCATGATGTGACTCGAAAAAAATCCAGTTGTTTCAGCGATCATGACGTCGGGAAACAATTTGATTTTATTTTGTCACACGTCAAGACATCATGAAATGATGTGCGGGACGTCATGACGCTGGACCCGTCAGGTGCTGCACTCTTTTGGAGTGATAGTCTATTGGAAGGGGGCTGGTCATCCAAGTCGCATGGCCTCACCTACCTGCGAGTACCAGTTATGATTCTTCTTGTTTCCTGTCTTATGCAAATATCAGACGCTTCCAACTTCCAATTGTTTTCCAGTCTAACACACCATTCTCCTTCTCTCTTTTCATGTTTGTTAACTTCTTTCTTCCATGTCTGATGGCTGGTTTTTTCTATGGAATTGGTTCAACTCAGGTATGTATAACCTTTTCCTCTAACACTTCTGCAGTGTCTGTCTATGATTTATTTACATAATTACCATAATCATAGAATAGCTTTCTTCAAGTAACTCGGGCTGCCTTATTAGACACAGTGCTGGGCAGCAGCATTTTTTCCACACATTACTCCAAACGTGTAAATTTAGCAGATCTTGGTCTCAATCTACAACAAGATCAATCATCGAATACTGAAACCCTTCATTGGACAAGGAATTTGGCGATAATGTCCTGTTGTCAGATCAAAGTGTAGGAACCATCAATTTCCATTATTTCGATCAAGTATAATAAAGAGACCTGATGAAAGGCAGAACTCCCAAAAGCCTGGCTCAGTTAGTGAGCACCATTGATGGAAATCTTGTTGCTGATTGATGATTTCAGTTCAATGATTTGAACAACTTGCAAGGAGTTGTAGCTCATTCAGAACATGAAGGCTAGTCCTCAGTTATGAAAACACATTTTCTGCAAGGCAAAAGAGATGTAAACGTTTCTAATGAGGAAAAATTGGTAAGGGCAAAGATCCAGACCAAGTTGTTTTGGGTGCTGACGTATTACTTCGACACAGCTATGAAAAGCTAACAAAGATGACAAGAGAATATTCAGTGAGTGAGAAACACTAGATGTTATCTGAAATGACGGTGCTCTTGCACGGTTTCACAAGCCACTGCAGTATTCTGTTCAGCTATCTACTCGAGCTTCAAATGCCAAGGTTCACATTCGGCACGTTGTTGAACATTGCTGATACTCTGATCATAAAAAGCCTTACAAGTGCTGATGATTGGTAAAAGGGAAGGGCCGAGGCTATGATGGTTCTCCGTATGATCTGGCGGTATATCGGTATATCGAGTGGGAGAAAATGTGCTCTACTTAGTTCTAATCCATGTATGTCAAGAATAAGTACGCCTATAATTGATTAGCGACTTCCCTATGTTCAGCCACAGTTCGTGCTCGTTTCCTGCTCAGAATGTTGATGTGTGAAGACTAATTTCCGTTACCCTTTCAGTCGTACCAGTGTCCCGTTTGATGGTCTCCGATGTTCCTGTGTGCAGGATTTAAGTAGAAAATGTGGAGAGTAATTGCAGAAATAACCTTTGGTTTGTTTAAGGAGCACGGTATTGGATCTCAAATGTGTTATTTGACTACCGACGTAGAGGGAGCCACCTAGCGGCTGTAAGACGAACTGCAAAAATGCATTACAAAATGTACGTAGTAAATCAGGTCAATTCGCCGACAGCGTAGTTAGTCCCTTGGTTGGAGAGTGGCATGGTGGCGCCAGCTGTCGAGATGGTCCTTTAATATAAGAAGTGTTAAGATAAGAAGTGTTATCCAGATTGCTCCATGTGAAATTAGTCCAATTCCGAGATAAGCAGGAGACGCCGACAGCTCAGTGATTTGCTGTTTTGTCAACATCCTTCTCATCTCTTCTCTGTTCCTCATGTTTGCCAAAACGGCTGCAGCTCATTCATTCTCTTGTCTACATTTTCTGTACATAGGTGCCCAAGTCAATGCTTGCATCACTGCTTGTCCTGCATCTTGAACACAAGATGTAACAATCATCATTCTGCTCTACAGCTTAATCGAAAAGTCACGGACCATCTACCACGACGACAGTCGACAGCAGTCTGTCATTTCCATCTACCGAGACACTTGTTGTGCTATTCAAGCAGTACACTTGTTGTTGCTGGAAAGAGCAAGAAATGACATTTGAATCCAATATCTTTGATGAATGCGATACCATTGATGTTCAGCCTTTACTGGTATACTGGTTTGTGATCTCCGAAGCCCTCGAAATGTTCTCCACCACTTGTGAGTTCTTACATTTTAATCAAGCTGTTGACTGAACAACCACATTGTCAACATGCTGCCACTAACGTCTTTTGATAGCCCAATATGAAAAATTCTGTATAGAATTTTACCCGTTTGTTGAAAAAATCCGAAGGAGAAAACCTTGACTTGCTTGGTTCTGAATCATGAATGAGTTAACGTGGAATTTGGGATAGGGATTAGCCTTTGAACCTTATTGAGTTCGGAAGGACATCAGAGACAAATGACACGGTTGTCTGACTATGGTGATCGAATTCCCCATACTACATCTCACATGTATCCGCCATTGATCTCCTTTAGATAATGACATTTCATCATTTCACTGGCAATGAACATGACAAATGACTGTCTCCATCGACCTGTCAGTAAATCGCCAATGGCTAGGAGAGCTCCAGACACATTTGCGTGGATCTTAAAGCTAGCAAATGATACAGTGATGATCTGCGGGAATGGCAACAGACAGACATGGTGGATGGGATTCCAATTGGACGTCTTATCACTCCATTGACTTTCCAAATGGAAAGTTCCCGAGATAATGATGTCAAGAAATCGGCGTATAGTACATGTAGTGCCACTATCAGTGACGTCAGACTTCTTGTTCTTAGGCCATACCAATTTGATTGTTCGTTTAACGGATTGTTAGGCCATACATGATGGAGCATGAGGGCGAAAAAAAAAAGAAAAAAAATGCAAACCATAAGTTATGTGGTCACACAAGGGTGAGTGTGAAGGTAAAAAATGAAGTTCTCAGGCCTAAAATCCAAGGATTTGGGGTTTTTAAGGGTAGCATGGCCAAGAGCAGGGCATCGATGGCAATGAATTTATGCCCTGCCTCTGCTGCTGGCATCTCCTATTCACTTTGACGATGTTTGATGAGTTCACGCCTGTATATTTTTCCCCAAATGGCGTTTTGAGCATGCGGGCGGTTAAAAAAACAAAGCCTTCCCGCTTGTGCAAAAAAATTTTTTTTGGAATTTAGAGCATTTTAAACATGCGGGAGCAAAAAAAAATTTTTTCACTTTTGGGATTTTGGGCATGAGGGAAATCCGTTAAACGAACAATCAAATTGGTATGGCCTAATATTCTGCAAGTCTATAAACCCTTTGATTCGGAGCTGAGCATTGAATCATGCACTGTTGTTTTGAAGACAACATAGGGCAAGTATGAATTCAGGGTTCAAACTTCATGACCATTTGGTCTAAAATGTTACCTGGAGTTTGCTCTGTGCGACCAAAGAAATTGATGTTCTCATGCATTTTGTATTGTGTGCGACTTGATTTTTTGGCCTGTTCGACCAAAATTTGCTTTTTTAGAAAACTTTGATCCCTGGAATTCAGGCAGAATGAAACCAGATGCCCCAGATCAAAACGAAGGTCATGAAGGTACCGGTAGGGTGTTGTCAGATTGTGAGTTTGTCCAATCCTCCCAAAATAAGCAAAATTTAACTTACAATCATGAAATTAACACGGTAGTGCAGAAATGCTGCTAATAATGTCATAGACTGGATCGTCTGAAGGCTGAGATGAATATTTCATGTGATATGTGAACGTCAGAGATATTAACTTGTTGCTTGTATACAGTGCATGTCTGACATGGCCGATAGCCGTCAGTATGATGAGGAAAGCTTGAAATATCTCCTCGTTTTCGTGCTGTGTCCGGCATACACAGTGTGCAATACACTGTAATTACATGTACCAATAACATGAATTGGTTGTTATTGGTTAGATCCCGATGACTTTCTTGCATGGTCAGTGTTATGCCCTGCCAATGCTTATTTCTGTCTGTCGGAGTGGTGCAACAGAAACATCCACGCCTGTCACCTCTAGCCTGAAGGCCTAGTGGTTATCACGTCCGCTTGCAAGCGGCAGGTCCTGGGTTCGAATCCAGCCCTGGTCATATGGGATTTCATTCGCAGCTCTTCAGTCCGTCGCATAGGACACAAAGCTGTGGTGCCTTGTACCTTGTGTTTTGCAAGGGCAAGTAAAAGACCCTATCCAAGTGAGGAACATGAGTAGCTTGTGATTTGTATTTCATTTTTCCGTCAGGGCCGACCCTATAGCATTATTGGCCCTGGTAAGTACGGAGGAGACCATCACAAGCTACTCATGCGCCTCACTTGGATGGGGTCTTTCACTTGCCCTTGCAAGGACACAAGGTACAAGGCACCACAGGTTACTGTCCCATGCGACGGACTGAAGAGCCGGGAATTAAATCCCATATGGCCCGGGCTGGATTCGAACCCGGGACCTGCCGCTTGCTAAGCGGACGTGATAACCACTCGGCTATCAGGCTCCTCAGTAGCTTGTGATGGCCTCCTCCGTACTTACCAGGGCCAATAGCTATAGCGTCAGCCCTGACGGAAAAATGAAATACGAAGTACTGTCACCTCTGAAATTCCTGGTTTGATTCCTTGAAGACAAAACTTCTTTTTAATGCCTGTTCTTTAACTTGAAGGGTTAATGTCAAATAAATAATATACCCAGTTGGCACAGTGAACTCAGGAGTTCATTCGATCCTCATCTGGTTGAGTATGTCATAATCTGCATAAATCTGTCACGTCGTCTCACACCGTCTCCATCATTTACCGAGCGAATCATTCAAATCAGCTATCGACCAACCTCTTGAATCCAGATAGAGCTCCTCGATCGATATTCAAACATTTATGGACCACTGAACACGCATGCACATACTGATCTCAATCTCAAAATGACCTTATCACCACTGGGGTCATAATAACCCTCCCCTTGTCACAGTTAGTGGTGCTTTTGAGGGTATGCCGCTGGTATTTATGGTCGTTAAGGTGGATGGTGTTCCTGTGATGCCAGAATGAATGCCCAAGCGTTGTGGAGAATATCTGTCGCTTCTGGCTGGCACATTTGCAAAATTTGCCTAATTCTGACACACAGCAGCTTTAGCTTCGAAAATAATGTGAATTTGTTGCTCATATCATAATGTTGCAAGCTTTACTGTCAGAGGATGAGTCCTAGCTGCCATCCTGGTCCCAGACCTTCAGTTCTTTCCTAATCATATCTTTATATCTGTCTTGTATATCCCTCCCAGAAGGTTCAATGTCTGTATGATCTTGACTTTCAATTTTGTTTATTACCCACGCTCACCCCAAATCTGAACATATATGGCAGTGGCTTCTCAATGTCAAAATATGAAGTGAATGTTTTGTTGGAGAAATTAATGTGCCCGTGATTAATGGTACACCAGGAGAAGTTCAAGCACAAATCTGAGGTACCGGTAATACTACTGATTAGATGTAACGTTACCCAGTGTCTGACCACAGCATTAACTCAATAGAACCCATGCCACCCTAAACCGCCCTGCCGTGAGCCGCCTAGAAGACCACGCCCACTTTTTGACAAAAATTCCCATCACCTCTAATGTAGAAATCAAAATCACCAATTATTGCCGGCAGTGCCACAATCTGCCATTTCTCCAGACCCCGATACCGCCATAAACCCCATTGACTCGTACTGTTCTCTATTCAGCTTAATGCAGTGGCATTTTGCGGCGGTTCAGGGCGGTGAAAGCTACAGATGGAAAGTGCAAAAAAATAGGCGGCTCTATTGGGTTAAAGAAGCGGTATGCAACCAGTATGAATGGGGGAATGCGCGCAATATGAAATAGTCTGGTCATCTTCATGTCAATTTCACCGTTCGTATATACTTTGACATCTACTCTGTATGCGTTCGTCAGACCAGTATCTATTTTGGCACATGCTTCAGCTTCATTCACTTGAGGGAATTGATCCTGTTCGCGTGGACTCCCTGTGACACCCGGCTAATAAGCCACTTCTTATTGATCATGGATACCAATATGGTTCCCTCGAGGCTGGAGGAAATACTTACATTTCTGAGTTCATTATGGTAGCTTAGGAGGCGGTTCTGATTTTGATGGTGGTGGTTTCTGAGGCCCATTGTGTGTCACAGTCACCACAGATGCTTTTTGTTGTTGGTCTGGTAGTGGTATTTGGATCGAAGTTCAGATGAATGCTTCTGTCTGTGTGGTATCGAACATGAAGAACAGAAGGCTATGTCTATATTCCATGTCAAAGAATGCCTAATGTTGTTCATATAAAGCAATTACAACTTAAACTGCAGTGTTGCCATCTGATGAGTGTTGGAATAATTAAATCAAATTCTTGTGTGTTAGGCTCCAGTTCCATAGAGCTCACGTTGACACTTTTCACGCGCCACGCTTCACGTTTTCCTTTCGTTCCTCGATTCAGCGCACAACGAGACACACATCACCTGTCCTGTGACATGCTTTCTCCGAGGAACGAAAGGAAAACGTGAANCCCCCCCCCCCCAAGAGGCTACTGCCCCCCTGGACCAAAAAGTTAAATACGGCCCTGGAAGCATTTGTGTGCCCATGCACATGAGTCTCTCAGCTCAGCATGTGGTCCATCCCACCCACGGGAGAAGAAAGATAGATATGTATCCAATATTACTATGGTTACTGAAGAAATTTATAGATGGTGTTGTCGCCTCGCGCTTACTGCTGCAGCTGCTCAAGCCTGCAAGGTTTGGTCTATGTTCTGCTGGTGAGTTTTATAAAAAAAAAATATAGGCAAGTAAGTATCCATTGTCTCTGAAGGACCACCACTGTGGTTGCAGGAGGCAATCTGGGGCCAGCTTGTGCTGCCACCTACCGATCATTCCGGGAACCAAGGAATGCTTCTAGTCTTGAATGGCTTCATTCTGATTCCTTGTAGGCCAGGCCTACTTTCACAACCTTGTAACATCAATCGTTTTGATGCTGCTGAAAGTGTTTCATGCTGTAACTACATATTTGTTAAAAGGCAAGCAGCAAAAAATGATGTTGTCAACTATTACACACAGGGGCGGATCAAGTGTTTGAGAAAAGAGGGGGCGCCCTTGCTAGGAACATTGAAATCTGCGGTGAATTTCAATGATTTGCTCAAATTTCTAGAATTTCATTGTTGATTTCACAGACTTGTTGACCAGAAGTGGGGCCAGCGCCCCCTTGGATCCGCGCCTGACACGGTTTGAAAAGGTGTGAATGTGAGATTGCTAATATCAAGGGTCCTAGGTTAACAGGGCATTGAGAACAGTGGGGTCGATAATGGCAGTTCCAAGGAATCTAAAGATCGTTGTTTTAAAATTTACCCTAAGTATTCATTGTATTGATGCCGTGCGTTTCTGGCTTTCCTTCTTTACCATTGTGGTCTTGGCGTGAGGTCCTCAAATCATCCTTCTGTCATCCCATGGATTTGATTTCAACCTGGCAGAATTCACTCTTTGAAATTTTTGGGTAAGTTCTTGCACATCACAGCATTTCCAACCAAGTGCTTATAGTTCGGCACCCCTACTGAAGCTCAGATGCAACGTGTTGCAGAAATTTTTTGCAACGTTCTGTGCAGATGCATCAAGGTAGCCTTCATCAGTGAGATTTTCTTGCTGAAGTGGATGATTCAGTCTGAAAATTGAGCCCATACTTTCTGGATGTTGTGGGAATCTGTACCTTTCCCACTGATTGCCTTCTCTTGCTTTCTGCTCTTGGGATTGACACTTCATGAGCATCTTCTACCAGCAACATCCATGCCTGGGACCTCAAGAGGATTGCTATAACTGTGCATTCAGCTACGGTATAGTATCCTGACAGTACTGAAGATCAAGTGCTCTGAGATTGGAGCAGTTCTCATAGTTTGCAGTCAGTTGAGCCATGAGTCATTGCCTCTCCTGGAGCTACACACTGGGCCAGTGGGATGCAAAGTAAACTACTGCCATACTTGTGCCAGTAAGTGGTGAAGTCCTGCCCTTCGATGGTTACAAGTACCCATTTCGCTCGCATTTCAAATTTTTTCGATTTTGTGACTCATGGTTGGGGATGGATGAAACATTCAAAGTCAACTCCTGGTAGAAAATTTTTGCAGATTTAAATGTCAGCTGCATCTTTCTGCTGATTACACGGAACTTAAGCTTGGTGAGTATCAGTATTGAAAGTTGCTGGTAAAAGTTGGTACTTCTGTACTTTACTGACAGTGAAATATTGCTGAAAGTTCGTGTATGTATGTAAATAGGAGCAGTCAGCCGCGCGTATTGCCAAAAGATGGCAACAAAGTTCTAGTGGACCAATACACAGGGAAATCCATGTGATTGGTGCTCGATCAAGAATGCATTGAATTGGGCCATAGTGACACCTATCGGTCAACTCACTGACGGCTTTTATTTCTGGTCTTCTATACTCAATATGACACTGTCTGTGATGATGAGGGAAGCTGGAAAAAACATCTGCTTGCAACATATCGGAATCCTGCATTTGAACGGCAGATGCAGCTTCTCATCAGATCTCTGGATGCGGCTGAAGACTGCATGGCCCAATAGGTACTCTCCAGCTAATTACCATGTCTACATGTAGATCTAGTTTTAGTTGACATCACATCAAACCAAAATTATGCAAATCTAATGGAGTTTGAAATTGGGTGCGCATCTTCCAAAATGTTGCTGATGCATTCAGCTTGCTCTATTGATTATGGAGTGTTCCCAAATCTGATAAGGGGTAAAATCCAATATTATTGAACGCTGGGAGATTACTTCAAGAGAGCACATGGAATTTAGTCTTCGATTGAACACCATTGGGAATAGCGGATATCTGACTGTTCTGTACATTTCAGAGATTGTGCCTGATTGCTACATTTGTGCAAAGTACGCCAGAGTCCAAGAGAACTATCATCGGTAGAAGTATTTCCAGTCAAAAACATTAGGCCGCTCGCAAAACTTCGTTCACAATTTTTTCAAGCCAGAGGGCAGTGATTGGTCAGTTTCATCAGGAACCTGATGCAACGTTCCTGATGAAAAAAAAATGTAGTTTTTCCCTGGAAACTTTGCTGAAAGCTTCTGCTTTGTTTGGGTAATTTAAAATTTCAACATTTCTATGATTCACTAATAATGTGACAGTGGCAAAAATATTATAGTCTGTGTTTAATTATGGATATCCTTCCCGCATGCATGTCTAACAATAACATTATGTGAACTCAGTATCAAAGCTTTGTTCTTTGATATCCACATACATGAACATTTCATGGCAAAAAATACAGTCATTGTTGTTAGCCACACTTCACAGTGTACATGGACCTCATATGTGGGAGCATTGTCTGTGAATAATGATGGTTCATGATACTTGATTCTCATCCTGAATCCAAAAGGTTTGGAAAGTGGAAAATAGGCACATTTGCCCTCTCTTGAGCTGGTCTATTGGTATCTGCACAGAACTGCTTCATACAGCAACTTACTGTTGACTCTGTGGCAAGTTCAACAATGTCAACTCGTTGGTATTTAATGCACACTTCAAGACAATTAAACAATGTTAATGATGTATCATTTAGCATCTCATCAGCTTTTTTGCATCAGAAAGTGATTTGGCAATAATGTAATGGCTTCTGGAGCACATGCAAGTGCGATTTTGTAACTGCACCATTCTTTTGTCATTGTTGGGATCAGATCACTCGTGACCCATCAAAATAATGCAAAACTGGCAGAATTTCATGATCCTCCTGCTTGCACGGAGCTCCAGTTAGTTGTTTTGAAGAACGTTATATTGTTATTGCTAACAAGCTTGTTAGTTCCTTTGCTTTGAAGAATGCTAACTAGTGTGTTAGTTCCTTTAGGAAGTCTCCCCCCTGCAGTTGATTCCTGAAAGAGTCTTAGCTGATTCATAACTCGAGTCAGACCAGTACGGAGTCCATGGTGATTCTCGGAGAACAGCCACATCCGCTGCCTGGAATGGACTATACCTCTGCTGTGCCTTTGTGTCAGGATTACTAGTATAGTATGTTGATACCACTTCCTTCACTCGTTAGCTAATCCTTCTCCATTACCATCACATTCTCTCTGTTTGTACTACTGCATTACTGTCTGTTCTCCGTACAGCCTCTGGAGGGCAGATCATGTCGGATATTGATACTGTGCTAGGGCGCTACATCATCATTGGACACCAGCCGATGCTATATCCCGTCATTGATTTGTCAGTCTCTATCTGGATATACATAGCACAGTTGAACTGAATTCATGTCTGACTGCCAAGGATGAGCAGCTCGCCATGGCTAATTCTGGTCCTGTAGTTAGTACGGCATGTGAGTAAATCAGTTTCTTCTCATTTCTTCTTGATCTTTGAAATGTCTTGTATTTTCTTGTCAGTTGTGTATGGAATGATCTACCATCGGTAGTACTAGCATTGACTCTGTGATGTGAACATACTTGGCCATCTTGTCTATGACAGTGTCATATTGTCATATCAGGCTCACCGTAGACAGTGTATCTGTCAAAGGCTAAGAGTGGCGCCCAATTCCTCTTGCAACACTGTCATGTCACAGAATTCCCAATATCATCATTAATGTTTTATTTGATGATGCTCTCAATTGTGTATCGATGAAGAAATCGTCGAAGATACATGTACATCATTCGTTCAGACTGCATCGCTATGGCTGCAGAGGGAGGCTGTCGACATGATAGCGAATTGAACCTCGATGCTAACCTGGATGTTTCCATGTAAGCATTTGATGATCTGACTGAGTGTTCTAGTTGTTTGATTTGCCAACCATGGCAACTGTCGGCAAAATATTGGAGAATAAAATCAGTTGCGTAGTCTCACAAAGCAAAACACGGGTGGCATTATGTGCTGTTTGGCAGGGCTGTCGCATGGTTTTTAGCGTGTTGATTACCTTCAGGCAAATGGGAGATAGCTAACCCTTTGACTGTCAGCGTATGATATTATATGGGTTAACCTTTGCTGCAAGCACGTCCCCGTGCAATTAAATGCTGTGATATGAAAACAAGTTGATCCAGGCTTTGGAGAGGGGTGGGAACAGCAAGCCATACTTCACATAAAATTCATGATAGTAGGCCTATACTCTCGGTTTCAAAGAGAGAGAAACAAGGTACAGTTGAACCTCCCTTCACACATACCTCTGCCAGGAGGACACCTCTAGCTTCTGAGGTACTGAACTTCAGTCCCAAAGTAGTCATTTCTGTTCTAGACTCTCATCTGATCCACATTTCTTGACATGCTGCACATCGTATGATTAATCTTTATGAGCTGCATGCTCTAATACTGAACCATGTTGCTATATTATGATAGGCAGAACAAGTCATCAACAGCATGTATGAAATGAGTGCCGGATTATTAACATTGAGATCAATGAACATGCACTATAACAGCATACACATGCTGTAATACACCAGTCTGATTCTGGCCATAAATAAATGATGTGTCATGGTGTAAATTCTGTCATTTCTACTGCAAACAATTGATTTCAGATGAAATTAACCCATTTACAATAATGTTGAGGGTCCTTTTTGATCATCTCAGATTCTCATCCGGCACAATGAGGATCATTCATGTCATCTGTAGACTGTTGCTTTTATGAGAGCGAATTGCATAAATGTCCCTTTCTCTTCTTAACGAACAAGTGCAAACTTTCAAAGAACACATTTCTTCTATTGTAATGAATAATAACACACCCATCCCCTTTACTTCAAGGGTGAATAACAAATCTATCAACCAACTTCCTTGTCGTCCACTGTACAGTATTAATATGCATGGATACAATTTATGATCATATACATATGCTTAAATAATATCAGGTCAGTTCAGGCAGGTACTTCTCTGATCAAAGAAAAACTACCGTACCTGTGATCAGACTGAGTAAATACATGGATACAGGAGCCCTGTGCACTTCACACACTGGGAAATAACACTATACTCTATCCACAGGCTGGCTGTGCTTGCCTCAGACAGACCTCCTGTTCTCGTTGGCGCGGATGGCGGTGTGGAAATCGATTGATTGGTTTTTCGCCGACAATATTGATCACTGGGTCAGATCAAATATTGGAAGAAATTGTTTGTCATTTGATTGACTTGTAAGTTGGTAATGCTAATGTTGTGCGTGGTTGGCCAGTGGACAGACTGATGTGGATCGGCCTGCTTCCTAGGAGTTGCTTCTGTCTGGTGTGAGGTGAGTACCCTTTGGAAATAGTATAGTAGCCCAGACGAGTAGAGCACTGCTCACTTGGGAACTTGTCTGGTGGTCAGCAGAGTAGCCACGGTAACCTTTCTTCTGACAGTCATCTCCTACATTGTGTGGCAAGTACCGGTAGGCCTGTGGGTGTGGCTATCATAATCATGCCATGGTTCAGTTGAAAGAGCTTTTGTCACCTTCAGCTATCAAATTTTCCCAGACAGCTGACAACCAAGCGCTCTTCCATAAGCCCTCAGTTCAAATCCTAGGTTGATGCTTTGACTGTTTCCAACTCTGAAGGAGTAGCCTTTCGATGCATTGGCTATTTCCTATGGAAGTTGGGTCGGGAAATAACTACTCCACCCAATACGTGATCCACTGACACAATTCTATACATACACATGTTGTCAGTGGCCAGTGAACGAGACAGCATTCATTACCCCCTCAACTGTGTCTGGATCTGTCATTGTCTCCATTCATTGAAGAGAACACAGGGGTCCAGGACCTGTCACTAACAGACTCCTCCAGCTATTACAATAACATTGTCTCGTGTGTGTATTCATTGGCTCTGAGGTGAGCTTGTAGTGTGTGTAACTTGAGCGGCTCCTCTACACTGCATTCTGCATGCTTCCAGTCCTGTTTTCCTGGCTGTATCATCATGATCATGGAGTACTGCCTCAAATCATGGGATGGTAAGCAGTCTCATCAAGTTTAGGATTCGATACATTGTGTCTTAATTCCATGTGTCAGTTGTCAAATTCGGTTTCATTTCATTTGTATTATGCACATCCTTGATCTTTGTGAAGGTGTATGCCGACACTGAGACGATGCTCCCAGTTAGTTGAAAATGGCATGGCGTGTCTACTTGCACAATGGATCAGTACATGTGCGTATTGATTTTCAGGGATCATATACATGTACTAAAGTTGTAAATTCCAGTGACTTAGCTCATCTGAAGCATGTCTGTAATTGCCAGTTACTACTTTAGAATTGATTTAATGGATGATTGAGGCTTATTTGGTGTTCATTTTACTAGTAACCTTTTAAAACGTGTTTATTTTGTACCCCTGAGGCATGACAGAGATGGATATTTGACCTCGCATCTACTTCAATGAAATGTGAAAGAGCACTGCCTGTCTAATCTACTGCTGAAAAGATACTATACTTGTAAATATCATCCAGGGTATTACAAAAATTGAAGTTTTCCAGCGTTTTTGCAGCGTAATCTCTAGACTCGCACAAAAACAGACTCAGCTGAATGAAATCACCAGAATGGAATTGATCTCACTAAATCATGTAACTAAGCCGTGAAGCGAGTACTAGTGGAAGAAGTTGTGAAGAGAGTATTAAAAACTGGGGCTGAAGAGTCCCAGAATGGAAATCTTCAAGAGAAGATTTATTACTAGGCCCCCTACATGTATGTATGCCGATGTGCGGCGTGGTCTAGTGGTTAGCGAGACAGACTCCAGATCAAAGGGTCCTGGGTTCAATTCCCAGTCCTGACCAAGAAAAAACAATACTCGCTTGTGACCTGGAGCAAGTCACTTTGCCTCACTTGCTTCACCCCACCCAGGTGTAAAAGGGGTACCTGGCTGGTAGTGATGGTGTATGTGAATGGTAGTCCAAGAGCACTGAAATTGGCTGCCAGGACTGTAATACTCCCCAGGGAGTGGAGAAATGAAATTGAAATGAACAGACCTATAGCTGGGGTAATAATAATGTAAAGCGCATTGAGCAGATGAACTGGAAATGCGCTATATAAGAACAGCATTATTATCATTATTATATTATTATTATGTAGGCTAAATTAATTGGTCAGTGAATTTTAATGTCAGTGGGCTTGGTATAAACTGGTACAAGGGCCTAGAGTCTAGCTTGTTATCAATGTTTGCCCTCATCTCATTGGCTGATGGTATGCTGTGCTGTGACAGCTGTTGAAGCTTGCCATTCTCGGCCTACTTTATTCCTGCAAGCCAAATAGGCTGCATGCATCGTTTTGACTTCCTGCTATATGTTCTAAACCTTGGTGTTACCAGAACTGGTTACTATGAATGTGCAACAGATTTCTGGATCTACAAAAACCACTTCCACAAACCAATTTCATATGGGATAATTATGTCGATTTTCTTAATGGGGTCTGCAAGAATGTAGTTCTTCCTGTAGTGTAGTTCAAGGTAGGATATATCATAGGGACTTGACGCGTATTGGTTGGTATAAAAAGTTATATATATAGTATAATTGGACACCCCCGCGTTTGCCCCGCCCGGCGTAAGACACCCCTAGGAGAAAAATCATGATTTTTCTCCTAGGGGTATCTTACGCCGGGCGGGGCAAACGCGGGGGTGTCCAATTATACTATATATATATCTTTTTATACCAACCAATACGCGTCAAGTCCCTATGGGATATATGGCTGTCTTCTGATATTTTATCAAAAAGCCTACACTTCACACTCATGCATGAATTGGCACTCTGTATGTAACATCATTCCTCTCTGCTCAGGCTATTTTGAGTGGCTGCTACAGCTGGGAATTGATTTGATGTCATGACAGAAAGAATACATGATTTGAGAACAGTCCCGACATTTCGTCCCCTGGCTGAAGACATTTCATCCATGGTTATTTTGACCTCGTCCCCACTTACTTTCGTCCCATGGCGTGGACATTTTGTCCTCAAGTACTTTTCATCCCGTCACTACTGCATTTCTAAAAACCCATCTGTGTGGCGGTCTGGGAAAACCCGTCGGAAGTCGCCAGGCTTCGTTTTGAGTAGTTGAGCACTACTATCGTCTCTCTTCCTCATTCCCATCCTCATCCTCATAGTCGTTATGCATATTTCCAATGGCAGTCGATAGCTCCTGGTAGCATCAATTAATTTTCATGTCATGTAAGCAGAAATTAGTTAAAAAGGATGTTATGATGGAATAGATTACCCTTCGTTAGTCGTGGCTGATTAATACACATCGTTTGTGGCGGCCATCATCCTACTTGTCACCCATGTTTTCATTAACAATGTCTCCCAATTTAATTACGGTTAATGTAAGTTAGAAAGCTAATGATGGCCAATAAATTCCCAATGTATACTGATTGCATTGTGGTATTACTGGTACATGTCAGCCCACTAGGTCATCATAACATATTGCCCATATTATTATTATGAATTGACTTGAGAACCATGCAAGCCCTCTTGAGATATTACGTGTAGATGGAAGACAGAGAGGTAGGCCTAATACTGGTATAGCTGTATGTATTGCCCTAGCCATCTAATGATGCCACGGACTTGATCCAGAGTTCTTTTGAATGGTTAGTGATAAAACCTGAAACGAAACGAAACGAAATGAAATCATCGAAATGGGCATGATTTGCATCAATTTATTTTCGTTTTATTGTCTTATTGTAATACTACCGATATTTAAGTGGTTAACGTACAACCTGCTCTTGCAGTGAGTAGGAGCTAGTGCAGTTGCTTAACACAAGAATGTTGAAGTTTGTTGCCCAACCATCCAGACCTTGAATTGTGCAATAGCTGGATATGACCGAGTTGGGTGTCAGGCGATAACTGTTTGATCAGTATTAATCATAATTGTAGAATGTTGCATTGTTTGCGTATGAAAACTTCAGATGAGTCAGTTACTGATTGATCCAACCATGCACAATGCACTCTGTGAGAATTTCTAGGCAAAGTCAACTTTGAAGTCGAGCTCACATTAGAAGGATGACAAATGTCAATAGGCAGAGTCTGGTCTGTTTGATGAACCCTCAAAAACATCGCTTTGTGGTATCGCTAGTTGCTGTTTGTAGAATGTAGCATGTCTTGACTCAATCCTCGTGTGGTTGGATGAAAGTAGGAGTAAACTCCATGCTTCCTGTAATGTAAGCCTTATCGTACATCACACTTGTGACTGAGACAACTAGTAGCTACTGGCGACTGGGAGCATCTAGTTGGAACTGGAGGCGACTGATCAGTTGTCAGAAATGGTCGATGTATGCACCCTTGCGACTTGCTGGAACTGAGATTTTGCCAGTTGCCGCAAATTGCACATGTTCAACTTTCTAAGCGACTAGTTGTACCCAGTTTCGTTTAGTCGCTGCGATGTACGCGGGCTTACGACTGATCAGCGCCAGTTTTCTGAACGAAACCTAGTCTCGTCGAGTCTCATCGCCCCGGACATGCCGGATGTTACCTGAGTTGTCGCCAGTCGCAAGTGCGATGTACGTGGTCAGGACATGACGACTGATTGGATCCTCCTAGTTCTACTGAGTTGCTGAATTTGCAATGTGCGCGCAGTGCGTACATCACCAGTGACTGATCAGATCAGTTGCTTCCAGTTGCAAGTGTGATCTACGCCTGGCTTAAAGCATCCTTCATGTGTGTGCACAGTTGGCAGACGTCAAGACAAGTATGGATTTTCACAAGTATGATGGACTATGTAACAGGTGTTCAAATCAAGCTTGCATGCTGAATAGTGCATTGTATTGGCCTCTTGCTGAACAGTCTGCAACATCACTAACTCTTCACTCTTCACATGACTCACCAGCCATTTCCTTATGTGTTTGTTTGGTGGTACAGTATGAAATCAGGTGTGGTAGACTTAACATTCAGAAGTATTGATGTCAACTCACCTGCTCTTGAATTTCTGTGATTTCCAAGGTTTACATGTAGGTGTGAAAGAAAAAATATAGATTCAATGGCTTTCTCTTGACTTTTCCCATTTTCATTCCCAGATTCATACCTACATGTATGCCACTCCTTAACGGCAACCGTTGGTGTAGGATTCTGCCTGGAGATTGAGCTTTTCCAGTTTTCTAGGTTTCTCCATATCCAACTTCTGCAGTGGTTGCCTCTCATACAAGAATACGAATCTGTCATTCAATGATGTGGAACACTGGCTTGAAATGGGTAATTCTAATCCTTTTGTTTTAAGGATGATGATGATACCCATCTTGCATTGGGCCTGGGTGTGAAATAGTTGTCGTAATTCTGATTCGTCATTTTGCTTTATATTTTCAGATCCAGATATTGCTGCAAAAACTTGGAAGTACCTCAGTTCACCGCACAACCTTGAGAATCTAAAGAATGCCATATCACGGGAAGACCTTGCCGGTGTTGACGAAATCATAGCCAAATGTGAGAACAGTCCTCATAACAGTCCAAGGCACAAGCCAAAAAGCCCTCGTAAAAGTCCTAAACCTTCCAGCCAAAGTTCTCGCATACCCAGATTTAATTCTGCCGGGCCCAGTCCAAAGACTGGGAACAAAATGGCTGCAGTGGTCAAGGAGAGTCCACGATCACAGAGAAAAGTTGCTGACAAGCCGATGAACGGTTCTTGTGGTGGTAGTGTTGTACATACTGCAAGTCCGGAGAAAACTCGGACGGTTAGTTCAGAAAAAACTACACGTAAAGTGATTCCTGTGTTAAAGAAGGAGAAGGAGAGTAGTAAGGGGAGATTTCAGCAGAATGGACTTGACGACGAGGTGCTGACTGTGGAAGTCAACTCGGAAGAAAAGTCTATGCATAGAGGGGATACTGGCTTTGAAACATTTCTTATGACAGGTGATATGATAATACGGACATCCTCACCGCAGAAAGGTAGTAAAAAGTCAGATAAAAAGGAAACAACACCAGAGAAATCTGATCCCATCCAGGTACCTAATACTGCTGTTAGTCATACAGTGCCAGAGACTAAGATCCCAAGAGTGAAAAAATCAGGGTCTCCAAAGTTAGACTTGGAGAGTAAGGGTAAGCCCACTGACGAAGTTACGATGGATAAGAAAAATCTGACTGTGAGTAAAACGACTCCTGATGCGGAGACACCATCACCTGGGAGGGATGAAGTGCCTCTTGTAGGGGACAAAATACCCAGTCCAAGCGTGGATAGCAATAAGTCATCACCTTCCAGTTCCTCACTGGAAAGGGATATGAATGGGTTGAATAATCATAAAGATTTGGATAAGTCCTCCTCGGATCCTCACGTTGTGAATAATAATAAGGAATTCGCTGATAAAGAGGAGGAACAGTTATCCGAGACGAGGAGTCGATCAATGGTGGTGAGTAAAAGTGCTGAAAAGGTGACACTGGCTGATTTGCAACAAAGAGCATTAACTGTGCGGAGTAGCAAAAGTCAGGAAAACTATTTGGAGAATTCTGATTCTTATTTATTGGTGGATATAGAAATTGATGATAAAATTGCATCATCGGTGGACGCTTTGGTGTGTGACAAGTCGGCAGAAACGTCACTTGAAAAAATAGCAAATTTAGACAATTACAGATCAGAGGATCGTATATCAAAAAGTTTAGATAACTCACCCGAGCGGCATCCGAGTGGGACAGATATTTATGATGACAAAGTTATAGTGCCTGGTTTTATAAGTCAGGAAGAGCAGCAGATTTCTGCGGATGGGAAATCTGATGAACGTTCTGGAGAATCGGATTCGGAGTTAGTTCTTGAACAACCATATGGACCCGATGAAAGTGAAACGGACACTTTTGATGAAGGTGGTGCTACTGGACGCTTTGGAGACCAACATTCCAACTTGGAGGGCGCTATCAGTCAAGAAAATGACGGAGAGAATTGTTCTGATACAGATAGCGTTTATCATCAGCCGACCAAGGACGTTGACCGTCCATCAGCTTCAAGGCTTGCCAAGAGACTTTATAATCTCGATGGATTTAAAAAATCAGATGTGTCTCGACATTTGAGCAAAAAGTGAGTTTCAGATTTTGTCTTCTAAACTGTCAATATGTGAGCCATATGTAGTGTGTGCAAAACATTTTGGATTGTAGTGTTGGCCTGTAGTTCTTTGGCATATGGCCCTATTCAGTCACCAATTGTCACTTTGCACAGCATGCCTCAAAGAGTCATGATCATACCTCACGAACACCATATTGATCAAACGTCATTCCTACATTTTGCTCAACCCATTGCTCTAGACGTGAAAGGTGTGACAATAATGTTGATGCTGATTACACCTGTCATGATATGACCTTTAAATTTCCTACTGGTTTGAATTCCTCGTTGGCCACATTTATTTCAAATTTACTTATAGTCATCATTTATAGTACCGTATGTATCATCTGTGACCTTGACCTGGTGACCTTGAACCCATCTGTCAATTACTTTCTTTCAGGAATGACTTCGCCCAGTTAGTTGGAGAGGAATATCTGAAATATTTTGATTTTACCGACGACACTCTCGACATGGCTCTAAGGAACTTCCTCAGCAAATTTGTATTAACAGGAGAGACCCAAGAGCGAGAACGAATCCTTGCTCATTTTTCGAAACGATATATTGAATGTAACCCCAACAGCTACGCCTCAGAAGGTGTGTATTTATGACCAGAACCCAGATGGCGACTGCTCGTTTTCTTACAGTCTTCGAGATATCTCGTTTGTTATTGGAAAATGTGTCAGCTTCTTTGTAGACAGAAATGAGACATGCAACTTGATCATGCTATGGCTGAATGAGAAAGTAGCCAGATTTGATTCTATACAATGTAGTATTTCATTTGAATCATCAGATTCGACATCGCTGTTCATGTCTTCATTGTCTGTTTTGATTCCTTTTCCAGATGCTTGTCATACCCTCGTCTGTGCCATCATGCTCCTTAACACAGATCTTCACGGTCAGGTAAAAATCACATTATTTTTGTGTCATCATTTTGTGCAGCTGAAACGAAACACAGCAAGGGTTAATAAACACAATGTGCAAGTACTCAGCTCGTGAAAAATACATTACTAAAGGATATATTGACAAAATGAACTAAATAATCCTGTATATACCCGTTCAAGCGAGCCGTAAAAACCCTCGAAATATGTATCACTAAAGTTGTACAGGTTTCCATAGCAACGATAGGAAATCCCGTAGGATACAGTGCCCATAGTAGACCTAGTGTAGCTTGCTAGTTTAGTACAGTTGCAGAAGATCACATTGATGTGATACTCTCTCAAATTGCCAATTTATAAATTTCATACTTGAATAATGTTACTCTTATCAGTTTACTGAACGTTGAGATAGAAAATTGATTTTTGTCTCTTCTTTAGCTTAGTGTCTTCAAGGAGACAAAAATTGAGACACACGCCAGTGACTATAATTGCTCTAGATGCTACTTCATTTGGCAGCAGATTGAACGCTTTTGCAGGTGCATATCCAAGACTAAGCACCATGTAATATGTGAGGTGGTCTAGGAAAACCCGTCTGAGGTCGCTTTTGAGGAAAGTGTTAATGGCCTTGGTGAACCTGCACATTTCAATAGCTGAAATGTACAACGTAACAGGTAAACAGTAGCAGATCAATGCACAAGCAGTCTGACAGCCCTTGTTGATCATTCAGCGACATCCGAGGGGTTTTCCTAGACCGCCACACATATCTTAAAAGTCAGTATTAAAATCATTGTGTATGTTATCATTTTCAGAACATTGGTCGAAAAATGACTTGTGGAGAATTCATTGAGAATCTTGCTGACTTGAATGATGGTGACAACTTTCCCCGTGAGGTGCTCAAAGCTATCTACAATGCTATCAAGGTGGAACCTTTATCTTGGTCACTGTGAGTATGAAAACTGCTGTGGCCATCAAAATATTCCCTTTTGAAGGTTCTCGCAATATCTCCTGTGCTGATTCCCGGTATAATGGGACAGTGTGTCACGACATAGTGCCAAACATAGTGCACTACAACGTATATACAGCCGTGCAGCAATGATGTCGGTGTACCGCTTTAATGCCGCTAAAAGCGAAAGCCCTGGCATTGAGATGGTTAACTCACATTGACAAGTGCATGGTGAACACATTACAGGAGATGGCTTCTGTTCATGCCTGGTTTTTCATGAGTTAATCATGCTTTATATCTTACATGTATGTGACAGATTCATTTGCAAAATTATTACCAGCGTAACTATTAAACCAATTCAATTTTAATTCGAAATATTCAAGCTGTCTGGATGAAGTATTGACACAGACTTTGGTATCCTATGTTATTGATCAGTCTCATGGGAAGTGGGTCATCTAGGCCATGGTAAACAACCATAGGCTTCCTCTGAATGTTGTCATTGCCATCGAGTTGTATGGTTATTGAACTCTGAGTGGGTCTAAGTGTAACAGAAGTTTTTAATGACATTATATTCTGGTCTATAAAAATGTTCTTCACACACTTCAGTAATAGTACTCGTGTGGAGAGAGAGGCCGTCGTAACATTCTGAAATGGTTTGCTAGAATCAGAAGGTTGAAAGAGCGCGAACCTGTAGATGGTAAAATCACTTGGTTCTTATCAGCAGGTTGTTATAGAAAAAAGCCCTGCTCTTAAAGTCTATTAATAGCATTGGCAGAGTAAACTGGAGGCAGACAAGACTACACTGCAGCTGATAAAAGTGGCTGGCTTTTCTACAGAATACTATTACAGCTGGGAAGAAGTAAGGTCACTTTGAGAACTGGTTGAAATAATCAGTGGTTACGCTGTGCAATTCCCGTTCAGTTTCGCTATTTCATAATAATAACTAGTAACTAAAATTCTTTGCCTATGAATTGGTTTTCCCGTAAAATGTGGCCTGTTGCTTTTGCAATTCACTTCTCATTTGGACAGATGACACTCCTTCTGTCGATTTTACAACTGGTGCATTTAGGGCTAATCAGTTCATAAAGAGCTGTTCATATTAGATACCTTTCCTGCAATGTTGTGCATCTGACACTGGAGCATTGAAAATGACCAAATGGCTCTGAATGTGTTGGTGCAAAACACTGATGAAGGATTACAAACTTTTTTGTTGACTCGTGAGAATGAAAGCAACAGGTGGATAAATGTGATAAGACTGGATATTTCTGCTGCTGGTTAGATACGAAATACACCTGAGGTTAAGACCATTCGTATGCGTTCTGCATGAGTTGTGGGCACCTCAGAAGATTATGACGAGGTCAGACTGCTATGGAATCCTTGGCCGGTGATAAATGCAAACATATCCGGTGATATTTACCTACAGTGGGTTGTCACTTCCGACTGGGATCTCACTACTTGGGATTCTTCAACAGCACTGCTTTTTGCTTCATGGCCTTCCAAGTTGTGATTCATGCAGACTTACCCTATCACTGACAATCTCTGTACCATAGGCTTGGCTAGCAATATCAACATTACTGGTGCCAGGTAGGCTACTTCGGGGCAAATGAAACAAGTGGTCAGTGTTTCCGGCAGGAATTTTTTTGAGGGGGAGGATAAAGAGAAAATTTGACAGAATTCTTGGTCAAAAACACATATTTAGACTTTTTAAGGGGGTGATATTC
>NMRB01000020.1:247494-288584 GCA_002633025.1 Notospermus geniculatus | reverse complement strand
GACCAGCCGAGTCCATAGACAGCCAATCAGATCCTAAGTCTGTGAAGCCAATCCAGCGTAGTCTATCAGATAGGTACAGCTATAGGGCAGCTATTTATAAATCTAATGCTGATAATGACTTAATATAAGGGTCTGTTCACGTCAAGTTTTCAAAACAACTGTTTCTTGTCAACTTGACCTGACATGAACTCTGATAATGCTCAAAAGAACAATGTTTTCTGCTTGGAGATTTTCAGTCTGTTTCACTTTAATTCTTGGCCATTTTCTTCATTAAGTGTATTCCTGTTATTTCGCAGTGTGATGTAGCCATTTTGTAGTTCAAACTTCCACAAGAAAATTGCCTTTAAACTGACTGCTGAAAGCACTGAATTATTGTGACCATTTCAATGTAATCCAGCTATGACTGAAATTCTTGCAGACATTGTTGTACTTAATCCTTTACAATAACTCTGTATCATCTTAGGGCAGGAGTGATCGATCAATCCAGAATATAGATCCTCAGCTGGGCACACTTCTCCGCACACACTTTGTTTGGGGAACACTGTAAAAGAAAACCCAGCAATACTGCCTGGCCAAAACATTGTCCATTTCGCCTAAAATCAGTTGTGAAGAAAGCTCTAAAGTACGTATAAACCATCTGGACCCCGATGGGAGGACCCTTTGGTTGTCAGGCAGACCTTGGTATTGTTGGTGAAGTCAGGCTATTGAAATGCGTTTTACATCCTGGAACTCCACGTGTAATGGCTGCGTCAAAAGACTATGCCACTACGAGTGTAGTCGGAGGGTGCAGCGATGTCACAACCCTTGGTAGCCAAGATGTGTGTTTTATTAACAGGACACTTCCAGCCAATCCCATGCACATGCCTGTGTTCAATTTCGAATCAAGGTCTGTTACATGTTCTATTTTGAACCAAGGTTCAGCTGGTTAGAAAACAATGTGCGTTGGACCGTTTAGAGTAAACCCTAAATTCATTGTTGTCCAGTTACTAGGGGTTTCACTGACATACGCCCATCGGGGTCCAGATGATTTAAACATACTTTAGTTACAAATTTTCCCGGCTTGGTTGCCTATGTTTGAGGAAAGTAATGAAGATCACAGTTTCTCTTCTGTGCAAGGAACTTCACATTGAAGTTGTTTTACATCTGTTTCACATTACTGATCACTCCTGTTCTCAGAAACTATCTGAATTTCCAGCTGTACAGTAACTTGCATTGCCTGTCTTGGCTCATCACCATGCCTTGTGGGTGACTGGCGATCATTGCTTAGCTTCAGCACATCCAATTGGTTATGTTTTACAATCACTGCCATGCAGTGTTTTATCTCCGAAATGCATTTAATAAAGGCGAATGGTGGTTGAGGGTTTACACTTATGTTTCTTAGGTCTTCTGGGCACAGGATGCCACTACCGGTAGTCATTTCTGACGTCAGATGCCTTGCTAAAATTTGATAGAACAGGGTCAAGGACTTGGTATAGATTTCGTCTCCAGTTAGGAGCTAAAGTGGCATCATCCTGGTATGTACCGGTACCCAGAACTCCTTAACCTATGACATTGACTTTGTCGGTATGAAATCTCCAAGTCTAAGGACATTGGGTGATGAATAAAAGCTAGCAGATGCTTTTACTACAGATTTGTACAGCAAAGCATGGTGCATTTGTACTGCAAAATCAAGTAAAAGCATTTGCTAGTCTATTCATCTGACCCATTGACTATTTCATTTGATTACTGAATGTCATGTATGATACCGGTAGTTACATGTGTTTAAACGTTCGTAGTTTCACTGAGTGGCCTTGTCATGTTCCATGGAAAAACCAATATTGCAAAAAGACTGCATTATGGCTTTAAAACATTAGCTTTGTGAATACCATGGATGAGCTTGTTTCGCTCAACGCTGTACTGTTTGTTTTATTCTAAGAGGAAGCTGTTTAAGTACGTGCCTCTTATCGAACGTGTCTTGGGGAACTACTCATGCTAACCATAGTAATGAGAAAATTAACTTCATAAAATCTGCTTGGCTGCCTTTTGGAAGGAAGATGGTCATGGCTGTCATATTTTTTCTTAATTTTTTGAATCGGATGCGGAACATTTTTACCAATACTCTGCATTATGTTTTGTGTTAACAAGTGGGACAAAACTTGGGATTTACCAAACAGTTCAGCTCTCGTGAAGGCCATACCATTCCAACTCAAGTTTGCCAAAATCTGCTCTACATTTTGTATATAGGTCAATTGGTGTGAATGAATTTGTGGCAAACTTCAGATGGACCTTTGTGTAAATCAGACCGTACATAGTGTGTCACTAATTAGTCAGTATTACACAACTCTCATTCTTTGTATGGATGCATGTCCAAGACATCAGCTTATCCAGACGGTCACACTGGACCACGCATATTCATCAAAAGGATGACGGTTGATCAACGAATGAAGACTTAGTTTTATAGGATAATGTTTGTTATGGATCATTGTTTTCATCGTGTCCAGCATCTTCCAAAATGCTTGCCAGCATACATTGTTCGTAGGCAATGATTTAGAAACTATCTTAAGCAATAACTTTCTGATTGTTATGGATGAAATCACTTTTGCGGCCTGGCTCATTTGATCAACTTGGTAATATTGTAGGCCTGTGCTTTGAGTGTTTTGACTGCGGAAGTTCACGGCTGCAACCTGAGTCTCCACTTGTCCTTGTCCATGTTGCTTCAAAAATGGAATATGGTGAAAATCTAGTAGTGAGGGAGGACAGAATTGGTGTATTCTTAGAGCTGGAGTGCAGCCATCTCTCTCTTTCTCAGGAAATCTTGGAAATTTCTGTTGTCTGAGAGTATCTTTCGTGTCCATATATCTGGTTGTGCACCCCTCCCTGCAGTTAATCATAGTTTGTACATGTACTGTAGCTATGTCATGAATACGTTTGCTGGTACTTGCTGTGGATGATCATTGTGTCTACGTTTTGTGCTCTAGCTTGCCTACTTTGATCTATGTGAGGTCAATCAGCTATTGAACTATTGCTCTTGTCATCCTGCTTCCTCAGGGCACTATCTGATATCACTCGGTTCACAGAGGCTGGAGCTATTTCCACAAATTGGTCTCGCCACTACTAAGTGACACCTAGTGGTGGCCAGTGGAACTGGACCAGGCCAGTGTCATCTGGATGGCTTTCATTTCACCTCATCTTCCCTCTCTCTTTATCTTGATGCCGGGAACAACGGACTTTAGATGTTGCACTGGGTGCAAGATTTTTTTTGTCCTGCTTAGCTTTATATCTTTGGTTTATATCTTTGGATCCCTTTTGCATCATTTGCATATTGCTTCAGTCGACAGTAAATGGGAATCTCAAGAAGCCATCCCAGTTAGTCATGTCTGTCTGCATTTTCTCATAAGTTATCAAAGAGACTACTGCTGAATGAAATTCTAGCTTGAAAGTTGGCTATATTTTTTATCTTTTTATCAATTTTTTCTGTCGGTGTGTGTTTTAATTATGTTTTTGTCTTACTGCCACAGGATGCATTTCAACAGGCTTTTTACAGATTTTATGTTTAAAGCATTTGTGGATGAAGTTCAATACGATGTCGATGGCTCAGTGAAACAATAGGGACATTAATGCACATCTTGGATGTGAGACCTGATCATGTGACCATTACATCCACCAATCATGTTCTTTCATTGAGAAATGATTATTTCAAGCAGATGTTGTTCATCATGTTTGTACATGAAATTTTTCCAGCATGTCCAGTTGATGTTTGAAATGTGTCAAGCTTTACTGTATGTCATTGGCGAAATATTTTATGCTTATTTTAAAGAATTTTCATTGTGATCTGTTGGTATCTCATGACTTACTTGAAGGATGGGATGGCTTCTTGATAGATGAAAATATGCATGAAAATCAGCACTTTTACTTTGGTTTGTATATTATCACTATACATACACTTAAATCTGAGTTTAATGTTCTATTTGTGTTCTTACTTCCCTTTCCCTGGTCTAATTTACTGCTCATCTCGTCTCTTGCACGCTCTCATTTCCTTTCACTGCTGTTCACATCTTGCAACATTTTGGCAAAGTGGTTTTATCTCTGAGTTTTTGCATCAATTGTCAGTCAGGCTCAGGTGGGTTTACGTTTGATATTTACTAATCACAGGGTAACTCTCTCTTCTTCATCTAGTCACAATTTAAGTACGGTACAGTAGCATGGATAATTCTGAACCAAATTTCTTGATGAATTTCTCTTCTGTCTGTGTCTTAGGCAGGCTAGATTGACCAATCCTTTGCTTGATTCATGACGCACGCTGGATTGACTGTTCCCTTGCTTGAGTCATGGTCCTCCTGAGTTGAGTGTTCATTTCTGGTGGCCCGCTCCTCAGTTCGAGTTTATTTGTCTGGCATGTGTCGAGCAGCGTTGGTGTCTTCTGATAGGCCTACATGCTTTTTATGTTCGAAGGTGATGCTTGTGTTCTGCCAGTTACCTATATACAGTCGAACCTCGCTGCACTAGCTTTGAAATGGGAATCAGTTCAGTCTGTTGCTTTTGGTGAAACATTCATTGAAACCATGATAAGATCATCAGTTGGTTTGTCACTGTTATACTTGGTTATGGTGGACTTCATGTGGTTGTTCGTTGTAGATACAATCATTGTTTTAGCATGTCAGATATCCGTTGCCTATCCGTGTAAAAATACCATCGTTGAATCGCAGTCATGGCACAGCAGATGTAAATATGTCATTGTTTACTGACAGCCAGTTGAAGCTGTTCAGCTAGGGTCAGATAGGTGTTATCATACCTACCGCTCTTGTAAATAGATGTTTTTAGTGTTTTTAACTCAATACGGAGGAGAATATGTGTCCCTTTGACATCTGTTACCCGATAATGAGAAATAGCTATAGGTCTTGCTAGCAATAGTCAGCTGTCTTTTACTCTCAAATCATGAATGTTACATTGCGGCTACATCCCTACAAGGACTGAAAGTAAAAGGCAGGATCAACATGGGGAAGGTAACAGGAGGTCTGAGCCTAGGCTCCATTAAAGCTTATTAATCCACAGTAGAGTCCACCATACTGAAAGTGTGTCACAATAATAGAGCTCCCTCCATATCTCCCTGTCTTGCCTGGTCTAATAGCACATATTATCAGTCCTTGTAGAGATCGATATCCTTTGTAGGAACATGGGAAGGAAGATGCCAGCTGGTTTGGGTGATGTCAGGTTGACTTCATGTAAGCATGATGTCCAATTCATCTTAATAGTTGACATAGTAAACTGATAACACCATCAGCTTTGCATTGGAAAACATGATATCAACTTGACATCTGCCTTATGCCATTCTGGTCATCCACACAATGTTCAAAAGTTCTCAGAGGTCAATCCTTCATCAGTTTTATGATGACAAGCATTTACCGGTACCCCACAGAAAACACACCACCAGTACACTTTCAAAGCTTTAAGTCTTGTGTCATTCAGTAACAGTTGAAGCCACTGTTACCCTGTTAGTCCAAGAAACTGATCACCAGATTTCTGTTGAAGGATTGACCCTGATGAAGAATATGTTTGATTGATTGTTGAAGTCTTTTATGAATACAGTAATGCTGAAATCCTATGACTAAAGATATTGGTTGATAAAGTCCCAATATAGCACTTTATCTGGTATTTTGTAGAATATTATGAGAACCTATTGGTTGATGAAGGTAAGTCAATAAATAGATAACTTATGGGAGATGGTAGTCTTTTTGATTTTCTATAATCTTTCATTTACAGGGTTGTACCTACTTTTCATACTTTGATCATGGTAATGATCTTTGTTGATGAGATATTTTTGGCAGGTTGTGAACACCAGAGGCTTGTCCAATTCTGGCATGCCAAAGTCTCAACCAATAACAAAGCATCTTACAGATCAGTGGAATGACGTGCACAGCAGTGACTGCTGATTGGATAATAGTGTGACAGAGCCATCTGGTGTTCATCTTTGGATACTTGCATCATTCTTTTGTGGTGGTCTGCGGAGTGTGACCAGAGGAATGATTTCACAGTCGGAGCTTGTTGCATGCAGAAGGGAGATCTTCAAATTTGACCCAGAATTATTTGTGGCAGGCTGCATGACTTGCTTGTTTCTTGCAAATGAAACACAAATATTTTGGGCTGTGATTTACTGCTGCTAAAACATTTGGATATCGTTCTTGCTTTGCATCAACTAATTAACGTTCTTTCCATTTATAGGGGCTGTATTTCTTCTGTTGGTGCATGGCACAGTCTGCTGGCACAGACACTCAGTCTTCCAGTTCAAATATTCTTTATGTTCAGAACTTTGGCATTATTGACTTGGGGGAAAACATTTTGTGAGAATCCAATGAAAATATCGTACATGTATTTTTCAGATGTCTTGATGCTGACATAGAACCAAAGGGCTATAGGTAATAGTCAAATAATTCTCTCCAACCTTCAGCCTTCTGTACATCTTCATTCTAACCAGCCTAAAATCATGACAAACTGCACAGTTCCTCAACTCCGTGCCGTCAAGCAGATGTAGGAAGCAACCTTGAGAAAGCTTTCCGTGGGTTTTGCCTATAGTGAGATTAACTGTAGTTAGGCTTGTAGGGTTGGATTCAAGTGGTTCATAGTTGAACTCGAACTCTCTGTGTTATATTCCTAGTACCAGACATGGTTCACCAATACAGTGACAACGACAACATTTACAATGAATATCAAATAATCCATTTGAAAAGTGTGTAGTTTTCAGCAACTAAAATGAAAGACAAGATTGTTTGCTTAGATCTTTGAGTGTTTAAGGACTAATATAGTTTGTTGCACCGTGTTTTGTGTTTTGCATGCAACTGCAAATTTGGACTAACCAGAAAAATAACTGAGCTTTTGGGATTCCATCTCACCAGCCACTCTCAAGCTTTGCCAACGTAATCAGACTTGACTGATGATACTTTTGTTCTTGAAACAATGGAGATGTCACTCATACTTCCCCCTGCATACATCACAGCCGCCATGGCTGTTTGTGACGCCATGCCGGTGACTGCTACGCCATCTGTCAGAAAGATACATAAAATGGCATGTCCTGACCAAGTCTCTGTTACTCATGGGGTATCATTGCTTTGAGACAGCTTTCAACTCCATCCTGAATGCTCAATGTATCCATGCTAACTTGTACATAGAATGCATGCAATTGAAAGAATCCTCCCAGTGAAGATCTAGAGTGACCCTCATTGCCTCCTTGGGTTGCTCGGACATTTTCAGAAGTTTCAAAACAGAGGAAGTGATGAAACCTGCAGTAGAGGGAGGTGACATATTCCCTACTTGATGAAGTGAGGAAAGAGGATGACAAGGGACAAAATGTGACAACCTTGCTACAGTGCTGCTGTTCCTTTGCTCACTCTTGATGTGAGATGGTTTCAGTTCATTCTGGAAAGAGTCCAGTCTCATTTGATTCTACTATAGGAACGAGCAGGGATTCAATCAAAGGAATGCTGAATTTCTCTTAACTGATACTAAAAAAAAGGTGCTTATGATCAAGTGTAACCTATGTTTGGTACAAGACCTCTAGTTTTACCCAAGGGGTGGCCTGTTTCTTTCAGCCGTAGGTGGCGGCCTTGCAGAAACTGAAATGCACACATCCTAAAGTCTTTATTGTGTACATATGGAATAAGCTTGCATGTTGCCACTGGTAAATAGAGGATCTTGTTCCAAGATATTGGTCATACTCTCCATTCATTAGTGCCTTTAGTGAGGATATCCTCAACATTGTATCATGTCTTGTTGACTTGAATCACACCAAGTTTCTTTCAGATGACCTCGGATCACATGATTTCTCTTTCCTTTCAAGGACAGTAGCCTCTTCACCCACACTTCGCATGCCTTCACAAGAATTCGACTTCGAATCATCAGGAACTCAGTATGAGACAGCTTTATGAGCACGATAGGCTCAGACCAACCAGAGTGTAGAATAGTAGGGTTTGGCTCTGCTTATAACTATCTAAGTACAAATGTAACATGCTATTTGCACTTCACAAAAGCTGGTGGTGAACGGATCCCTGTGTGTTTCTGAATGATGTGGTGAACTGTATCTGCTGTATGCTTACCAGTATATCAAATCATTCCGGCACCAATTACCAGTATGATTTGAACAGTTCGCTGATGAACCCTGCTTTCAGCATCACTGCTTGTTTTGCAAAAAAGACAATGCTGTCAGTTACACTACATTGTACAAGGTAATGCATGACGTATTTATTGGTGACCTTCTGGAATATCAAAGAGACAAACAGCATCACTGCTTGTTTTGCAAAAAAAGACAATGCTGTCTGTTACACTACAAGGTAATTCATGACGTATTTATTGGTGACCTGGAATATCAAAGAGACAAAAAAAGTGACCCATGTTTTTTGCAAGGGCCAGGGGGCTTAAATGACAAATGACATTGATATCATGAACCTGCTCCCCAGCCTATCTTGAAGGGCCCCCCAGGACATAATTATAATCTGGCTGAGGTGCATCCAGCATCTGTTCTCTCCACTTCTGGTAAAAATACACCCGCATCATATCAGTTATGCTGTCGATCTGCCTGGGCGAATCATACCATCCATCCATCCGAGATTTCATATCCTGCCATTCCATTATGCAGTATGCGATGCTTTTTGCTTCAATTGCTTTGTAAATTGCAGAAGTATGTTGACTTTTTTCACCAATGCCAGAGCGTCATTGTGATGGGTTTTTCCAGCACTTCCTTCTTTGAAATGGAATGTCATGAAATGGAAAACCAAAACAAATCAAAGAAGATGACTGGATTGAGGAGTTCCTGCTAGCAATCTGAATGTCACAAAGGCGCATAATAAGCAAGAAGTCAATCTCCAGAATTCACGAATTTTCGACCCCAACCGGGGTCTTTTTCAAGTGGAACTTTACAATCTGAAACTTTTCAGATTGTAAAGTTCCACTTGAAAAAGACCCCGGTTGGGGTCGAAAATTCGTGAATTCTGGAGATTGACTTCTTGCTTATTATCATTTTGTGTGTCAATTTTGTGCTATTCTGTATCTTGGATTCACAAAGGTGCATACACACCAAAACCAGTTTCCAGCGTGTTCTGCAGTGTGGTTTCCATGAGCCAATAACTCCCATCCCATGGTACTTCAATGAAGTGTCCACACACTGCAGAAACGATAGAGGCAAAACCAATTTCTATGTGGACACTTCATTGGAAGCCATTGGCTTGTGGGAACCGCAGTGCAAAATGTGCTGGAATCTGGTTTCGGTGTACGTGCACCAAAATGGTCCTGGGTGCACAGTCATTTCTACTGTTTACTGATCTGAGGTGAATTTTCAGCCGCTTCACTTTCTTTACTCTGGTGGTGGCAGCAATCAACTAGCTCAACTTTGTACCATATGTTGAGGGCCTCAAGACATGCAAGTTGCACCTCGCCATCGCTGAATTCCTTTATCAGCTTCATTCCTATGGTGTCACTGCTTTCCCATGCAATTTTGTCCCACTGTTGTCATCATCTGCCTGTTTTCAGTGCTATAGAGCCTGAGCTCCCGAAAAAAGTGATTTCGAAAGAGTATTCCGTCATATAAAATGGCAAAGAGTAGGTACGGTAAACAGGCAGCAGTGACAGACCAATTCCCCACCACTGGTTAAGGTGCATCCACAATCCCTGCTCAACTCTTCTCTAAGGTTAATTACACCGGCATTATTCTGTCCATCCTTAGCTAATCATGGGTTCTTAAGCCCCTATTACATAGAGCTATACGCTATTCGGTATTCGCTATTTGGTATACGGTATACTATTTGGAAAAATCGGACATGCACGAATCGAACAAGAAGAGAATAGCGTGCCCTCAGAATAGTTTAGTCTTATGTAAACCACTCATTGAAATAATCTTGTTCGATTCACACTATATGCGTGCCCTTCGAAACGTGCCTAGAATACCGAATAGCGTATAAGCTCTATGTAATAGGGGCGTTAAGTGCTCACTCACTCCGTCACCATTTGTGGGTGTGATGAAAGGAGCAAGCTCTAACAAGAACCTCTGATATTCTCTGGATGATTCTGCCTTCCCTCAAGGCCTTGCTGCCCTCGAGTGGTAAATAGCAACATCCTGCACATCACAGGCTGGTTCACAATTCCTCTTAACTTTGGAGAAATTTATCCCTTGATTCCCATACCATGACCAGTGATCAGTGTGACAGGTCTTGTGATTCCTTACCATATATGCCATTTGAAAGCCAAGACGTGCAGAATAGCCTGGTCTTGTCAATATGACAAAGTGATGCTACTGGATTTAAATGTATGCGAAGGAATAAAATCTAGATTCTAACAGCACCATCAGTTTGATTTAATGAAGCACAGAGAAGGATTGTTTTTGCCAGGATTACTGTGGCCTAACACTTCTATTTTTTCTCCTTCTGTCATAGGGCAATGGAAACTGAAGACACATGGCTGTGAAGATCCTGGACACCAGTGTCTCCAAAGAATTAGGAAGACTGCAGCTGGGATGTGCTGTCTAAGTGCAACTTCCAGAGACAAGTATCAGGCTGGCAAAACAAAAGTACTTGTTTACCGTCAAGGACACAACAACCAATCGAAAGATGCCTGCTATACATACCGGTACCGGTACTGATGATCTGTGTTGTATTACCTATATTGGACCATAGCTTATGTAAAAGTCTGTTCACAATAAAAGTCTCAAACAAGAACCGGAGGAAATCTATTACTCTTGGGTGTCCTAAGCATCTCATGTACATTACATATCAATATCCAAGTCACTTCGTTGTAATCTTCTATTTAAAATAATGAATTGAAACAAAGTTTGGCAAGAGAGAATTTGAAGTTTTTGGTCCGATAAATGTATCTCAGTTCATAAGATGCCAGTTAGGAGGTTTTTTTTGTTAGTTTTGTTCAATTAGTAAGAATCCAGTTAGGAGGAAATGTTTGTTATGCTTACCGTAGTTTTATTCCAATGTGAAACTTGGGAAATCAGTCTGAGCTGACTTAACCATGAGAATGGCTTCCTGGTATCACTCACTGCTTATTATTCAGTGTATTTTATTATTCATATGCCGAGTGAAACTTTCTGTACATCTTATCTCACATATCATCTACAGGAAGGTTAGTTACCGGGGTATATTAAAAATCATGATTTCACTTTCCAAGATTCATGGAGCTGTGTGGAAGCATGTTGTCAAGTGGTAGTATGCTTTATCTAGCTAGTTTGTGTTGAGTGGATTAAGAGATTAGCTTTGTGTGTCTTCACTTGTGTGTTCTAGTTCCATCTAAAATTGTGATGATAATGTGTTCACTTTGTCATTCTTTGTCACATATCTCATCTGATCAATTTTAAATTGATTCAGTTGCGTATTAAAAAGATAATCATTGATGATGTGAAATTGTTATACTGTGATGTGAGATAATGTTTTGTGGAATGAATGAAAATGTGTACAGTGACTGTGTAAAAAATGACATACAATGTATCCAGAAAATAAATATTTGATAAATTTTAAAGAAACAGATTTTTTTCTCAATTTACCAATATTCAGTCACTATCCAACCGAACTTGTCAGAATTTTCGACACAAGAACCTCCCAGTGCAGAAATCAAGGAATGCATGACAGATTGATATCATGATATTATTGGTTACAAGACCTCCACATCATCCAAAAGAACCATTGGGTAATGTGAGGAGCCATGAGGATATGCCTAAAGATGGTCACGCCCATGCCGATGACAAGCGCACACGTGCTAGTGCTATATTTAGCTTGTTATGGTCATGTGAGTAAATATTGAATGGAATTGTGGGATAGAAAGACTCGCCATCTTGTTTGTTTGGAATGTGACACCTCAAATTTAACCCCCGAAAACTCATTTAAATGACCGTTTTACCCACTTTATTTCTTCCTGATTATCATGTTCAGAAAGGATTGAAGTGTGGCATGTAGAAAGATGGATAATAATTGTGGATGAACTGAATATATGCTGAAAGTATGCAGCCACCATGTCGTCAGGGAAGCCGTCATATGATGATGCATGTGGATGTGTAGGCAACCGACTGCGGAATGATGGCCGCGGCCATGGGTTATGAAGGGGGGACTTCTGGTTGGAAAAATGTTGTTGAAACAAGACGTTCCAATGAATTACAAGACAAGGGAGGTCCCACACAGAGTATGACAGGGCGGTACACCCGGAAGGTGGTCCCATTAGAAGTGTAAGTTTCGGCTTTGAGATGCAGTGTTGAGTGTAGTGCATGCAGTGCACTGCACTGCACTGCACTATGCAATGCACTATCACGCACTTAGCCCAGGCGTTATGTATTGGCCTGTTTTTGCATGCACAAACACAGTGTCACGGTGTGACAGAACAGGTTCAGTGCCTGTCATGCATGATGTCCTGTTGCTGTCGTAGATTTGTATTGTATCATTATATCACGAAATATGTTCGCGGGGAAAAATTCTAGCAAAAATCGCGAATTGCTGCCTGCGGCGCTTGCTAAATTTTTTCTGCACAACCAAATGCAAATTACCATCGACACCCGACATAACGCGAATTTTGTTTCCCGCTAAATCCTATATTGATAAGTCATCAGCACCAGTTGACCAATGCAGCGTGGGGATTCCCATCGTGATGTCATTCCCGGAGTCTGCCTTGTGCCCGGAAAGAGTGTTTACACAAACTTAAAACAAGCATTGCAGTATGCAGCTGATAGTAGGCTACAGGTCGTGCCAGGATACACAGCTTCCTGCTTCCGGAGAAGTGTGGTGTCAATCTTCTTCATTATTCAGGGTGTAACACTCGCGAATATATTTCCCCGCAGAACATTTTTATAAGGCCCTTTACTGTGAATATTTCTCCCCGCGAATGTTGGATTTTCAGGCCATTCGCGAACATTTAGGACGTGAAAATATTTCGCTTTACAGTAATGGATAATTTTCTCCACAAATCAAGCGAATCAAGAATTGATCACCGTGCACCTGTTAGCTACAGGCTACAACAGGAGGTGCCTATAGGGCCTACAGTACAGCATACAACATGTACCTCCATGAGTAGAGAGGAGGGCAAGGCAGACTACATGTAGCCTACTAGGCCATGCTTGCCCTGCCCAGTGCCACGTGGCAATGCGGCCTACATGTAAGCTCTTACCAGTGAATATATTGTCAGTTGCCCCATCTCGCAGTTTTTTCTTGTTGCCAGTTCAACTATGATTTCCTTACTATGGAAATCACAGTTGATAGATGTCATGTGATTGTGACTCCTCAGGGGCACATCTGTGTATTAAAATACGATGTATCAAGAAGTTGTGTATCTTGCATTTCTTGTTCAACCTGATCAATCAATGTAACTCTCCAAGAAATGAACTGGGTATTTGTTGTCATGTTTCTAGGTTGTCCGTCTTCATTATTAAATATGCATAAATGATGAATTGTCATGCCATCATAGATTGTATCCAGTCAACCATAGTGGCAGAAGTGCAATTTGATTTGAGGGATCATTGCACCAGTGTAGCCATGTAGATTTGACTTGATCTTCAGTGTGAAGTCAATGGGGAATGAGTGTAGTGGAAAGTAAGCCATACATACATGTATTTTATGTGAATTCAGCTTTATATTTGCCTGGTATTGTCTTCAAAGGTCAGTAATGTGATTTGATGCATCACCCAGCTCCTAATTGAGGTACTGTATTAATGCATTTGCCAAACTGTGGAAGGAATTTTTTGGTGGACAGATACAATAATGTATTTGTAGCTGAAGATGCACTTCAGTTACAGTATTGTCATGTTAGTAGAATGGAAGCCCTACTGTGTCCATTCCCCTGTGTGTTTAGGGTATTGTTGTATCGGTATTTTAAATTTTTCCATCTGAATTGTCAGCATTAAAGGGACTAGGAAAATTTTTTGAAGCTTCGGTTACAAAATGCTAGTCTTTCATGATAAATTCCCACCGTCAATTCACTTTTTCAAATAAGTGTTAATTACTGGCATGCAGACAAATCAGTCTTCACCACACCATGGAGAATTCACCACGTCACTGGCAACCTATCGCTGTATGTTTTGTATGGAGCGAGCTTGTACTCTAATGTTGATTAGGTTCCCAGTGACGTGGTGAATGCTCCATGGTGTGGTGATAACTGATTTGTCTGGGTGCCAGTAATTAACACTTAATTGAAAAAGTGAATTGATGGTGGGAATTTATCATGAAAGACTAGCATTTTGTAATAACCGAAGCTTGAAAAAATTTTCCCAGTCCCTTTAAGCAGAAGTCTGTCAAATTGTCTGTTGGAGTGAAAAGATTTCTTCAGGCCAAATGCCAGCTGCACATGGTAAAATTTTCATATGATTCTTTGGTTTGATTCAGGACTTCATGTACAGAAAATAAAATGTAGACGAAAACATACTCAGAAAATTTGGTGAAAAATTTGACCATGTCTGTGTCAGTAGACATAGCCCTTATCACTTTATTTGAACTTCAAATTGCTTTCATGTCCCGAAGTTCATGAATTCAGTTTGTATATGGTCAAATGGTTGTGAATGTACCCTTTTCTGGTTGAATTGAAAAGGTTTCTTGTTTTGTTCCAAACACCATCGCATAAGTAAGCAGCTTTGTCATGCACTTTCTCTTGAGGTGCAGACTAGAACTTTTATACATTAGTTCAATCTAATCACTTGTACATTGTAGGCCTATTACAAATTGAATGGCTAAGTATAATAATTTCTCCTTTGAGTTCTCTATAAGGCTCCAGTTCCATAGAGCTCACGTTGACACTTTTCACGCGCCACGCTTCACGTTTTCCTTTCGTTCCTCGATTCAGCGCACAACGAGACACACATTACCTGTCCTGTGACATGCTTTCTCCGAGGAACGAAAGGAAAACGTGAAGCGTGGCGCGTGAAAAGTGTAAACGTGAACTCTATGGAACTGGAGCCTAAGATTATATCAATAGCAGGCCTCAATGTTTGAAAATATGCAAGAAATTTTATACTTGTTCTCACTATTACTGTAAACTGCTTTATTTTCACAAAGTTCATGAATAGAAGTGTGAAATGCAATCATAATCTTGGGGCCAGAAAATATCAAGTTCAATCAAAAATAGATAAGAGAGGATGAAATAGCTCGTTTGGGGGAAAGCCATGGAAAAAAGCCTTGCCAATACCACATACATACATTCTGCTGTATACCAACTGTTTCCACTTCTTCAAAAATAATCGTCACAGTAGGCACAGGATTTGCTGTATTCTTGCACAATGTTTATCAAAGAACTGCCCAAATGGATTTCACTTTCCCCATAGATTATTAGTTGAGGTAAGTGTTGATAGATGTCCCCCTAGTTTCATTTGCTGGAGATGATATTGCTACATCTTACATGTTGATGTCTCTGCTATGAAATACCCTTGTTCATTTCATGGTTGCGGTGGTTGAGGTATCTTCAGTCTGAAAACTGCAATTGATGGAAATGGGCTGATGATGGCAATACTGTTCTTCAATCTATCTTGTAATCATTCAGAAAATCAGCCTTACTTTAGTGTTACAATACAACTCAACTGTTGTAGTTGCACATTGACTTGATTGAGCTCATCAATCTGTGTCCCCCTTCTCCGCAAATTACTGGTTACCCTGGATACCAATACAAACAGATCTAAACAAAGTAAAGATGATTATGTTGCCATGGTTACTTATGTAGGTTATGAGCAGGTAGGTAGTGGCGATATTTTATGTTGCAATGGTTTTACTGAGACTGACCATTGACCATGTGAAAATCCATGTGCCGCGCCTGTTCTGAGGACTGCCGTTCCTTGGCTCCAATACTGAGTGGTATCCCAGCAACAGCTTTGTGATTTGTTGTCAATGTCAAGATGCTTATGTGCCCATTTTATGAGTCTTCTCGCTATCTCTTTGCAAGCAGGTATCTTCAGAAATTGCGTTGCTAGGGACCGGCTTGGATACACTAATCTTTGACATCGACAAGTCCTGCGGAATGACATTGTATTGATTGACGAGAATCAAGTTTAGCTTTAGATTTATGTAGTCGTTAGAACGGATCACGGTCTACCACTGAGCTAACATATTCTTGTGGATATTTCATTATCAATTCATTACAAAGTCTTTCAAGTTTCATCGTGGTTGTGTTTTCTGTTTCCAAGTTGTTTCAGAAATCGACATGTGTTTTTGCATTCCAAGCAATTCTCACCTGGCAAACATACACAGCGATTTGTTATGCGTGGTATTCAGGAATCCTCAAAACAATAGACCTCGTCATTGAAACTTGATGATGTTGCAGTGATGAGAGCCGATTTGTGCATGTGATGTCACTGCACCGCACAGAGTTGTCCATTACAAGTGCAAAAATGTGATTGGGTGGAGCTCGTTTCAATAAAGCTTCATTAATCGCTTTGTTGCTGATTGTTGGAAAGTGTCTTCATGATTTGGTTTCGGGACAGTCCTGATGTCATGGTGTTGGAACCAATTGGATGATTACAAATTCGACTTCGATACTTGCACTGAGAGCTCCCAAAGGAATAAGATAGACACTGATGTTCAGTTGCAACTCTGGAGCTTAGCATTGATTGCATTGATTGCATTCATGCATGGTCAATTGGATACTAATTGTCAGAATTATTGTGCTGTGGGATAGTCCAGTTTCTGTATACCGGTAATTCCTGTGGAAAATGGATCAAATTGTGTGCAATTGCCGTTCAATTGGTTTGTGCATTCGTCAATGATTTCCTGTTGCTCAATTAATTGCATGAGTCTGAGGTCCTCCATGTCCTCAGTGACTTCTAGTGTAGCCACTTGAGTTCATTGTTAGCCTTGGCAAGGCTATGCAGCAGTCAGTGGAAAAGAGTAGCTCTTTCTCTTCTGTGTGGCCATGTTGCGTAGTCAAAGAAAAACAGTGAAATGTACCTGAAGAAGTAATGTTGGGCTGCTGTCTGAGACTACCTAGATGCAGGAGGATGCGTGCATGCTCCATCATCTTCATCCTGCAGCATTTGGAGCTTGGATCTTGGCGCAAAGACGTTGCTTCACCATGATAAAAGAAGTTGGCTACCTGAACGTTCTGTTCAGTTTCCACCGGATGTTACAAGTTGTTCAGTTTACAGATGGAGTACTGTCCTCTTCTTTACTTTAGATGTTCTGGGATGTTTTGTCTGCTTGTGGATTGGATGTACTTGTGGTAATGATGACCGATTACTGTTCACGATGTCAATTTCACCAAGTGTGAAATCAGGAAACGTACATTGTACGATTGTGGATCATCAGTGATTCTATGGGCCGTATTTTAGAACGTTCCTTAAACTTTAATATGAAATAGCATCGGGTTTCTAAGGTGCACCTTAAATCTATTGTTCTCAATGGTTTTACTAATAGACTTTTAAAGATCGACTTTAACGTTTAGGAACGTTCTAAAATACGACCCCATGCCATCATGTGACATGAATCCCGGAAGCATAAGTAACAGCTTGTCTTCTGTATTCACCAAAAAGTAGACCAATTTGCTCAGCATTTCACTCTTGTACTCCCAGTAGCATGACGGCATGCTACTTTTATAGTTTTTCAACATATTGCCAAAAAATTTAAAATGTTCTGAAATAGCACACAAGAACTAAAGTGTTTTTGTTTTTCCCACAATCGACAGAACTCACTGACATAAGAGGTGCACTAATGAGTGTGCCACTACTGTGAAAAGTTGAAATGAATGAATTTTTAAAACCAACAACAGTACAGAAGTTAGCCCTACAGACCTGACAGTTCCATGAAGTGCTTTTGGAATGAGTTTTAGTATATAATTATTGTTGTATTGTTTGTGGCCATGGCAACATACCATGCTACCTGTACCAGATATATAGTTTTCATTTGAAATATGCTCAGATTGATAAACAGAAGACAGCTTTTTCAGAATCTTAATGCAATCTTGGAGGATTCCTCCAAGATGCAGTGTAGTTTAAATGAAAATAACTGTACCGTCCCATGCTTACCTGCTGACTATTATTTCTAATTCTATATATCCTTCCTGATTATCACAATCTAAATTGTTCTGCGGCAAAATTGGTAACAAAATTAAAATTGTTATGTATGCTTCCCTGAGTTCATGAAGATGTTATGATGACTGGCAGGCTTTGCTACCTAAAGATTGCTTTCTGTATTTTCACAATATGACGTTTATACAGAACATCAGCAGCTGTCGGGAAAACAATAACAAGAATGTGTTTTGCTGTGGAGACAGTTGCATTATCAGCATACTCTGGTCCTGTCGATTACATCATGGCTCTTGACAGTTGCTATAAGGAACATCACATGTACCATGCTAGACTGCTTCTCACAGATTGTCACAAATGGACCACACATTGAATGTCAAAATTGTGGAATAAATACAGGAGCCTATGGAGAAAAAAATGTCACAAAATGACAATTTGTGCTACACCATCATTGGGTGATGTTCTTGAGAAGCCATTAGAGGAGGTCCTCATCATCAAAGGGTAAGATGGAAATGGTCATACCTGAATGCATTGTTTTGATATACTCTATCAATACATGTTTTGTATGCAATCTGCCAATTAATCTCTTATCAGCAAAATCTATTGTAGTTGTACTATTTTCCTCTAGATGTCTCTGTTTACATTTCTTTCCCAATTCCCAATCAATATGGTAGCGAATGCACTTGATGATTGTTATGAAGGTTCTATTGGATTGATAAATACGAGTCTGCCCGTTAACTTTGTTGACATGGCCTCTGCTGTTTACTAGGGAAGACCTTAATGTCGTAAACTAAAGAAGAATATTTCTTAACTTCATTGTCCAAACATTCCTGTATACATTGTTTTGAATGTTGGAGGTTCACTTTAATAAGCCCAACAGTATGCGTTAGGTTTTGTATCTCGCGACGGCCGACATAACCTTTGACCTTTAGGCATCGTTGTATATGCATACATGATAAGACTCTTCAAATCTATCTGTTTGAATGATCTAAGTTACCAATTAGGTATTGGGAGCATTGTTGCTACACATAAAAGAATGAGTTGAAGCATGTTACATATTACCGGTATGTACCTGATGAAGGGTTAGTCACGCTATAATAATAATAATGTTAGTTAGGTAACAGCTCGTTGAACTTCTCAAGTGATGAAGGTATGGCGGCCATGTTTGTTTCGACATAGTATCAGTCCAGCCTCGCTGTTACATGTACCACTGGCTGGTTGGACAGGAGACGAGTCTTATCAAGGTGGTGAAAATTTCAGTAGGAGCGGATCGTTTTTTTCTGTGAAAACTTCTTGATATGGCTGCACCGAGTGTCCCTATTCATTCTGTCTAACCTCGGTCAGCGCATCAGTGCGATATTGTCATGCATTATTGGAAAATAACCTATTTACAATGTTCCAGCAAACATTGCTGTAAGCTTCAATGCTTATTAAACTGACACCTCGGAGAAATTCGATCATGGAAAAAATTGGCATGTAACTTTGTCCTGAGGCATCCGAAGACTTAATTTAAATAAGAATTGTCACGGTTTTGTCTGTGCTGTTCAATGTTTGTTGTTCCACGAGGGCTCTAAATCTTCCATTTGTGGTGTTTTCTTACAATTTAGAAACAAAACTGAAGGAAATGTCTTCAAATAAATGATTTCATTATATCTTGTCTGCTGTGCTTACCTTTTGTAGCTATATTTGGCAATGAGTGAATACAACATACAAATGTGATAAGCCACTTTTATGGCCATTCTAAATTCACTCTTTGAAGTTTTTTACTTAACTGATGTATTTCAATTGTTTGCTAAGAACTTATAAGCCCAGTTCATTGCAATTCAATACAGACCTTATATACTGACCCGCTTTGAAATGAATGTTTTGTTCATAAAATTTTCAATTATACTTTGCCGAGCTCATCTGCAATGTTTAACTGTTGCATTTACTCGCGCGTTCGAAAATCAATGCTGTATATAAAATCTGTTGGATGTATTATGCATCGTGACAAGCTGACATCTGAGATATTACCGTTCGCCTGTCGTGGTGCTTCACGCGCTGCACTGGATGTATTATCATTAACAATAATAAGATGGGCCTAGTAGGCATTTGGACGAGTAATATTTGCGAACGCTAGTGAAAGCATACATCGCAGTGTGTACTTAAGTGGAATTACCCCGAGGAAAATAGATCGGTAGATTTTACATTGTGTATTCGTTGACGTGGATTCTTCTTCAGTTGCTATGTGTATTCTGTGTTTTCTGCTATCAGGATTTATTCACGAGTAATATGACCGTTTGGATATCGACATTGTTGTGATACTTCCTCTAGTCTGAATGCGATGTTATCCCTGTTCTTCGCTGGTAGATGTTGATGGGTTTCAGTATGCCGTCATGAACTTATCACCTGCGATTTGGTGACATCGGTGATTTGGGGACATTGTGTCCCAATGTGTTGACAGTGGTTGCCATGTCTTCCTGGCTTTTGGAATGTGCAAGGTGGCGGATATGGCAGGGAATACAACGCGATGTTGGATTATGGGTGAAGTTGGAAGAGAGGAAATATGGTGTTGCCTTAATTCAGTGATGGGTGTAGGCTTCCAAACAACTTTGCTGTCTTCAAAATTATAGAGATTTTGCACCATGATGATGTTTATTTTGCATAAATTGACGTGAATTTTGAAAAAAATGGGAACTCATTTGTGTTGTCATGTGATTCCATGTGATTCATGGAAGATGGACGCCCTATCAAGAACCGGCTCACCTGCATGGTTGACACCGTTGGTCTTGTGAACTTCTTGTGGGTGTTAATAACGTAACTTGCATGTGTGAAATTCACTTTTCGGCAACTTTGGTGCAAATGTTTGGTTATGCAATCTATATTATCACCTTGGATGTCGTGAAGCATTTGGCAGAAGGCATTGCAAGTTACTTCGGCGCTGTCGCCTGTTCTTTCTATGGAGTACGAGAGTTTGAGAAAAACATCTTCCATATCTGAATGTCAAGCCACTGGATTTGCTACCTCTGATCTTGCTGATCACACAGGAATGGGAATGCTTTTCCTCTAGTCATACAAAACTCAGGGAATTTTCAAATATTGCTCACTTTGGATCTTTCAAGTCTTTCAACCAGTAACTCATTCAGGGAGAGGCGAAAGCTTTATTTGTGATAATCATCTGTCTCATTGGAATTAGACTTGACCACAATCCTGATCTCCACGATGGTTCTCATCCTTTACTGAATAGCTTGGATAGGCTTCACCGACATCTTGCTGATCACACAGGAATGGGAATGCTTTTCCTCTAGTCATGCAAAACTCAGGGAATTTTCAAATATTGCTCACTTTGGATCTTTCAAGTCTTTCAACCAGTAACTCATTCAGGGAGAGGCAAAAGCTTTATTTGTGATAATCATCTGTCTCATTGGAATTAGACTTGACCACAATCCTGATCTCCACGATGGTTCTCATCCTTTACTGAATAGCTTGGATAGGCTTCACCGACGCTTGTTCATTCTTATTCTATTCGATTGTGTATGAATCGAATGACGCAGCTTCAGGTCCTGCCTCCCCCTCAGTGGGGTGGTAACACACCACCGAAAGTATCTTCTGCACATCATCGGCGCCGTTCACGTGCGGATCGTAGTCTTCGCTATACAGACATTTATTGTGTGGGCAAAAAGGTTCCAAGGAATAGGTAATGATTTTGTTGCTTTACCGGTATATTTCTGTGGCAGTCTGATGTGGCACTGTTCAGGTTGCTGGCTATTGTTGGGGAACATTGGCAACCACAAATGTTACACCGGTCTTACAGATGGCCCCAAACCCTCACACTCATGCCACAGTTGTGTTGACTTAATTAGCAAACCAACTTTTTATGTAAGTTCAGATTATTTTGTACAGTTTGTTTGCAGCAAGAAATGAAAGTTAGAGTTTCTGATTAGCCGTGGTCATAATATTGGTTCTATTGTTTGGCATTGATACCATGAATGATGTTATGCTCTTTTCACATGTTTCAACAATATTTACCCTCGAAACAGCCTTGTTCACTCTCCCATGATCGCTTGTTGACTTACACTTTTTATCACCTGGATCATACAAATGTAGGTCAGTATGAAAAATTCATACAGTTACGAAATGCCCTACGCTGTCTCGCATATGAACAATTAGGTGTCGCTCATTTTGTGCAGTATGTTTTCATCATGTATTGAAGCGTATTTTTTATAGCATTTTACCGCTGACTGGGCACAGTCATTTACCATGTGGCAGTGCCCCTGTGGGACTGGTGGTGTGGTGACCAGGTCATGTTTGCAAACTTCTTTTTATACGCATGAAGTGAAAAACGTCCCTAGAGTTCACAGAGTTGGGGCGATGTGAACTATCGTTGACTGTCAGGAATGAATTGATCTCTAAAATACCCATGAAAACACAACACAATACAGCAAACTCCAGATTAATTGTGCAAACTTTGCTAAGATGGCTTTTCAGATTGAACACTTGTACCGGTACTTACTAGTATACTCCCATGAAAAGTGATATCCTCTGAGTTCACCATGTATCCATGGAAACATGGCTGTAGTCTTGTTTTCCTATTACCGTGGTTACCTGGCTATGTTGTTTCGAAAGCACTTCTGTGCAGTTCTATTCATTGGGATCATCAAATGCATATTGAAACAGAAACATAATGGTTAGCTCAACACCAATAAATTCTGCTAATGATTGTCAACTGACAGGTGATATTTTGCCATATGAATAAATTGAAGCAAATGCATTCTCTTCAGCAGTTAGAGTATCCTGGTGCCCTGCATGATTGTGTCAAAAAGTCTTTCTCTTTATTAAAAGTTGCCCTGTTCTGATTTCAGAAAAAGAGTCACATCTCTTGATGTTTGTGTAATGATGACCCATGTCATCTTAAACCCACACTTCGCATGCCTTCACAAGAATTCGACTTCGAATCATCAGGAACTCAGTATGAGACAGCTTTATGAGCACGATAGGCTCAGACCAGCCAGAGTGTAGAATAGTAGGGTTCGGCTCTGCTTATAACGATCTAAGTACAAATGTAACATGCTATTTGCACTTCACAAAAGCTGGTGGTGAACGGATCCCTGTGTGTTTCTGAATGATGTGGTGAACTGTATCTGCTGTATGCTTACCGGTATATCAAATCATCCCGGCATCAATTACCAGTATGATTTGAACAGTTCGCTGATGAACCCTGCTTTCAGCATCACTGCTTGTTTTGCAAAAAAAGACAATGCTGTCTGTTACACTACAAGGTAATGCATGACATTTTATTGGTGACCTTCTTCTGGAATATCAGAGACAAAAAAAGTGACCCATGCTTTTTGCAAGGGCCAAGGGGCTTAAATGACATTGATATCATGAACCTGCTCCCCCAGCCTATCTTGAAGGGCCCCCAGGACATAATTATAATCTGGCTGAGGTGCATCCAACATCTGTTCTCTCCACTTCTGGTAAAAATACACCCACATCATATCAGTCATGCTGTTGATCTGCCTGGGTGAATCATACCATACATCCTTCCCAGATTTCATATCCTGCCGTTCATTATGCTGTATGCGATGCTTTTTACTTCAATTGCTTTGTAAATTGCAGAAGTATGTTAATTTTTTTCACCGATGCCAGAGTATCATTGTGATGGGTTTTTCCCAGCACTTCCTTCTTTGAAATGGAATGTCATGAAATGGAAAACCAAAACAAATCAAAGAAGATGACCGGATTGAGTACCTGCTAGCAATCTGAATGTCACAAAGGTGCATACACATCAAAACCAGTTTCCAGTGTGTTCTGCAGTGCAGTTTCCACGAGCCAATAGGGAGTTTAAGAACTCAAACGATAAACATTAACTTTACGACAATGTTATTTTTCCTACTATATATTGCATTTTCGATACAAAAAATGATGTCGTCGTAAATTTAACGTTTATCATTTGATTTCTTAAACTCCCTAATAACTCCCATGGTACTTCAATGAAGTGCCATCCACACACTGCAGAAATCATAGAGGCGAAACCAATTTCTATGTAGACACTTCATTGAAATAGCGTTGAAGCCATTGGCTTGTGGGAACCGCCAATGTGCTGGAATCTGGTTTTGGTGTATGTGCACCAAAAGGGTCTTGGGTGCACGGGGGGGAGTCACTTCTACCTTGGAGGAATTTATAATTCCTCCATGTTTCTACCAACTGTTTACTGATCTGAGGTGAATTTTTGGCTGCTTCACTTCCTTCACTCTCGTGGTGGCAGCAATCAACCAGCTCAACTTTGTACCATACGTTGAGGGCCTCAAGACATGCAATTTGCACCTCGCCATCGCCGAATTCCTTTATCAGCTTCATTCCTATGGTGTCACTGCTTTCCCATGCAATTTTGTCCCACTGTTGTCATCATCTGCCTGTTTTCAGTGCTATAGAGCCTGAGCTCCCAAAAAAGTGATTTCGAAAGAGTATTCCGTCATATAAAATGGCAAAGAGTAGGTACGGTAAACAGGCAGCAGTGACAGAGCAATTCCCCAGCACTGGTTGAGGTGCATCCACAATCTCTGCTCAACTCTTCTCTAAGGTTAATTACACCAGAACTATTCTGTCCATCCTGAGCTAATCATGAGTTCTTAAGGCCCCTATTACATAGAGCCATAGAGTGTTTGCACCGGTGGCCATGTTGGAGGTATGAACAAAAGAATTTGTCGCCAGTCACGGTCTACGGAGATTAACTTCGATTGTTTTGGAAGTCTGTTCTTTTGTTGTAGGCCGGGGTTATAGACACGGATCCGTTTCTCCAATACGAGTATGGCGCTTGGAGACACGGATGATCCGTTTCCCGAACGGCCAGGTTATAGACACGGATCCGTGCCTCCAAGTTGATGATCGCTCTTGGAGACACGGATCCGTGTCACCAAGATGAGAATCGTCCTTGGAGACACGGATCCGGCGGAAAAGTGAACACTTGTGACAGTGTGGTGTAGTGCCGACGGTGATTGAGACGCACGTTCCTCTAGAAGAGACATTCGACCCGTTTAGTTTCAGGCCAAGCAAGTTGCCGCGACGGTCGACACGAAAACATGCCTACCGGTACCTTGGGCTTCAAGGCCCTACTTGTTGTAGGCCTTAGAAGTTGAAATGAGGGGATTCACGTTGTAGCACGATTTGAGGGTCATTTCTTACGCAAAGTCTCTCCGTTATAGGCCTCGAGGCCTACATGGTAGGCCCTAAATTTTTGTTTTGTAAGGCATGTAAGATCGGTAGATCTAGGCCTAAACTTCAAAATAAATCCATCCCCAAAACCTCCAATCCACCCCAAAACCTTCCCCTGGCGATCCTGGCCCTTTTTTATGCGGGTGCATATGGACAAGGAGTATGCCCTGGAGGCGAACTTTTTCCCTGACCCTAAAGTTCGGGAATTTTCTTCGGGCTAAGGCTTCCTTTACATAGAACTATACGGTATACGAATACCGCGGTTAACAATGGCTTCACGGTCGTGAATCCACTTGAAGCCTTTGTTAAATGGTGTTTTCGTATACCGTATACTTCTATGTAAGGCTTCCTGTACATAGAANGAAGACCTCTTTTTGCCGTTTTTTGCCCAAAATCCGCATGAAAATCACGTTTTTTGGTTGGCTCTGGGGGAGGCAAGAGCCCCCTCGCCTCCCTTTAAATACGGCCCTGCACTCTGTAAAATATTTCCTTTGCTGAATTATCGAACCTGAACTTTGTTTCACAACCAGACACCAGAAGAGAATAGCGTGCCCTCAGAATAGTTTAGTCTTATGTAAACCACTCATTGAAATAACCTTGCTTGATTCACACTATACACGTGCCCTTCGAAACGTGCCTAGAATACCCAATAGCCTATAGCTCTATGTAATAGGGGGCTTAAGTGCTCACTCCCTCCGTCACCATTTGTGTGCGGCGAAGAAAGGAGCGAGCTCTAACAAGAACCTCTGATATTCTCAGGATAATTCTGCCCTCCCTCAAGGCCTTGCTCCCCTTGAGTGGTAAATAGCAACATCCCACACATCACAGGCTGGTACACAATTGCTCTTAACTTTGAGAGGTTTACTCCCTTGACTCCCATACCATGACCAGTGATCAGTGTGACAGGTCTTGTGATTCCTTTTTATGCCATTTTAAAAGCCAAGACGTGCGGAATAGCCTGGTCTTGTCAATATGACAAAGCGATGCTACTGGATTTTAATGTATGCGAAGGAATAAAATCTAGATTCTAACAGCACCATCAGTTCAGAGAAGGATTGTTTTTTTGCCAGGATTACGATGGTCTATTAACATTTCTATTTTTTTCACCTTCTCCTAGGGCAATGGAAACTGAAGATACATGGCTGTGAAGATCCTGGACAACAGTGTCTCAAAAGAACTAGGAAGACAGCTGCTGGGATGTGCTGTCTAAGTGCGACTTCCAGAGACAGGTATCAGGCTGGCAAGACAAAAGTACTTGTTTACCGTCAAGGACACAACAACCAATCGAAAGATGCCTGCTATACATACCAGTACCGGTACTGATGATATGTGTTGTATTACCGGGTACCTATATTGGACCATAGCTTATGTAAAAGTCTCATGCAACGATGGAAATCTGAGGAAATCTATTACTCTTGGGTGTTCTGAGCATCTCATGTACATTACATATCAGTATCCAAGTTGCTTCGTTGTAATCTATTTAAATTACCGGTAATGAATTGAAACAAAGTTTGGCTGGAGAGAATTTGAAGTTTTTGGTCCGATAAATGTATCTCAAATAGTAAGATGCCAGTTAGGAGGAAATGTTTGTTATGCTTACCGTAGTTTTATTCCAATGTGAAACTTGGGAAATCAGTCTGAGCTGACTTAACCATGAGAATGGCTTCCTGGTATCACTCACTTCTTATTCAGTGTATTTTATTATTCATATGCCGAGTGAAACTTTCTGTACATCTTATCTTACATATCATCTACAGGAAGGTTACCGGGGTATATTAAAAATCGTGATTTCACTTTCCAAGATTCATGGAGCTGTGTGGAAGCATGCTGTCAAGTGGTAGTATGCTTTATCTAGCTAGTTTGTGTTGACTGGATTAAGAGATTGGCTTTGTGTGTCTTCATTTGTGTGTTCTAGTTCCGCCAGTTCCGCCTAAAATTGTGATGATAGTGTGTTCACTTTGTCATTCTTTGTCACATATCTCATCTGATCAATTTTAAATTGATTCAGTTGCGTATTAAAAAGATAATCATTGATGATGTGAAATTGTTATACTGTGATGTGAGATAATGTTTTGTGGAATGAATGAAAATGTGTACAGTGACTGTGTAAAAAATGACATACAATGTATCCAGAAAATAAATATTTGATAAATTTTAAAGAAACAGATTTTTTTCTCAATTTCCAATATTCAGTCACTATCCGACCGTGTCAGAATTTTCGACACAAGAACATCCCAGTGCAGAAATCAAGGAATGCATGACAGATTGATATTATTGGTTACAAGACCTCCACATCATCCAAAAGAACCATTGGGTAATGTGAGGAGCCATGAGGATAGGCCTAAAGATGATCACGCCCATGATGCCGATGACAAGCGCACACGTGCACGTGCTATATTTAGCTTGTTATGGTCATGTGAGTAAATATTGAATGGAATTGTGGGATAGAAAGACTCGCCATCTTGTTTGTTTGGAATGTGCCACCTCAAATTTAACCCCCGAAAACTCACTTAAATGACCGTTTTACCCACTTTATTTCTCCCTGATTATCATGTTCAGAAAGGATTGAAGTGTGGCATGTAGAAAAATGGATAGTAATTGTGGATGAACTGAATATATGCCGAAAGTATGCAGCCACCATGTCGTCAGGGAAGCCGTCATATGATGATGCATGTGGATGTGTAGGCAACCGACTGCGGAATGATGGCCGCGGCCATGGGTTATGAAGGGGGGACTTCTGGTTGGAAAAATGTTGTTGAAACAAGACGTTCCAATGAACTACAAGACAAGGGAGGTCCCACACAGAGTATGACAGGGCGGTACACCCGGAAGGTGGTCCCATTAGAAGTGTAAGTTTCGGCTTTGAGACTAGATGCAGTGTAGTCATGTAGTGTAGTGCATGCACTGCACTGCACTGCACTGCAATGCACTATCACGCACTTAGCCCAGGCGTTATGTAGGCCTAATTAGCAGTCAGGAACTTTTGCCGCATCGGGAGATCACCTCCCGATTGGGATTTTGCATCTCCCGACTGGGAGGTTGTGTCCGAAACGGGATATTATGTTGTAATTTTTTGTTGCTTGAACAGGAGGAATGTCTCGATCAGGCAGTTCAAAATCTAAGAACAGATTTGCGCATCACATCGCGCATTTGCGCATGGTCGTAACCAGTGGAAAACGTGAAACAAAGATCAAGGTTTGTGTGAAAAAAATTTCTGATTGAAGTAAATTTTCTGGCCGAGTTGACGTTGATTTTCCCCAATATTTGATGAAAGTTGGGAAGGGAAGAGAACATTGAAATCCCAATTGGGAGGTGTACGAAAACTCAATTGGGTTATTACCTCCCGACTGGGAGTTTTTTCGATTGGGAGGTCACCTCCCGATGCGGCAAAAGTTCCTGACTGATTAGGCCTATATGTATTGGCCTGTAGCCCAGGCGTTATGTAGGCCTAATTAGGCCTATGTATTGGCCTGTTTTTGCATGCACAAACACAGTGTCATGGTGTGACAGAACAGGTTCAGTGCCTGGTCATGCATGATGTCCTGTTGCTGTCGTAGATATCACGAAATATGTTCGCGGCCGGGAAAAATTCTAGCAAAAATCGCGAATTGCTGCCTGCGGCGTTCGCTAAATTTTTTCTGCACAACCAAATGCAAATTACCGTCGACACCCGACATAATGCGAATTTTGTTTCCCGCTAAATCCTATATCGATAAGTCATCACACAGGAACTTGTACCGCTAATTACGGGGGTCCTACCCCCTATATATATAATACAGACAAGGAATGAAACTCATGCCTTTTCTTGTACATGAATAGGAATGATCCGATGTCCCGTCGATTAAACACCGTTTTCACGGTCATATTCACTTTGACTCCACAAACAATGGCGTTCTAATCCATCCATACAAACCAAACATTCATATCAACACATTGGTTTTACCATCAACGGGTGATTTCACATAATTTCAACACAAAATATCCAGAATTTTCGAAAAATTTACACAAGAAAATCGCGAACTTCAGAATGAGGCTCAACAGGCAGCGCCGCCACAAAACACGGCAGCTTACGAAAACAATCCAGTTGCTACTCACTGATTGTTTTCGTAAGCCGCCGTGTTTTGTGGCGGCGCTGCCTGTTGAGCCTCGTTCTGAAGTTCGCGATTTTCTTAGTGATAGATGTCATGTGATTGTGACTCCTCAGGGGCACATCTTTTACTGTATTAAAATACGATGTATCAAGAAGTTGTGTGTCTTCATTTCTTGTTCAACCTGATCAATCAATGTAACTCTCCAAGAAATGAACTGGGTATTTGTTGTCATGTTTCTAGGTTGTCCGTCTTCATTATTAAATATGCATAAATGATGAATTGTCATGCCATCATAGATTGTATCCAGTCAACCATAGTGGCAGAAGTGCAATTTGATTTGAGGGATCATTGCACCAGTGTAGCCGTGTAGATTTGACTTGATCTTCAGTGTGAAGTCAATCAATGGGGAATGAGTGTAAAGTAGCCATACATATTTTATGTGAATTCAGCTTTATATTTGCCTGGTATTGTCTTCAAAGGTCAGTAATGTGATTTGATGCATCACCCAGCTCCTAATGAAGGTAATGCATTAGCCATACTGTGGAAGGAATTTTTTGGTGGACAGATACATGTACAATGTATTTGTAGCTGAAGATGCAATTGACATGTTGGTAGAATGGGAGCCCTACTGTGTCCATTCCCCAGGTATTGTTGTATCGGTATTTTAAATTTTTCCATCTGAATTGTCAGCATTTAAGCAGAAGTTTGTCAAATTGTCTGTTGGAGTGAAAAGATGTTCAACACAGGAGAACAACATGGCTGACTTCCAAATGCCAGCTGTGCATGGTAAAATTTTCACTTGATTCTTTGGTTTGATCCTAATTTCAGGACTTCATGTACAGAAAATAATATGTAGACTAAACATACTCAGAATGTCAGTGGACATGTAGCCCTTATCACTTTATTTGAACTTCAAATTGCTTTTATGTCCCAACCAAAGTGCCTGAATTGAGTTTGTATTTATGGTCAAATGGTCGTGAATGTACCCTTTTCTGGTTGAATTGAAAAGGTTTCTTGTTTTGTTCCAAACACCATCGCAGAAGTAAGCAGCTTTGTCGTGCACTTTCTCTTGAGGTGCAGGCTAGAACTTTTATACATTAGTTCAATCTAATCACTTGTAGGCCTATTACAAATTGAATGGCTAAGTATAATAATTTCTCCTTTGAGTTCTCTATAAGATTATATCAATAGCAGGCCTCATGTTTGAAAATATGCAAGAAATTTTATACTTGTTTCACGAAGTTCATGAATATAAGTGTGAAATGCAATTATAATCTTGGGGCCAGAAAATATCAAGTTCAGTGAAATAGCTTGTTTGGGTGAAAGCCATGGAAAAAAGCCTTGCCAATACCACATACATTCTGCAGTATACTAAATAAACTGTTTCCACTTCTTCAAAAATAATCGTCACAATAGGCACAGGATTTGCTGTACCGGTACCAGTATTCTTATTTATCAAAGAACTGCCCAAATGGATTTCACTTTCCCCATAGATTATTAGTTCAGGTAAATGTTGATAGGTGTCTCCCTAGTTTCAGTTGGTGGAGATGATATTGCTACATCTTACATGTTGATGTCTCTGCTATGAAATACCCTTGTTCATTTCATGGTTGCGGTGGTTGAGGTATCTTCAGTCTGAAAACTGCAATTGATGGAAATGGGCTGATGATGGCAATACTGTTCTTCAATCTATCTTGTAATGATTTAGAAAATCAGCCGTTTAGTGTTTACAATACAACTCAACTGTTGTAGTTGCACATTGACTTGATTGAGCTCATCAATCTGTGTCCCCCTTCTCCGCAAATTACTGGTTACCCTGGATACGAATACAAACAGATCTAAACAAAGTAAAGATGATTATGTTGCCATGGTTACTTATATGTGGGTTATGAGCAGGCAGGTAGGTGGTGGCGATATTTTATGTTGCAGTGGTTTTACTGAGACTGACCATTGACCATGTGAAAATCCATGTGCCGCGCCTGTTCTGAGGACTGCCGTTCCTTGGCTCCAATATTGAGTGGTATCCCAGCAACAGCTTTGTGATTTGTTGTCAATGTCAAGATGCTTATGTGCCCATTTTATGAGTCTTCTCGCTATCTCTTTGCAAGCAGGTATCTTCAGAAATTGCGTTGCTAGGGACCGGCTTGGATACACTAATCTTTGACATCGACAAGTCCTGCGGAATGACATTGTATTGATTGACGAGAATCAAGTTTAGCTTTAGATTTATGTAGTCGTTAGAACGGATCACGGTCTACCACTGAGCTAACATATTCTTGTGGATATTTCATTATCAATTCATTACAAAGTCTTTCAAGTTTCATCGTGGTTGTGTTTTCTGTTTCCAAGTTGTTTCAGAAATCGACATGTGTTTTTGCATTCCAAGCAATTCTCACCTGGCAAACATACACAGCGATTTGTTATGCGTGGTATTCAGGAATCCTCAAAACAATAGACCTCGTCATTGAAACTTGATGATGTTGCAGTGATGAGAGCCGACTTGTGCATGTGATGTCACTGCACCGCACAGAGTTGTCCATTACAAGTGCAAAATGTGATTGGGTGGAGCTCGTTTCAATAAAGCTTCATTAATCGCTTTGTTGCTGATTGTTGGGAAGTGTCTTCATGATTTGGTTTTCGGGGCAGTCCTGATGTCATGATGTTGGAACCAATTGGATGATTACAAATTCGACTTCGATACTTGCACTGAGAGCTCCCAAAGGAATAAGATAGACACTGATGTTCAGTTGCAACTCTGCTGCTTAGCATTGATTGCATTCATGCATGGTCAATTGGATACTAATTGTCAGAATTATTGTGATGTGGGATAGTCCAGTTTCTGTATAATTCCTCTGGAAAATGGATCAAATTGTGTACAATTGCCGTTCAATTGGTTCGTGCATTCGTCAATGATTTCCTGTTGCTCAATTAATTGCATGAGTCTGAGGTCCTCCATGTCCTCAGTGACTTCTAGTGTAGCCACTTGAGTTCATTGTTAGCCTTGGCAAGGCTAGCTATGCAGCAGTCAGCAGAAAAGAGTTGCTCTTTCTCTTCTGTGTGGCCATGTTGCTTCGTCAAAGAAAAACAGTGAAATGTACCTGAAGAAGTAATGGGCTGCTGTCTGAGACTACCTAGATGCAGGAGGATGCGTGCATGCTCCATCATCTTCACCCTGCAGCATTTGAAGCTTGGATCTTGGCGCAAAGACGTTGCTTCACCATGATAAAAGAAGTTGGCTACCTGAACGTTCTGTTCAGTTTCCATCGGATGTTACAAGTTGTTCAGTTTACAGATGGAGTACTGTCCTCTTCTTTACTTTAGATGTTCTGGGATGTTTTGTCTGCTTTTGGATTGGATGTACTTGTGGTAATGATGACCGATTACTGTTCACGATGTCAATTGTGGATCATCAGTGAGTCTATGGGCCGTATTTTAGAATGTTCCTTAATTTTAATATGAAATAGCATCGGGTTTCTAAGGTGCACCTTAAATCTATTGTTCTCGATGGTTTTACAATAGACATAAGATCGACTTTAACGTTTAGGAACATTCTAAAATACGATCCCATGCCATCATGTGACATGATGAATCCCGGAAGCATAAGTAACAACTTGTCTTCTGTATTCACCAAAAAGTAGACCTATTTGCTCAGCATTTCACTCTTGTACTCCCGGTGGCATGACGGCATGCTACTTTTACCGTTTTTCAACATAATGCCAACAAATTTAAAATGTTCTGAAATAGCACACAAGAACTGAAGTGTTTTTGTTTTTCCCACAATCGACAGAACTCACTGACATAAGAGGTGCACTAATGAGTGTGCCACTACTGTGAAAAGTTGAAATGAATGAATTTTTAAAACCAACAACAGTACAGAAGTTAGCCCTACAGACCTGACAGTTCCATGAAGTGCTTTTGGAATGAGTTTTAGTACAATAATTATTGTTGTATTGTTTGTGGCCATGGCAACATACCATGCTAGATGTACCGGATATATGTTTTCATTTGAAATATGTTCAGATTGATAAACAGAAGACAGCTTTTTCAGAATCTTAATGCAATCTTGGAGGATTCCTCCAAGATGCAGTGTACCGGGTAGTTTAAATGAAAATAACTGTACCGTCCCAATGCTTACCTGCTGACTATTATTTCTAACTAGAAGTTTGCAGGGGCGTTGCCCCTGCAATACATTCAAAGCCTTCTCACCTACAGCAGTTCATTGTAGACGTTTTCAGTGAGTCCATAACCAAGGGCCATGCTCCGCGGGCCTCGTCCTCACAGGGACTTGAGGCATGCATGACAGGGATGGTGGGTGTTTCCGAGGTCCAAAAGCACCCACGGACATGCCCTGACCCCCGGGATAACACACCCCAGAAATATGTATATAGGCCTATGTATATTTCTGGGGTGTGTTATCCCGGGGGCCAGGGCACTGCCCGTGGGGTGCTTTTGGACCTCGGAAACACCCACCACCCCTGCCATCTGCTCGTCCTNTGGATTACATCGTCTGTTCTATCAAGCACTGGAAATTGGCCGAATTTAGATGTAGTATGATGTACAAATCCGTCGGAGGCCACGACCCACTTTCCGCGGCCCAATCCAGTGTGAGTTCAGTGAGGTCACGACCCCTCATTTGCATGAGTAAGGAGAGGCTCTCCTATTATAGTAGTAAGATTCTATATACATGTAACGGTATCCATCCTGATTATCACTATCTAAATTGTTCTGCGGCAAAATTGGTAACAAAATTAAAATTGTTACGTATGCTTCCCTGAGTTCATGAAGATGTTATGATGACTGGCAGGCTTTGCTACCTGAAGATTGCTTTCTGTATTTTCACAATATGACGTTTACAGAACATCAGCAGCTGTCGGGAAAACAATAACAAGAATGTGTTTTGCTGTGGAGACAGTTGCATTATGTATCAGCATACTCTAGTCCTGTGCAATTACATCATGGCTCTTGACAGTTGCTATAAGGAACATCACATGTACCATGCTAGACTGCTTCTCACAGATTGTCACAAATGGACCACACATTGAATGTCAAAATTGTGGAATAAATACAGGAGCCTATGGAGAAAAAAATGTCACAAAATGACAATTTGTGCTACACCATCATTGGGTGATGTTCTTGAGAAGCCATTAGAGGAGGTGCTCATCATCAAAGGGTAAGATGGAAATGGTCATACCTGAATGCATTGTTTTGATATACTCTATCAGTACATGTTTTGTATGCAATCTGCCAATTAATCTCTTATCAGCAAAATCTATTGTAGTTGTACTATTTTCCTCTAGATGTCTCTGTTTACATTTCTTTCCCAATTCCCAATCAATATGGTAGCGAATGCACTTGATGATTGTTATGAAGGTTCTATTGGATTGATAAATACGAGTCTGCCCGTTAACTTTGTTGACCTGGCCTCTGCTGTTTACTAGGGAAGACCTTGATGTCGTAAACTAAAGAAGAATATTTCTTAACTTCATTGTCCAAACATTCCTGTATACATTGTTTTGAATGTTGGGGGTTCACTTTAATAAGCCCAACAGTATGCGTTAGGTTTTGTATCTCGCGACAGCCGACATAACCTTTGACCTTTAGGCATCGTTTATGCATACATGATAAGACTCTTCAAATCTATCTATTTGAATGATCTAAGTTAACAATTAGGTATTGGGAGCATTGTTGCTACACATAAAGAATGAGTTGAAGCATGTTACATATTATGTACCTTACCTGATGAAGGGTTAGTCACGCTATAACAGCTCGTTGAACTTCTCAAGTGATGAAGGTATGGCGGCCATGTTTGTTTCGACATAGTAACAGTCCAGCCTCGCTGTTACCACTGGCTATATATAGGTTGGACAGGAGACAGTCTTATCAAGGTGGTGAAAATTTCAGTAGGAGCGGATCGTTTTTTTCTGTGATAACTTCTTGATATGGCTGCACCGAGTGTCCCTATTCATTCTGTCTAACCTCGGTCAGCGCATCAGTGCGATATTGTCATGCATTATTGGAAAATAACCTATTTACAATGTTCCAGCAAACATTGCTGTAAGCTTCAATGCTTATTAAACTGACACCTCAGAGAAATTCAATCATGGAAAAAATTGGCATGTAACTTTGTCCTGAGGCATCCGAAGACTTAATTTAAATAAGAATTGTCACGTTTTGTCTGTGCTGTTCAATGTTTGTTGTTCCACGGGGCTCTAAATCTTCTTCCATTTGTGGTGTTTTCTTACAATTTAGAAACAAAACTGAAGGAAATGTCTTTAAATAAATGATTTCATTATATCTTGTCTGCTGTGCTTACCTTTTGCAGCTATATTTGGCAATGAGTGAATACAACATACAAATGTGATAAGCCACTTTTGTGGCCATTCTAAATTCACTCTTTGAAGTTTTCACTTAACTGATGTATTTCAATTGTTTGCTAAGAACTTATAAGCCCAGTTCATTGCAATTCAATACAGACCTTATATATACTGACCCGCTTTGAAATGAATGTTTTGTTCATAAAATTTTCAATTATACTTTGCCGAGCTCATCTGCAATGTTTAACTGTTGCATTTACTCGCGCGTTCGAAAATCAATGCTGTATATAAAATCTGTTGGATGTATTATGCATTGTGACAAGCTGACATCTGAGATATTACCGTTCGCCTATCGTGGTGCTTCACGCGCTGCACTGGATGTATTATCATTAACAATAATAAGATGGGCCTAGTAGGCATTTGGACGAGTAATATTTGCGAACGCTAGTGAAAGCACACATCGCAGTGTGTACTTAAGTGGAATTACCCCGAGGAAAATAGATCGGTAGATTTTACATTGTGTATTCGTTGACGTGGATTCTTCTTCAGTTGCTATGTGTATTCTGTGTTTTCTGCTATCAGGATTTATTCACGGGTAATATGACCATTTGGATATCGACATTGTTGTGATACTTCCTCTATTCTGAATGCAATGTTATTCCTGTTCTTCGCTGGTAGATGTTGATGGGTTTCGGTATGCCGTCAGTTTTTCCGTCATGAACTTATCACCTGCGATTTGGTGACATCGGTGATTTGGGGATAGTGTGTCCCAATGTGTTGACAGTGGTTGCCATGTCTTCCTGGCTTTTGGAATGTGCAAGGTGGCGGATATGGCAGGGAATACAACGCGATGTTGGATTATGGGTGAAGTTGGAAGAGAGGAAATATGGTGTTGCCTTAATTCAGTGATGGGTGTAGGCTTCCAAACAACTTTGCTGTCTTCAAAATTATAGAGATTTTGCACCATGATGATGTTTATTTTGCATAAATTGACGTGAATTTTGAAAAAAATGTGAACTCATTTGTGTTGTCATGTGATTCCATGTGATTCATGGAAGATGGACGCCCTATTAAGAACCGGCTCACCTGCATGGTTGACACCGTTGGTCTTGTGAACTTCTTGTGGGTGTTAATAACGTAACTTGCATGTGTGAAATTCACTTTTCGGCAACTTTGGTGCAAATGTTTGGTTATGCAATCTATATTATCACCTTGGATGTTGTGAAGCATTTGGCAGAAGGCATTGCAAGTTACTTCGGCGCTGTCGCCTGTTCTTTCTGTGGAGTACGAGAGTTTGAGAAAAACATCTTCCATATCTGAATGTCAAGCCACTGGATTTGCTACCTCGGATCTTGCTGATCACACAGGAATGGGAATGCTTTTCCTCTAGTCATACAAAACTCAGGGAATTTTCAAATATTGCTCACTTTGGATCTTTCAAGTCTTTCAACCAGTAACTCATTCAGGGAGAGGCGAAAGCTTTATTTGTGATAATCATCTGTCTCATTGGAATTAGACTTGACCACTATCCTGATCTCCACGATGGTTCTCATCCTTTACTGAATAGCTTGGATAGGCTTCACCAACGCTTGTTCATTCTTATTCTATTCGATTGTGTATGAATCGAATGACGCAGCTTCAGGTCCTGCCTCCCCCTCAGTGGGGTGGTAACACGCCACCAAAGGTATCTTCTGCACATCATCGGCGCCGTTCACGTACGGATCGTAGTGTTCGTTACACAGACATTTATTGTGTGGGCAAAAAGGTTCCAAGGAATAGGTAATGATTTTGTTGCTTTAAGGGCGGCGCACACGAGCAACTAAATCTGGGCGACCGCCGACGAGACTGGTGGTGCGACTAGACATCAGCCAATCAGAAGCGCCAAATCTTGTCGCTTTGGCGGTCGGAAGCCAAGTCGGCCGACAAATCGGTCAAAATTGTCGCTCGTGTGCGCCGCCCTTTACCGGTATATTTCTGTGGCAGTCTGATGTGGCACTGTTCAGGTTGCTGGCTATTGTTGGGGAACATTGGCAACCACAAATGTTACACCGGTCTTACAGATGGCCACAAACCCTCAAGGCTCGTCTACACGGTCATACATTTGTTCAAAACATCATCATACATTTGTATGATGATGTCCAAGCTTGTGTGTCGATTTCTGTCTTGTGACAATGCAGCTAAAATTTTGAACATCATCATACATTGTTCAAAACAGCATCATACACTTGCATGATGATGTTCAAGTTTGTTGTGGATTTCGATCTACAGTCCAACATTCATGGACTTTGTATGATGAAGTATGATGGAGAAAGGATAATGTTGGATGCTGTTCAAGTTTGTTGGGAAAACCGTCCACACGATCATACATTTGTCCATGAACATCAATCACACATTTTTTTTGGGATGTTTTGCATTGGCAAGATGAAACATGCAGCTAAAAATTTGAACATCATCATACATGTTCAGGTTTGTTGGGAAAAGAGTCCACACGATCATACATTTTGTTCTGAACATCATCACACAAATTTGAACATCATCATACATGTTGGTTGCTGTTCAAGTTTGTTGGGAAAACAGCCTACACAATCAAATATCTGTTCATGAACATCATCATACAAATGTATGATGATGTTTTGAACAAATGTATGATCGTGTAGACAGGCCTTCACACTCATGCCACAGTTGTGTTGACTTAGCAAACCAACTTTTTTTATATCAGTTCAGATAATTTTGTACAGCTTGTTTGCAGCAAGAAATGAAAGTTAGAGTTTCTGATTAGCCGTGGTCATAATATTGGTTCTATTGTTTAGCATTGATACCATGAATGTTATGCTCCTTTCACATGTTTCAACAATATTTACCCTTGAAACAGCCTTGTTCACTCTCCCATGATCGCTTGTTGACTTACCGGTACACTTTTTAGCACCTGGATTGTCAGCATGAAAAATTCATACAATTACGAAATGCCCTACGCTCTCTCGCATATGAACAATATTACTGAATCAGGTTGTCTTTTGTTGCTCATTTTGTGCAGTATATTTTCATCATGTATCGAAGCGTATTTTTTATAGCATTTTACCGCTGACTGGGCAGTCATTTACCATGTGCCCCTGTGGGACTGGTGGTGTGGTGACCAGGTCATGTTTGCAAACGTCTTTAATACGCATGAAGTGAAAAACATCCCTAGAGTTCACAGAGTTGGGGCGATGTGAACTGTCATTGATTGTCAGGAACGAATAGATCTCTAAAGTGCCCATGAAAACACAACACAACACAGCAAACTCCGGATTAATTGTGCAAACTTTGCTAAGATGGCTTTTCAGATTGAACACACTTATACTGCCGTGAAAAGTGATATCCTCTGAGTTCACCATGTATCCATGGAAACATGGCTGTAGTCTTGTTTTCCTATTACCGTGGTTACCTGGCTATGTTGTTTCGAAAGCACTTCTGTTCAGTTCTATTCATTGGGATCATCAAATGCATATAGAAACAGAAACATAATGATTAGCTCAACACCAATAAATTCTGCTAATGATTGTCAACTGACAGGTGATATTTGCCATATGAATAAATTGAAGCAAATGCATTCTCTTCAGCAGTTAGAGTATCCTGGTGCCCTGCATGATTGTGTCAAAAAGTATTTCTCTTCATTAAAAGTTGCCCTGTTCTGATTTCAGAAAAAGAGTCACATCTCTTGATGTTTGTGTAATGATGACCCATGTCATCTTATGCCCTGACAAGCATTCAAATTACTGGTGTCCTAGCTCATTCTGCAGCCTCGTCAATGGAGTGCTTCACGTTTGAAATCTGCAGGAGCTCAATCAGTTGAGCTCCTCAAAGGCTCAAGGAGAGCTGTTCATACTCGTGAAGGAGAGCTGTTCACACTCGCGCCTGAACTTTAAGAATGCCAAGCAGTGCGGTCAATCCAGCTCCTCGGCGCAATTTTGCGGGCGCGCAGGGGCGTGAGAGTGATTGTGCCCATCTTGCGTGAAGCACTGCGATGGGTAGAGTGAGGGTAGGCCTTGATAATGATACTGTCAACATGGTGTAGGCCTAACGTAAGCTTCTCATTTAACTGATGTTACTTCATGATATCTTGTGTTCTTTCAGACGAGGCATAAGTCGCGGGAGTCTAGAGAATCACCCTTTGCCTGAATTGGCTGACGATGTTGGATCAGTCCCTCATTATTTCCTAGAGAGCGTCAAGGAAACACTTAGAAGGTGAGTGACTCGGATAAGCAGTACCATCAAAATCATGTGCTGGCGAGATGACTGAATTCCCTTGTTTTTGGCCCTGGCACTTCTGAAAGTCATCATGGATTATTCATTGTTCTGCTTTCAGTCATAGCCATGTTACGCCAGGAGTCAGTGGACGGTCGTCACCTACGGAGGGTACCCAGGAGAGCCACAGTGGGTGGACGATTGGTAACACGACGGAGCGTAGTAGTCTTTACTCAAGTTATGAGTGGGAGGATGATGTAAGTTGGGGTGATGTGGGAACTGTGGACAAATTCCCAAATTTCAGACATCTGACACTTCTGTATTTTTTGTGAGGGCATTGCCCATGGCAGTTTAATTTGTGTGAGTCTCAAGTCGTGCTCCTCTGAGACTTCGAGTTGATTGACCCAATTCCTGATGGGACCTTGAGACGGCTCGTATTAATCAATTTAGAAGCACACAGATTAATTTTTCAACACGAAATTATCCATTGTACGGATTCTAATTGGAGAGATTGCATTAATGATTGATCAGTTACGAGATGTTCTGACTAATGAGATGGGAGATCAGGCACCGACTCCACACGTACTCACAAAGAAAAGCAATTTGAACTTATTGAACGCACAAACAATAGCTTTGCTAGCCTGTAAGTGTAGACCTAGTTGTGAGATGCACCACACAGAGGTGTGTACCTATATGTGAGGGGTTTGAAATAAGTGTATCACTTCCGTATCACACTAGTTACCTCTAAAATATGACCACCAGTTCTATAAATGGTAACTATTGCATATTCCAAGCGGAAATGTCAGCAGAGTGCATTAAAAATTGAGCTCGTTAAAACATTATGATATATAAGTTTCATTGTTGCTATCAACAACAGACACTAATGTGACAAGGTAGTTTATGGAGGCTGGGCATTTTAGTCAAATGAATGACGTTGGATTCAAAAAGCTATTGATCGTCTATTAACACTTGTCAGTTTAGTTTATTTTGACGAAATGCGATGAAAGAAAGCTGTGTGCGCTGACTTTGTAATATGTGAGTGAAGACACATTAACGTTTGAAAACTTTGGCTGTATTTCTTTTTAGGGGAATGTTTTGATTGCATTGATCTTTTTCTTCAGGAATTTGACCGGCAAAATTCTCGCCGAGTACGACGTCTCTTTGAAGAGATCGATTCCATGCTGTTCGAGGAGAGCCGAGTACCAGAGCATTTACCTAATTTATACAAAGAATGTCAAGAATGGGTGGCCAGTTTCCCTCACTTTAGGTAAGAACTGAGTCTGTCCCAAGTTCATAGACCATTCAATGTTATCCCCCCCCCCCCCC
>NMRB01000020.1:216630-247288 GCA_002633025.1 Notospermus geniculatus | reverse complement strand
TTGGGCCCGCAATTTTTTCCCCCCCCCCCCCCCGATTTAAGCATTTTACTCCCTTCTGTCACCTTGTTGATAGTAGGGCTGTGGTGTATGCTGTTCCCAATGGTGCCTAGGCCTACTTCCCAAAACTATTTCAGAAATATTTCATATGTTCACTTTGCAGAGTCCTTGGGACTCAGTTAGTGCCACCACAAGACATGGGGTTTCAGATGATTCCAGCTGAAACGCCACGACCCTCAACGGGGAGTATGCTGGTCGATGTGACAGAGTTGGACATGTCCCTAACTCAGGAATGTAATGGGTAAGCATAGTTTCCCATCTCCAGTCGAAAAATACACAAAGTTTGTCCTTAACAGTTATAAAAACGGAGAATTTGGCTATGGGATAGTCCAGCCCAGCCTGCCTTTCAATGTAGACTACCCTAGAACCTGACAGGCTTCATGAAGTTAGGCGTCTGGAGAGCTTTTGCGCAGAGGAACAAAAGATGTAAATGTGACATCTTGTGATGCAAGACTTATGACATCATTTTGTTTTTGCCCAGGTTATCAATATCGGGAAAATCAGTGACTCCCATGGTTCCACCTGTTGACAAAAAGAAGCCTGCCATGACAACTGATGAGGATGTACAAAATAATCAGTATTCCTTCATCGAGGAGGAGGTGTTTGCCCAGGATGGCTACTATGAAGACATAGTGGCTGTCGATTATAAAATGTAAGTAGGGCCAATTGCGGAGAAAAAGAAATTCATGAACAACCGTGATTACTGTAAAGCAGGAAAATTTCGCGTGCAGGAAATTTTCGCGAGAGTGTATGAGTCGCGAAAATTTCCTGTCGCGAATATGAGTACACGCAAGTGATAAATACGGTCCCGTGAAAAAAAAATGAACAAAATGGAAGAGACTCGCGAAAATATCCTGCGGCGAATATGTCTATAATTCTTGATTCGCGAAAATTTCCAGCCGCGAAATTATCTTGCTTTACAGTAATGTCCATAGACAATTCTCGAATTCACAGATCTACGTACTTCTGCCGAAATCTCAACCAGAACCTCGATCTGAAACTGGCTGACGTGACGCTATCCATGATTCAGCAATGGTCGAGTCGGACGCAATGTCTTTGACGTCACTGTCGTGGGGTTGTCTGCGTTAGCGTCATTCAGTTTCAGACCGAGGTTGTGGTTGAGATTTCAGCGGAGGTGCACAGATCTTTGTCGTTCACGCCAATTTGAGAACGGTCTATTGCTGATAGAACTTTACAGCACTGTGGTCTCGGGAAGGAGCCCAGCAAAAAGCTATGCAGGAACTTCGATTGCAGTTTTCCTCTTTTATTTGCAGAGAGGAAGATAGTTTGATGCGGTGGTATTATCATCCTCGGGTATTGAAAAAAGGTTTTCCACCATTGACACCAAATGCATGTGTGCGAGATAGTGTGTCAAGCATGACATTTGATATCGCATGGTCAGAGGTGAGCAGAATAGATTCTTTTTAACACCTCTAGAGAACATAGTTGTAGCCAAAGTTTTAATTACATGTACTGGTAATGGAATCAAATTCTTATTGGCTGTTTCTTTTGGTACTTTGTTATGAAATGTGAGTATCTTCAGTCGTCAGTCATCAGTCCAGTTATTAGTATCTTCATCGAAGATTTAGAATTGCTTGTATGTGAGACCGTTGACTGTAGAATCCCTCCTCAGATTTGTTCACCAACCTTCTACTAAATATTTCAGATTGTATCCTGGATGAGAGACATACTAAGAGTCTTCAGGGAGCGCATTGTAATAGGTAAGCAATGACTTTTCAGAAACCCATCCTGCTTGGTTTCCCTTGCAATCACCCTGATGAGATCTGAAATAGTGATTTAATAGATTTCATTGGAAACGTGAAGATGATACAAATATTTACTGGTCCTAAGACCTAGAAGAGTGACATGTTGTTCCATTCTATTTTTTTCAGAAACCCCAAAAAGTTTTGATGAGCATACTGAGTTAGCCATAGCTAACTTGTCACCGCCATCAATGCCTGTGGTGGATCCATTACCTGTGAGGGAATTGTCATTTAGTCGTATGGACAGGGTGAGTCACTGCTTCCTTCAACTCGGCTTTAAGTTTTCTTTAGTACACATGAGAAAATTTTACAACATTCCCTTCCAGGGCTTGCTGTTCGCTTTTCTTCAACGATCATGCATTTACCGGTACATTAGATTGGGAATTTGAATCCAACATCCAAGAATAATGGAAATCATGGTGGCATAAATTCTATTGCAGAGGAACTTCTACGGAGAACAGTGCACACACACACCTGACCACTTTTAATCATTATTTTCATTGATGTTTTCGTACTGCATGTTCGTTCCAGCGCAAGGCACATTCTATATGTGTCATGAGAGGTTTACTTGATTTTCCCTTCTCCCGCCTTATACCGGTATGAATCCATCCCATTATGCATGCTCATCACTCTTTCATAAGTGCTCTTTTGAGAAAAGTTTGAGTTTCCTGCTATACACTGTTGCCACCTGCAACAGATTCAAACTATAAAGCCGATTTCGTCTCAACCCTCACTCGCAATACTGACATCTATCATTCATGCAAGATCAACAGATCGGCAATTCTACTTGATGCCCAGAATATGCAAAGAGGGTAATCTAAGCACTGAGTGAAGTCCACATTGAGTATTAAAACAGCGTTTGTGTGTAGTTTTGTTGCACTGTTTAGTTCACACCCCACTGAAACTTCTGGCGTAGCATTTGCTACGATTTGGTTGCTTCATTTTCTGGAAGTCTCAATGTATCTCTTGACCTGGCAGAGACAAGCTACTGTGGGTTGACATGACTGACTCCCAACTGAGTATTTCTCACATTTGGGATTTTTTTTCTTTCAGCCTATGCCTAGGTTGTCGACCGCCCAGCCAATGATGGATGGATCCAGAACATTAGCTGGTGTGCTAACCATATCTACCAAAGCATTACAAAGCAGGGAAAAATCTAATCTAAAGTAAGGACGAATACCCCGGTACACAAGTCTCAACCCGAGGCCTAACTGAGCAGTTTATGTCAATTGTCATGTAATCTTTTGGTTCCCGACTAAGCAGTTTGTGGTAATGTAAATCTGTTGGATCATAAAGGGACATTGTGGTCATGTAAATCTGTTGGATCATAAAGGGACATTGTGGTAATGTAAATCTGTTGGATCATAAAGGGACATTGCACATTGCTTGAAGTAGAGGTGGTTGTGATATTATGTATAATGGTTGTGTTTCAGTGAAGAGCCATCCACATCCAGAGATGTAATCCGTCCAGGATCAAGTTTAAATCGTCTAGCCAGACCTATGAGTGTCAAATATTCTGAGAACAGAATGTCGTCAGCAAGAAAGGGTGCTCAACGAGTCAGACTCGCTCCAATTGATCGAGCGAAGACACCTAGTTTGGTATGCATTTTAATGATACTCTACCTTTATTTGAATTATCTTCTTGTTTGATGCCATCATGGGATGCCGGACCATTGGTATGGTAGAATGAGATTTGGGTAATCCCCAAGAACATAAAACTTGTTACTGAGGATCTTTTGGAGTTAGGAAGTTCCTTTTCTTATTCAGGATGATGACAAGAGAGAACTTGTAGGTGAAATAGTGCGGGGACGTCGTCTACACATGTTTTCCGATCGAGGTCAAATACAGAACGACCGGTTGTCATCACCGGCATATATGTTCAGCAGAAATGGTGCTCTCCCTCCCATTGGTCTGGTGGAAACACCGGACAATCCACCTCCCTCACAACGTGGCCCTGTAAGTATTCCTAATTTGTTGACCAAACTTTCCAACATATAACAACGCAAATCCTTTATGTTAGAACTTCGACCTAGGTTAAATTCTAGAAAATGTCTTGTCTTTGTCGCATGTGTCTCTCTACAAATGGTCCTGTTCAGCTTTTAGTGAGCCACAGCTTGATAGTGTGTCCTTCTGCCTACTGTTTCAGAGAAAGGCCCACTTCTCTAATCGTGCCAGCAGTGCTGTGGCAGACAAGGATTCACGTGTTCCCATACGGTATAAGGAGAGCTTCCAGGCGCCACTGGACAACCGGCCAAGCACTACACATACATTTAGGGTAGGTAAATTCCCGACCCTGTAACATTATTGTTTAGTTTGCTGGTTTTTAGTATGTTTATTGATATTAAACTCAACATCTATCTCCCAATTTATATGACTGCTAGTAGGGTTGAATACATGTCTGCTTGGAATGATTTTCTCTTTGCCTAGGTCTGAGTGCACTAGACGCCTTTACATCTGATGTTATTTCCTCCTGTGTACATGTATTTGTGGTTTTTTGTTATCCCAAGCTTTTCCAGCCAGTTCCAATAGTGCCTGTTCATTACTTGCCATGTCAGGCCCTGGATTCCTGATTCCTCTTGCCACATACCCCTCACCCCCGTATCTGATCAGCGATATTTCTTTTTCAGTCGGATACTCCATTTGCTAACCAAATAAGTCGCCGATCTTCCACACCTATGGGCTTCAGCAACATGAGAGGACCAAACATGCAGCATAATTTTGGTATGTCATGCTGCTGCTAGCAGTACCGAGTTAGCAGACTTTGATTCACTGTCATTGAGACTGATGTAACTGGAGGGCTTAACGTAGGCCAACTTCAGCAATGTGGCTTCTCACTAAGAAGAATGTGTTAAGAAGGATTCTCTTGTTATTTCTAGGTCACAACATGTTGTTGGGTGTCACTGGTAACAGCATAGGGAATCCCCACTTAGACCCAAATGTGCCACAGCTTGATGAGGAAGACGATGAAAATTTTGAGAGTATGTCTCATTCTCAGTGGGGTAAGTACCATCAGACATCGTGAGTTCGATATTTACAACTTCTCAGTCTTTACCTCAGGTTCAGTTGATCCTTGTCAGATATTTTGTGCCACTCTCCTTGCTTTGTCATACCGCAAATAATCGTGCATGAACCTTCCTTTCCGTTGTATTGGACATGAGTTAAACAGTGTGTGTTTGAGCGGGTTTACTCATCAGTCATTGTTAGTGGCATTGTGACATGTTTTGTGTCTGTCTGATAACTTTAGGTCGATCATTCCCTCCACCAAAGATGAAGAAAAAAACAGCAAATGTTCTTGATGAATTCAGCAGGAATCACCACCGTGCTGTGTCCTCAAACATTTGAGATATTTGTGTCGTCAGGTGACATATACATGCACCTTATTCTCCTGAAGAACTCGAAACTAGGGATCTTGAAGCATTTCTGTAGCCTTAGATTGTCTTTTGTTTCACAAGGAATTTTTGGTGCACTTTACTCCTGTAATCTAGTCCATACAGTATACGTGCATGAAGGCATTGAAGGGTTGGTGGGAAAACCTGTGTTGTTATCCAACCTGCCCAAATTTAACTGAAGTTACCCCAGTACCGGTACTCATTACTGTTTGGACATGAAGCCGATACTGCACATCCTTGCCTCACGTGTCACCTACACCATTTCAGCCGATTTATTTTAGGGTTGGGGTAAGTCATAGAGTGTTGACAGTTTGAATTCTACTTTTGAGCTTAAAAGGTTTTTATGCTAACAAGATCCCTAGTTCTAATGCGCAGTTCTGTTTCGTGCAGCAAAGTGTGATTGAAATCCAGTTTTGTCACCGTTTTCACATTTGTTCATGATATTTTCCTGGGTTGATTCAGTTTCTTGACTTAACATGATCAATCCTTTCCCTTGCTTGCATCCCTTTTCCCTACACTACGAAGACCACTTATGAATGAACTGAAGCACCAGAGTTAATCTTTTCCCAAGTGATAACTGGGTAACACACTGCCTTTTCCTTCAAATCATAATGTTTGAAGGTTAAACGATGCCAATATCACCGGTTTTGACACTTTGGCAATATTGATACTACTGTTTCGTAGAGAAATCTAACGTACCGGATTGTCGGTGTACCGGGTAAACTGATATCCAAGGAGTTGATGAAGTACAAGGTTGGTTTGCAGTTACCAAGAATCTTCCTCTTACATCTTATAGAAATAAGCTATTTAAAATTAGGATTTGTCAAGAATTGTCATAAAACATGTTTTCAGCAGCTGCTTGTTTGAATTTTATGCCAAATATCATGGATTCACTTTCTTTTCCAGTTCCGTCCCAGGCGCCAAACAATCCATACCGCCGTGGTCGTCAGTTGAGCCAGGTTGTCAGATGATCGATGTACCATTGAAAACAACAGTTTCTGATGCTTCATGAGAGCGCCATGAGTAATAGAGAAGAGGATTTTGGAATGAGGCATTCTCATCATCAGAACAGTGGCTTCTTGTCATAGCGGCGTGGTTTAATTCTGACTTGGAATCTGTGATAATCATAAAGACACTACCTCACCAGCAATATACTGATTATTTCCAGACAAGGGTGATGGGAAAACGAAAACTGGGCAGTACTAAGTTTTGGAGGAGTGCCTCAAGAATACTGTGTGGATAATGTGATATGATTCACTGAAGTCATCGTTTGACAATGGATTTTAGACGATGTGCACGGATATCTTGAAATTCAAGGACAACTGCTCTCAAGCTTGTGGGAATCTGAACTTGGCCAGAACTTTGTGACTATGGATCCCTAAGCTTTGCAAGTGAGACTGACACTTTAGGCATTGTATTGTGGTAAAGCGGGTATTTCTTGGCAAGCTTCACACGAGTGGGTCATGTCTGGAGATGTGGACTCTTGGATAAATGTAAAACAAAGGCAGCAAAAGAGGTGATCGTCTTCAGGTGAACTAATTGACCACACTGTCAAAGTGAATGACTGAGACCCAAGTTACATTTGAAAAAAAAAATTCTATGAAACATGAGGTTGGAGTTGAATTACCAAAATGGTTTCAGCTTTGATGCCTACAACACTTTTCTTGAGAGATGGTATGGAAGGTGAAAGGCAGTGTTATCACCATCTCTTTCTGTTGGCCCTTTGAAATGTTTTAAATTCATTTCTAATGGGCATTCGATGTCTTTTGATCAAATCTTTATTTCATGCAATTGGATGTCTTTCAATTCAACAGTCCACTCCATCCATTGTATCTGATTGTCATGCACTGTCCGTCCTATTTTTGTGTTCTCTGGGTCTTATAGAATATTCTCAGTGTGAGCAAAATGAGAGCATTTGTCTCTCATAACATCTTGTCATTGCTGTATCTTTAGTTTATATGAATAATGCTTTTCTCCTTTGCATTGGAACTAGTGTAGAATCAAGTCTTTGTAGAACAACTTCTTATGAAAGCTTTGTAGGAGTCAGAGCCAATGTAGTTGGTGAACAGGCTGATTTACTCTCTTTATTGTCCGTACAGTAATAGAGAGGCCAAAGCAGTTTCTCAGAAAAATTAGTTAATTTCATTAAAAGCTTTTTGGTGAGTGGTGCACAGATTCCTCGAAATGCTGAAATGAAACAATCTGTCATGTAGCCAAGGTTGGGCTTGGGACAGCGATTTGACAGTGTTTGCCTTTATGTGCTATAAATGAACAAATTAAATAAATGCAAATAAAAAATTACCCTTTGTGGTGAATAGCAATGGAAGTTCTTCGATTCAAAACTACATATGATTCACTAAATTCCTGTAAAATTCATTGAAACGTTTTAATATGCACTGCACAAATAGTGACAATTTGCAACGGCAGTGACAAGGCACTGCTTCGCAAAGAAATATTTTGAAATCATACTAAAATTTGACAAAAGTTTGTTTGTTTGTGTGTTTGTTCGCGATTTTCTCCGAGACTAATGAACGGATCGCCGTCAATCTTGGTATGCAAGTGCAGACGGGCCTGGGAAGTGTCCTTACGAAGCCCGAATTTTGATATCACTTATAGTTTTCGAGATATTAGATAATAACGAAAATAACAATGCTGTTCAGGCCTTTTGACGTCATGACGTCACCGAGATTTCCGTGACGTCGGCAACGTCATGTGCGGCGGAATGACGTCATTACGCTACTCAAACTTAAGGTCATTACGTCCCCAAGCGCTCACACATTTTGTTTCCCGAAGCCGCCGCTAGGGCTAGAATGCTTCGGTACTGGCTGACATCTTTGCGGCATAAAAGTTGTCGAGGACCTATGTTGATATCACGGGTTACTTTTAGAATGGGGATGCCCGCAACCATGTTGATCATGTGGATGCTAATGTCATCGAACATGCCTTATCGCACGGAATGCGGATGTTTGTATGTGTTGCAGATCTATAACAAAAGCTCAAGATCATTGTCGTTTTATTAGACCGGGGAGAATGAAATTTTACCGAAAATTGGAATCCTAAAATGACGTCAGCAACAAAATCGCAGCCAATACCGAAGCTTCCTAGCCCAAGCGGCGGCTGCGGTAACCAACATGGCGCTCACATGAATTAGCATTTCCCTCATGTCCCCCCCCCCCCCCACACACACACAGTGAACGGGTATTGCCTAGTTGCACAAATATGGCATGTACAGTCTTGGCCAAAAAAAGAGACTAATGCCCAAGTTCCTTCATATATTAGTGACATGTACATGTAATGTCTCTGGTGACAGTGAATGGCAAACGAGGGGGCTCTGGCATTTCACCAATGTTGGCACTAACTTATCACTTTGGAGGGTAAAAAACCCAAAATTGCCATTTTCACTTTGTTATCTTACACAAACTCCATCCATTCCTACATGTCCTGAAATTTATCCCCACTGTACTTCTGTTCAGCATCTAGTTGAAATGTACATACATGTGTAAATAATGTAGTATAATATATTTTAAACTGTAAATAGACTCCCTGTTATACAAGCATAGATGTGTACCGGTAAATGTTATGGAGAATTGATCAGTCTATCATAGTATAGAAGTGAGGATTGTTCTTCTTGTATTCCTTTACGATGGGATTTATTTGCAATCCCTACTGCTCCCTCCAATTCAGCAGAAAGATACCGTCCCCTTCAATGGGCCTGAAAATGGGGTATTGATGAAAGCCAAAGATGCCTGCTGGTCTGACCGATGGTCTGCACTATCTGCTGTATACTGACTGGTTTTAAAGGAGCTGGACGTCCAAGTTGTAAACACTCACTCACTGGTTCTCTATCCACGTGACGCCTGCGGTGCTGCCACTTATTGTCGGTGATATGTACTGACGTGAATATCGTGAGTGAGTTGCATTGGACCGGGCACCAGTCTAACGATCACTGGTGCTGCCACCTTCACGAAGGAATAAAACTAGTTTGCTGGCCACTGTTTGTAAACAAACCAGTTTGTTTACAACTTGGACGTCCAGCTCCTTTAAGGTCTCTGCCTGGGACCTGTTAATGAAGTAAAATTCCTTGCTTGAAGATTGTGGGCAAATTACTTCGGCCAGTGTTGCAACTGCACGTTGAAGACATGGTTATTCTAATAGTGGGATAAGTTGTATTCCTTTATGTATTTTCATAAGATGTAGTACTTTATATTAAACACTTCCCATTCAGATTTGTGCTTTGTTTGTTTGTGTGAGAAACCATGGAAGTATTATACATACTTCCATGGAGAAACCATCAGAATCACGCGGACGGAGCGAAGCACACTAAAAATAGAACAGCTGATGACGTCACCACCAGGCCGCCGATCGTTGCCGAGACGGAGTAATTCGAGAATATACCAATTCGCCAAACTTCGTGTGCTGCTTCCTGTGCTTATGCTGTGCATTCGAGGTGTCATGTACAGTACGGAGTGCCATGATATAAGTCACATCTGGCGTTATTTCTTCCCCTTCACAACCTAATTACCTTGTTATTCCCAATGACAATGGAAAGGAAATCACAACTGGTAGATCAGTGGGATTTGATTGACACAAAAGTTAACCGGGCGGTTGTATTTATCGATAATCCGAGTGCTGAATGTTTGCATTGGTCAGGTGGTGCTGTTCGGTTGTTGAGACATGGTGCAATTGACGTGAAGGAGCTCTCATCGTTTGAGGTGAGTGTCACTTAGGCCTATATGTGGCTTTTTGTTAGTACGAAAGACCTACTCACTAACTCAGTACCGTACCGTACCGACGACCGGTCCGGTAGTGACAGTGGTAGTGTAGCCTAGCAGGTTTTTAACCCTTGTTTCTTGCATTGATGCCACACCCCCTCTCCCCTGTGTGTGCTATAAGTGGGCCCCTTGGGCTGCGCATCAGGATGACGTGGGCCTACCTTTCTTAGTTTCCATTGCCAGTACCTTTTGTGGGGATGATGCTATTAAAAATCAGCCAGCCGTTTTATATCATGTTCATTGTCGTTGAAAATGCTATTCTCATTTATGTTGATTTATGTATTTCCAGTCAGCACAATCTGGTGACAAAAAAGCTGTCTTTATTACAAGCTCACTCCTGTTTGACACTACAGCGAGTATCATTCAAGACATAACTGAGTCCAGCTGCTTCCAGTACATTATTGCTATCACTAGCCAGAGCTCTCAACATCATCTCTTTGCCAAGACAGGCTCAACAGAAGGTGATGACAAGGATGTATTCTTTCAGTTTGAAGAGAAACTCCTGGAGTGGATGGGTAATGTGGTATGTAACCTTCGGTATTTTAATAGGGATAGATTAGTACATGGCTTCTGTTGATGCCAGCATGACTACTGTCTAAAGTGATCACCCATTTCAGTGCTCGAAAAGTTCAGTTGACCAAAGGTAGCCGTTTGGCTAAATGTCTACAAATTTTCATAGCGAAATATCTATGACTGAGATACTGGCGAAATATCTATGACTGAGATACTGCCAATGGAAATAGAAGGGACTTACGGCGATTAAAATGGTGAAAATCAAGAAATTTTTGTAGCCAAATGGCGAAGTTGACAAAATCCTTTATAGCCAAATGGAAAAATCCTGTAGCCAATGGCGATGAAAACAGCTACTTTTCGAGCCCTGCATTTTATGATGTGATAAGTGAATCCTATTGAAGCCATTTCTTCCATTCCAGAGTTTTACTGCTGAAGTGATACATGTTCCATTTGGTGCAGTGCCTATACTGCCAAGCTTGTTCTTACTGCCAGCATACGACTTGGTGAACCCTTTATTACCTGGTGACCACAAGAAGATAGAGTTTCATCTCAACAAGGGAAAGATAGCAAGTGTAGGTGAAAATATTTCAAGTCATTTCTATCTTCAGACAGGCAAAAAGCCAGAAAAAACTTTTGCCCGTGATTGTTAACTTACCGTATACAAACTTTTGCATTGTTCTTTTTTTCAAGTGACATGTTTTTATCTTTAGGGAGAAAGGAAAAAAATAGAAAGTTTGTCAGATGTGGAATTTAGTCTACTCCCAGAGTTACTGAAAGTACAGTACATGGTAAGGATACCTGGGTAAACAAGGAGGGTGTTGATGTCTTCAGTGTTGGCTTCTTCCGAAAGGTAGAATACCATGCACTGGGCTATAAGGGGGTTGCATCTGGAACTTCAGCACCTGTCACCTCTGTAGTCTGGGTTGAATTCCTGACATACACTGTTTCCTGCTACTGGTTTACCAAGTTTATCTCAGAAGAGCTGCTAACAATGCCAAAGGGGCTGGAGGAAGAAAGCTCCCATGTCCAAAGTGTGCATATTTCGGAAAGTATTGGTCCGATTTAAATGAAATTCGCAGTGTTGATACTTGAATCTAAAAGATTAGCAATCACCATGAAGAGAAGAAGTAATGTTATGTAACAGCAGCTAAGACAATGCATTTTGATACTTGACAATAAATCCTATTGTGTACTGTTAAAACTCCTAAAAATGGTCATAACAGCAGGCCTAGACCAATGGTAACTGATTAGGCCTATTGTATCAAGAATAATGCCCACCACATTCACGAAAAATGAGATAATTACTTGACAATTTGACTGGACAACTAAAGTTGGGTGCACTCACTCTTGGTAAGAGCCAGATCTCCTGACACACAGTACATGTATGACATTCGCCCTGTGGAGTGTTGCAATATGATTAGGCCTACGTGTATTCCTGGGGGCCTATTACCATGCATTACATAATTATGAGTGTTATCTGCAGAAGCAGTGTGACCAGAATTGAACATGTTGCATTATGCTTTATATAACCAAAAATCCACCGTAATCTTACACTACAGACTGTATAATGTCAAAGGCCTACCCTGCTTAGTGAATGTATTGCATCATCGCCTTGATCCACAGCACTAATAATACAATCTTGACCTGAACTTGCAACCAGCAGATCAGCCAACCATGACATGGTGGTAGGTCTGTATGGTGCAAAGTGGTTTTGTTGTTGTCATTCCTGCTATTGAGCACACCCATTAGAAGTTGAAGTAAACATCATTGTTTTATCGTAATTGTGTGAAAATAAGTGAAGATTTCAACTGGAAAGTTAATGAGAAACAATGACTGAATACCTATGCCGATTCTGAGCAAAAAAAACGAGTTATTTCTCTACTTTTGTTGAGGTTCAAAAAAGCATTGTTTTAGATAATTAGGTTTTTTGTTCTCTCTGCATGGTGACTGTTAGTCTTTTGCTATCAAGTATCACCACTGCGAATTTTATACAAATCGGAGCAATACTTTCTGAAATATGCACACTTTGGACATGGGAGCGTTCCTCCAACCCCTTTAATCACATAAGAAGTGTACCGGTTCATGAATGTCTGTAAAATGCTCTCTCACTCATCCCATCTGATTGTAATTCTTTTCTAAATCATTAGGGGATCGTGAGTGCCATAAATAGTCTGATGGACCAGCTGAATGTGAGAGACGACTGTTATGCTATTGGAAACACCAGTCGGATATTGGCTACAGAATTAGCAAACTATGCACCAGCAAGGGGAAGAAGAAAGAGTGCTACCAATAAAGCCTCTATCCTGTTCATTGACCGGATGTTAGACCTAACTGGCCCATTTTGTCACTTAGGAGAAAGTATTGCGGATAAGATATGCAATATGCTGCCGTGTCTGCCCCTCCATAGGAATGATGTATGTGTTAATATGGCTAACTTGTGCTCAATCGTCAGGTGGGTCAAAAATTCAAGATGCAGTGTGACTTGGTGGATTCTTTTCGTTGTTTCTTCTCTGGTCTTGCTTGAAGGGAAGGGTGGTCGTCGTCACATGTCTACATGTGACATGTAAGAATGATATTTCCTGATATATGTCGGTAGATGACCATTGGTCCTAATGTTATTTTCTTTAATTTGCAGTGATGACAACAACCAAAGTATATTTCATATGTTCACTTTGCAGAGTCCTTGGGACTCAGTTAGTGCCACCACAAGACATGGGGTTTCAGATGATCCCAGCTGAAACGCCACGACCCTCAACGGGGAGTATGCTGGTCGATGTGACAGAGTTGGACATGTCCCTAACTCAGGAATGTAATGGGTAAGCATAGTTTCCCATCTCCAGTCAAAAAATACACAAGTTTGTCCTTAACAGTTATAAGAAGGGAGAATTTGGCTATGGGATAATCTAGCCCAGCCTGCCTTTCAGTGTAGACTACTACCGAAGAACCTGACAGGCTTCATGAAGTTATGCTCTGGAGAGATTTGCCCAGAGGAACAAAAGATGTAAATGTGACATCTTGTGATGCAAGACTTATGACATCATTTTGTTTTTGCGCAGGTTATCAATATCGGGAAAATCAGTGACTCCCATGGTTCCACCTGTTGACAGAAAGAAGCCTACCATGACAACGGATGAGGATGTACAAAATAATCAGTATTCCTTCATCGAGGAGGAGGTGTTTGCCCAGGATGGCTACTATGAAGACATAGTGGCTGTCGATTATAAAATGTAAGTAGGGCCAATTGCGGAGAAAAAGAAATTCATGAACAACTGTGATTAATGTCCGTAGACAATTCTCGAATTCACAGATCTATGTACTTCCGCCGAAATCTCAACCAGAACCTCAATCTGAAACTGGCTGACGTGATGCTATCCATGATTCAGCAATGGTCGAGTCGGACACAATGTCTTTGACGTCACTGTCGTGGGGTTGTCTGCGTTAGCGTCATTCAGTTTCAGACCGAGGTTGTGGTTGAGATTTCAGCGGAGGTGCACAGATCTTTGTCGTTCATGCCAATTTGAGAACAGTCTATTGCTGATAGAACTTTACAGCACTGTGGTCTCGGGAAGGAGCCCACCAAAAAGGTATGCAGGAACTTCGATTGCAGTTTTCCTCTTTTATTTGCAGAGAGGAAGATAGTTTGATGCGGTGGTATTATCATCCTCGGGTATTGAAAAAAGGTTTTCCACCATTGACACCAAATGCATGTGTGCGAGATAGTGTGTCAAGCATGACATTTGATATCGCATGGTCAGAGGTGAGCAAAATAAATTCTTTTAGAGGACATAGTTGCAGCCAAAGTTTTAACTACTGGTAATGGAATCGAATTCTTATTGGCTGTTTCTTTTGGTGCTTTGTTATGAAATGTGAGTAACTTCAGGTCGTCAGTCATCAGTCCAGCTATTAGTATCTTCATCGAAGATTTAGAATTGCTTGTACGTGAGACCGTTGACTGTAGAATCCCTCCTCAGATTTGTTCACCAACCTTCCACACACTAAATATTTCAGATTGTATCCTGGATGAGAGACATACTAAGAGTTTTCAGGGAGCGCATTGTAATAGGTAAGCAATGACTTTTCAGAAACCCATCCTGCTTGGTTTCCCTTTGCAATCACCCTGATGAGATCTGAAATAGTGATTTAATAGATTTCACTGGAAACGTGAAGATGATACAAATATTTACTGGTCCTAAGACCTAGAACAGTCACATGTTGTTCATACTGTTTTTCAGAAACCCCAAAAAGTTTTGATGAGCATACTGAGTTAGCCATAGCAAACTTGTCACCGCCATCAATGCCTGTGGTGGATCCATTACCTGTGAGGGAATTGTCATTTAGTCGTATGGACAGGGTGAGTCACTGCTTCCTTCAACTCGGCTTTAAGTTTTCTTTAGTACCGGTACACATGAGAAAATTTTACAACATTCCTTTCCAGGGCTTGCTGTTCGCTTTTCTTCAACGATCATGCATTTACCGGTACGGTACATTAGATTGGGAATTTGCATCCAACATCCAAGAATAATGGAAATCATGGTGGCATAAATTCTATTGCAGAGGAACTTCTACGGAGAACAGTGCACACACACCTGACCACTTTTAATCATTATTTTCATTGATGTTTTCGTACTGCATGTTCGTTCCAGCGCAAGGCACATTCTATATGTGTCATGAGAGGTTTACTTGATTTTCCCTTCTCCCGCCTTATACCGGTATGAATCCATCCCATTATGCATGCTCATCACTCTTTCATAAGTGCTCTTTTGAGAAAAGTTTGAGTTTCCTGCTATACACTGTTGCCACCTGCAACAGATTCAAACTATAAAGCCGATTTCGTCTCAACCCTCACTCGCAATACTGACATCTATCATTCATGCAAGATCAACAGATCGGCAATTCTACTTGATGCCCAGAATATGCAAAGAGGGTAATCTAAGCACTGAGTGAAGTCCACATTGAGTATTAAAACAGCGTTTGTGTGTAGTTTTGTTGCACTGTTTAGTTCACACCCCACTGAAACTTCTGGCGTAGCATTTGCTACGATTTGGTTGCTTCATTTTCTGGAAGTCTCAATGTATCTCTTGACCTGGCAGAGACAAGCTACTGTGGGTTGACATGACTGACTCCCAACTGAGTATTTCTCACATTTGGGATTTTTTTTCTTTCAGCCTATGCCTAGGTTGTCGACCGCCCAGCCAATGATGGATGGATCCAGAACATTAGCTGGTGTGCTAACCATATCTACCAAAGCATTACAAAGCAGGGAAAAATCTAATCTAAAGTAAGGACGAATACCCCGGTACACAAGTCTCAACCCGAGGCCTAACTGAGCAGTTTATGTCAATTGTCATGTAATCTTTTGGTTCCCGACTAAGCAGTTTGTGGTAATGTAAATCTGTTGGATCATAAAGGGACATTGTGGTCATGTAAATCTGTTGGATCATAAAGGGACATTGTGGTAATGTAAATCTGTTGGATCATAAAGGGACATTGCACATTGCTTGAAGTAGAGGTGGTTGTGATATTATGTATAATGGTTGTGTTTCAGTGAAGAGCCATCCACATCCAGAGATGTAATCCGTCCAGGATCAAGTTTAAATCGTCTAGCCAGACCTATGAGTGTCAAATATTCTGAGAACAGAATGTCGTCAGCAAGAAAGGGTGCTCAACGAGTCAGACTCGCTCCAATTGATCGAGCGAAGACACCTAGTTTGGTATGCATTTTAATGATACTCTACCTTTATTTGAATTATCTTCTTGTTTGATGCCATCATGGGATGCCGGACCATTGGTATGGTAGAATGAGATTTGGGTAATCCCCAAGAACATAAAACTTGTTACTGAGGATCTTTTGGAGTTAGGAAGTTCCTTTTCTTATTCAGGATGATGACAAGAGAGAACTTGTAGGTGAAATAGTGCGGGGACGTCGTCTACACATGTTTTCTGATCGAGGTCAAATACAGAACGACCGGTTGTCATCACCGGCATATATGTTCAGCAGAAATGGTGCTCTCCCTCCCATTGGTCTGGTGGAAACACCGGACAATCCACCTCCCTCACAACGTGGCCCTGTAAGTATTCCTAATTTGTTGACCAAACTTTCCAACATATAACAACGCAAATCCTTTATGTTAGAACTTCGACCTAGGTTAAATTCTAGAAAATGTCTTGTCTTTGTCGCATGTGTCTCTCTACAAATGGTCCTGTTCAGCTTTTAGTGAGCCACAGCTTGATAGTGTGTCCTTCTGCCTACTGTTTCAGAGAAAGGCCCACTTCTCTAATCGTGCCAGCAGTGCTGTGGCAGACAAGGATTCACGTGTTCCCATACGGTATAAGGAGAGCTTCCAGGCGCCACTGGACAACCGGCCAAGCACTACACATACATTTAGGGTAGGTAAATTCCCGACCCTGTAACATTATTGTTTAGTTTGCTGGTTTTTAGTATGTTTATTGATATTAAACTCAACATCTATCTCCCAATTTATATGACTGCTAGTAGGGTTGAATACATGTCTGCTTGGAATGATTTTCTCTTTGCCTAGGTCTGAGTGCACTAGACGCCTTTACATCTGATGTTATTTCCTCCTGTGTACATGTATTTGTGGTTTTTTGTTATCCCAAGCTTTTCCAGCCAGTTCCAATAGTGCCTGTTCATTACTTGCCATGTCAGGCCCTGGATTCCTGATTCCTCTTGCCACATACCCCTCACCCCCGTATCTGATCAGCGATATTTCTTTTTCAGTCGGATACTCCATTTGCTAACCAAATAAGTCGCCGATCTTCCACACCTATGGGCTTCAGCAACATGAGAGGACCAAACATGCAGCATAATTTTGGTATGTCATGCTGCTGCTAGCAGTACCGAGTTAGCAGACTTTGATTCACTGTCATTGAGACTGATGTAACTGGAGGGCTTAACGTAGGCCAACTTCAGCAATGTGGCTTCTCACTAAGAAGAATGTGTTAAGAAGGATTCTCTTGTTATTTCTAGGTCACAACATGTTGTTGGGTGTCACTGGTAACAGCATAGGGAATCCCCACTTAGACCCAAATGTGCCACAGCTTGATGAGGAAGACGATGAAAATTTTGAGAGTATGTCTCATTCTCAGTGGGGTAAGTACCATCAGACATCGTGAGTTCGATATTTACAACTTCTCAGTCTTTACCTCAGGTTCAGTTGATCCTTGTCAGATATTTTGTGCCACTCTCCTTGCTTTGTCATACCGCAAATAATCGTGCATGAACCTTCCTTTCCGTTGTATTGGACATGAGTTAAACAGAGTGTGTTTGAGCGGGTTTACTCATCAGTCATTGTTAGTGGCATTGTGACATGTTTTGTGCCTGTCTGATAACTTTAGGTCGATCATTCCCTCCACCCAAGATGAAGAAAAAAACAGCAAATGTTCTTGATGAATTCAGCAGGAATCACCACCGTGCTGTGTCCTCAAACATTTGAGATATTTGTGTCGTCAGGTGACATATACATGCACCTTATTCTCCTGAAGAACTCGAAACTAGGGATCTTGAAGCATTTCCGTAGCCTAACATTGTGTTTTGTTTCACAAGGAATTTTTGGTGCCCTTTATTCCTGTACCGTACCGTATTTTCACGACTATAGGGCGCACCTGACTATAAGGCGCACCCCCTAATTTCACCCTAAACCCTTGACGAAATCCATACATAAGACGCACCTCCCTATAAGACGCAGTCATTAGGTGCACCACAGCAATGTTATGCATCAAACTGACCTGGTTGTCTAATTTTAAATTAGCTTGTTGTGACAAGCTAATTAGCTTGTTATGACACTTCTGATCAAATTTTCGGACTCTATCTGCAGATAAGGCGCACCACCCTATAAGGCGCACCCCCAATTTTAGACCCTTCTTCATGAAAAAAAGCCGCGCCTTATAGCCCGAAAAATACGGTAATCTAGTCATACAGTACATGAAGGGTTGGTGGCAAAACCTGTATTCACTGTGTTGTCCAACCTGCCCAAATTTAACTGAAGTTATCCCCAGTACTCATTACTGTTTGGACATGAAGCTGATACTGCAAGTCCCTGTCCTTGCTTCACGTGTCACCTGCACCATTTCAGCCGATTTATTTTAGGGTTGGGGTAAGTCTTAGAGTGTTGGCAATTTGAATTCTACTTTTGAGCTTAAAAGGTTTTTATGCTAACAAGATCCCTAGTTCTAATGCGCAGTTCTGTTTCGTGCTGCAAAGTGTGATTGAAATCCAGTTTTGTCACCGTTTTCACATTTGTTCATGATATTTTCCTGGGTTGATTCAGTTTCTTGACTTAACATGATCAATCCTTTCCCTTGCTTGCATCCCTTTTCCCTACCCTACCAAGACCACTTATGAATGAACTGAAGCACCAGAGTTAATCTTTTCCCAAGTGATAACTTGGCACACACTGCCTTTTCCTTCAAATCATAATGTTTGAAGGTTAAACGATGCCAATATCACCGGTTTTGACACTTTGGCAATATTGATACTACTGTTTCGTAGAGAAATCTAACGTACCGGATTGTCGGTGTACCGGGTAAACTGGGCCCAGTTTCACAAAAAATCTTAAGTCTACTTGAAAGTTTGACTTAAGTCATCATGTGACCAGGTTTCAGCAAATCAGATGACTTCATTTCAGACTTAAGTTTTTTCTTAGACTTAAGATTCTTTGTGCAACTGGGCCCTGATATCCAAGGAGTTGATGAAGTACAAGGTTGGTTTGCAGTTACCAAGAATCTTCCTCTTACATCTTATAGAAATAAGCTATTTAAAATTAGGATTTGTCAAGAATTGTCATGAAACATGTTTTCAGCAGCTGCTTGTTTGAATTTTACACCAAATATCATGGATTCACTTTCTTTTCCAGTTCCGTCCCAGGCGCCAAACAATCCATACCGCCGTGGTCGTCAGTTGAGCCAAGTTGTCAGATGATCGATGTACCATTGAAAACAACCAACAGTTTCTGATGTTTCATGAGAGTGCCATGAGTAGTAGAGAAGAGGATTTCGGAATGAGGCATTCTCATCATCAGAACAGTGGCTTAATTCTTGTCATGGCGGCGTGGTTTAATTCTGACTTGGAATCTGTGATAATCATAAAGACACTACCTCACCAGCAATATACTGATTATTTCCAGACAAGGGTGGTGGGAAAACGAAAACTGGGCAGTACTAAGTTTTGGAGGAGTGCCTCAAGAATACTGTGTGGATAATGTGATATGATTCACTGAAGTCATCGTATGACAATGGATTTTAGATGATGTGCACGGATATCTTGAAATTCAAGGACAACTGCTCTCAAGCTTGTGGGAATCTGAACTTGGCCAGAACTTTGTGACTATGGATCCCTAAGCTTTGCAAGTGAGACTGACACTTTAGGCATTGTATTGTGGTAAAGCGGGTATTTCTTGGCAAGCTTCACACGAGTGGGTCATGTCTGGAGATGTGGACTCTTGGATAAATGTAAAACAAAGGCAGCAAAAGAGGTGATCATCTTCAGATGAACTAATTGACCACACTGTCAAAGTGAATGACTGAGACCCAAGTTACATTTGAAAAAAAAATTCTATGAAACATGAGGTTGGAGTTGAATTACCAAAATGGTTTCAGCTTTGATGCCTACAACACGTTTCATGGGAGATGGTATGGAAGGTGAAAGGCAGTGTTATCACCATCTCTTTCTGTTGGCCCTTTGAAATGTTTTAAATACATTTCGTATGGGCATTCGATGTCTTTTGATCAAATCTTTATTTCATGCAATTGGATGTCTTTCAATTCAACAGTCCACTCCATCCATTGTATCTGATTGTCATGCACTGTCTGTCCTAGTTTTGTGTTCTCTGGGTCTTATAGAATATTCTCAGTGTGAGCAAAATGAGAGCGTTTGTCTCTCATAACATCTTGTCATTGCTGTATCTTTAGTTATGAATAATGCTTTTCTCCTTTGCATTGGAACTAGTGTAGAATCAAGTCTTTGTAGAACAACTTCTTATGAAAGCTTTGTAGGAGTCAGAGCCAACGTAGTTGGTGAACAGGCTGATTTACTCTCTTTTGTCCGTACAGTAATAGAGAGGCCAAAGCAGTTGCTCAGAAAAATTGGTTAATTTCATAAAAAACTTTTTGGTGAGTGCACAGATTCCTCGAAATGCTGAAATGAATGAAAAAATCTGTCATGTAGCCAAGGTTGGGCTTGGGACAAAATGTGGGAGAGCGATATGACAGTGTTTGTCTTTATGTGCTATAAATGAACAAATTAAATAAATGCAAATAAAAAATTACCCTTTGTGGTGAATAGCAATGGAAGCTCTTCGATTCAAAACTACATATGATTCACTAAATTCCTGTAAAACTCATTGAAACGTTTTAATATGCACTGCACAAATAGTGACAATTTGCAACGGCAGTGACAGGGCACTGTTTTGCAAAGAAATATTTTGAAATTGCACAAAAATGGCATGTACAGTCTTGGCCAAAAAAAGAGAATGCCCAAGTTCCTTCATACATGTATATTTATTAGTGACATGTACCGGTACATGTAATGTCTTTGGTGACAGTGAATATGAAATAGAAATCGGGTTTCTAAGGTGAAAGACATTGCTTCCTACCAGGATCGAACCCACAAACCCTCGCATATGGCATCAATCGCCAGCACTCAGGGGCACACGCCTTAAACCACTAGGCTACTTTGGTGACAGTGAATGGCAAACGAGGGGGCTCTGGCATTTCTCCAATGTTGGCACTAACTTATCACTTTGGAGGGTAAAAAACCCAAAATTGCCATTTTCACTTTGTTATCTTACATTCCTACATGTCCTGCAATTTATTCCCACTGTACTTCTGTTCAGCATCTAGTTGAAATGTACACACATGTGTAAATAATGTACCGGTAGTATAATTTCTTTTAAACTGTAAATAGACTCCCTGTTATACAAGCATAGATGTGTAAATGTTATGGAGAATTGATCAGTCTATCATAGTATAGAAGTGAGGATTGTTCTTCTTCTTGTATTCCTTTACGATGGGATTTATTTGCAATCCCTACCGCTCCCTACAATTCAGCAGAAAGATACCGTCCCCTTCAATGGGCCTGAAAATGGGGTATTGATGAAAGCCAAAGATGCCTGCTGGTCTGACCGATGGTCTGCACTATCTGCTGTATACTGACTGGTTTTAAGGTCTCTGCCTGGGACCTGTTAATGAAGTAAAATTACCTTGAAGATTGTGGGCAAATTATTTCGGCCAGTGTTGCAACTGCACGTTGAAGACATGGTTATTCTAATAGTGGGATAAGTTGTATTCCTTTATGTATTTTCATAAGATGTAGAACTTTATATTAAACACTTCCCATTCCGATTTGTGCTTTGTTTATTTGTTTGTGTGAGAAACCAGCAGAATCACGCGGACGGAGCGAAGCACACTAAAAATAGAACAGCTAATGACGTCACCACCACCAGGCCGCCGATCGCTGCCGAGACGAGAATATACCAATTCGCCAAACTTCGTGTGCTGCTTCCTGTGCTCATGCTGTGCATTCGAGGTGTCATGTACAGTACGGAGTGCCATGATATAAGTCACATCTGGCGTTATTTCTTCCCCGTCACAACCTAATTACCTTGTTATTCCCAATGGCAATGGAAAGGAAAACACAACTGGTAGATCAGTGGGATTTGATTGACACAAAAGTTAACCGGGCGGTTGTATTTATCGATAATCCGAGTGCTGAATGTTTGCATTGGTCAGGTGGTGCTGTTCGGTTGTTGAGACATGGGGCAATTGACGTAAAGGAGCTCTCATCATTTGAGGTGAGCGTCACTTAGGCCTATATGTGGCTTATTGTTAGTACGAAAGACCTACTCACTAACTCAGTACCGGTACCGTCCATCTGTCCATACCGGTCCGGTAGGCCTAGTGTAGCCTAGCAGGTTTTTAACCCTTGTTTCTTGCATATTGATGCCACCCCACCCCCCTGTGTGTGCTATAAGTGGGCCCCTTGGGCTGCGCATCAGGATGACGTGGGCCTACCTTTCTTAGTTTCCATTGCCAGTACCTTCCTTTTGTGGGGATGATGCTATTAAAAATCATCCAGTCGTTTTATATCATGTTTATTGTCGTTGAAAATGCTATTCTCATTTATGTTGATTTATGTATTTCCAGTCAGCACAATCTGGTGACAAAAAAGCTGTCTTTATTACAAGCTCACTCCTGTTTGACACTACAGCGAGTATCATTCAAGACATAACTGAATCCAGCTGCTTCCAGTATATTATTGCTATCACTAGCCAGAGCTCTCAACATCATCTCTTTGCCAAGACCGGCTCAACAGAAGGTGATGACAAGGATGTATTCTTTCAGTTTGAAGAGAAACTCCTGGAGTGGATGGGTAACGTGGTATGTAACCTTCGGTATTTTAATAGGGATAGATTAGTACATGGCTTCTGTTGATGCCAGCATGACTACTGTCTAAAGTGATCACCAATTTTATGATGTGATTAGTGAATCCTATTGAAGCCATTTCTTCCATTCCAGAGTTTCACTGCTGAAGTGATACATGTTCCATTTGGTGTAGTGCCTATACTGCCAAGCTTGTTCTTACTGCCAGCATATGACCTGGTGAACCCTTTATTACCTGGTGACCACAAGAAGATAGAGTTTCATCTCAACAAGGGAAAGATAGTAAGTGTAGGTGAAAATATTTCAATTCAATTTCTATCTTCAGACAGGCAAAAAGCCGAAAAAAACTTTTGCCCGAGATTGATGCAAACTTTTGTATTGTTAGTTCTTTTTTTCAAGTCACCTGTTTTTGTCTTTAAATTCAGGGAGAAAGAAAAAAAATAGAGAGTTTGTCAGAGGTGGAATTTAGTCTACTCCCAGAGTTACAGAAAATACAGTACATGGTAAGGATACCTGGGTAAACAAGGAGGGTGTTGATGTCTTCAGTGTTGGCTTCTTCCGAAAGGTGGAATACCATGCACTGGGCTATAAGGGGGTTGCATCTGGAACTTCAGCACCTGTCACCTCTGTAGTCTGGGTTGAATTCCTGGGATACACTGTTTCCTGCTACTGGTTTACCAAGTTTATCTCAGAAGAGCTGCTAACAATGCCGAATTTAATCACATAAGAAGTGTACCGGTTCATGAATGTCTGTAAAATGCTCTCTCACTCATCCCATCTGATTGTAATTCTTTTCTAACTCATTAGGGGATCGTGAGTGCCATAAATAGTCTGATGGACCAGCTGAATGTGAGAGACGACTGTTATGCTATTGGAAACACCAGTCGGATATTGGCCACAGAATTAGCAAACTATGCACCAGCAAGGGGAAGAAGAAAGAGTGCTACCAATAAAGCCTCTATCCTGTTCATTGACCGGACGTTAGACCTAACTGGCCCATTTTGTCACTTAGGAGAAAGTATTGCAGATAAGATATGCAATATGCTGCCGTGTCTGCCCCTCCATAGGAATGATGTATGTGTTAATATGGCTAACTTGTGCTCAATCGTCAGGTGAGTCAAAAATTCAAGATGCAGTGTGACTGTAGTGACTTCTTTTCGTTGTTTCTTCTCTGGTCTTGCTTGAAGGGAAGGGTGGTCGTCGTCACATGTCTACATGTGACTTGTAAGAATGATATTTCCTGATATATGTCGGTAGATGACCATTGGTCCTAATGTTATTTTCTTTAATTTGCAGTGATGACAACAACCAAAGTGTGATAGTGCCAGGATGCCTGGCACAGGATCAGAAAAGCAAATCAGCTGATCTTCTAAATTACCTAGTCCTTTCAAAGCAAAAAGAAGCCCTGATGGAAGTCAATAAACGATTAGTAGAAGCAGCCATGAAGGAGAACCTTCCATTGAAGATGTCTGGCAAGCCAGGAAGAATTACTGCTGATCAGTTGGATTCCCATGTCAAACTTTTCAAGTAAGTCATATGAACTGGTCTGTGTATCTCTGGTAGTTCTCTCACTTTGCCTCACAAATCTGTCCTATAGACTTTACGTCACCTGGCCTGTAAAATTGATTGCCTTGCCCTCACACATTAGACTCTATATGCCTGTCATACAGACTAGGGCCAGGAATCTTTATTCAGGTTTCCATGCGTGTTTTTCAGAGGTAACAGCCAAGTCATTCAGAAGCATAGTGGGTTATTACAGATAGCCAATGCTGTTATTCAAACACTGCGCCATGAACAGTATGGACGATACGATGCATTGCAAAGTATAGAGAAGCTTCTACTGCAGAACATGGGGGATGAGGACTGCCCAAGTGCTGTCAATCAGATAACCTTACTACTAGATAAAGAGATGCAGAAACCGTTGAATGAAAGGTATGGAAAGGATGATGTCTAACACTTAGAGCACTTCACATTTGTGAGCCGCTCTGGCAAAACCAGACACTTGTCGCTCTTACCTTGGCAGGTTGAGACCAAATGTTTGTCACTTTCAATATTGTCTGCCTATTATAAAATATGACAGAATCTATTTCTTCCATTCTCTCCTGGTGTCATCTTAGTTCATTTCGGCTCAACTTCTGAGCGACGTGCGACTGGTTTTGCCAAAGTGGCTGATATTTATCAGTACTCTTGTTACTAGTATTTAGGTACACTGTGTAATATTTTTATCTGCAATAGATGTTTTTTTTATGCAGTGTTATCAAAGGTTTTCACAGTCTTTGGTGAATCGTGAATAGCAGCAGTACATTTAGTGAAGAAATTTAGAAATAGTTGTGAAATCCAGACTAAAGAGCTGAAAGTGCGCTTTTAGTCTCTCAGTGAAACACCTGAAAATTTCCAAGATGTTCTGTTGACATTTTCAGGGAATTGAATTTAGAAGAGGTGCTCCACCTGTTGATCTTTTCCTATTCCCTTGTGGAGGATGTGACACACTCAATGAGAGAGGAAGATCTGCTGAAAGAATTGTTGGCGACTGCCATCACAACAGAGCTGGATCTGCCGGAAACACTTGATTCAATTTGTAAGTGTCAAATTATGTTTAGAAGAGGCAAGTGGTGTGTATACCCAGTACTGTGCCTGCAGAATCATGTGCTGACATTCACACTTCAATCTCTGCTGCAACGACGTTTTGTTTCTTTTCAGTTGAGGATTCTAAAAATGTACAGAAAGTGAGGTCAACATTGGACGATATCTTCTGTAGACTACGATCAGTCGGCAGTGCAAGGAAGGGCCTTAAAAAATTTAGGTGTGTTTTGAATGTTTTTCACCTTGTTGGCAATTTGCTCAAGGCATACTAGCTGTTTTGCTGAAGATGTTGAAAAGCATTCCAAAATCATTGCTGAAACTGAGTAGCCAGATTATCTTTCATGTACATGTAACAAATACACAATGTAAATTTTCATTTTTCAGTCAGACCTATGATCCGGGCAGCATGACATCCCCTGGATCTTACCGGCCTCTCATACAGCAAATAGTGGAAGAAATCTTCAATCCAAATAAACCAGATTTGGTAGATGTAGAATACAAGTCAAGTGGTCTGAAGGACTTACTCAAAACAGGCTTTGGGTCAGTATTTCGAACAAATGCGCTGGCCATCATTGTTTGAAAGCAAAGTGGGCATTACTTCAGCTCATTTTACGAGTGCTACAAAAGTTGGTGTTTCTAATTCAAGTATAAAAGAATCAATTTGGTTCTGTTATGATATAAACAATTATGGACTTTTGTTCTCCTTTGTCTTGCAGGTACTTCATGAGTGTGAGCAAGCCACGCCTAAATGATCATCCTCTTTTGATCATATTTGTAGTAGGAGGAGTTACCAATAATGAAGTGAAACAGATACAAGATACTGTATCAAAATTTGATACAAATACAGAGATCATTATTGGGAGCACTTGTTTGGCAAAGCCAGCAGATTTGGCTGATTCACTGTTCTTGAGGGGTCCACTTGATACAGGCTCGGTGTGAATGATTGCACATGTTCTGTTGTTTTCTTGGGACCCGTTGTTGATTAGACATTCATTGTGACCTGCCACAGCAAAATGAGTTTGAATGCGCACAGAAGAAGACCCAACATGTCCAAGGTGACACCAACGGTTTGTTGATTTCAGGTTGTCTGCCCATTGTGAAATTTGACTTTGTCCATTTCTGAAATTGTTGTCTGGTGTCATCTTCGGTCTTCTTCTGTGTGCATTCCGACTCATTTTGTTGTGCCGGTCACAATTGGATTTTTTGTTTTCTCATCAAAATCTAGGCTGAATATGGCAGAGGATGCTAAGAATAGAATTCGTGCCAAAGTATATTCTTCTTGTTCTGAACAACCCACCCAGTCAAGGCATGGAAGTTCAGTATCAAAAGTGGAGTGATCGTTCGTCATTGTAGTAACCACGTTTTACTGCATTGTTACCGTCTTATGACACATTTTGCTTAAAGTCATATGATCTGTTATCGGGCTAATTCTGGCCGGGGTATATATTAAAGGAACTATATTATGTTTTAGTGAAGTGGTCTTGTTGAATTATTTATTTTCTGCCAAAAGGTATTGGTAGGCCTATATACAATATTATTGTATTATGATTTATTGTTTGTGACAAAGAAAATTGACCATGGGGGATGTAGTAAATGCAGCTGTGCTAGATTCAAGTAGCGAACCAGTCCCAGAATCGAGACAGGAAACCAGACTTACCGGAACAATCTCGTACCCAGAGTTCAACATTGCCACATTAAACTCTGGAAATGCCTAGACTGGTACTACTTTTGCACAGCGCAAATGCGTTTTTCAAGGCGGATGAATTTCTGACCGTTGCACAAGCAATTGCATAGGGATTCGAAAGAGTTCGTACTTTGTTCCAAAATAAAACACTGAATACCCAACAGAATGTTAAAATAGTAGTATTTTTTCAAATACTGGAACAAATTGCAATTTTTGGTGCAATTACTTTACGAAATATTTGTAAAATCGATGAGCACAAGAATCTTGTGCTCATTCTGGGTTTAGCCGTTTTGAGAGGTCTCAGCCGAGGAACGATGGTGGCGACCTCTTAAGATTGTTACACCTGTACTAGACTGGTACCCGATCCTAACTATTTTACATCGGGCTTTTGCATATGTTAGGACCGGGCGTGCCTACCGCCTTCGTGCCTCTGATTGGTCGGTGCTGGCGCAGGTGGTAAGTATGTGAACTATTATGTTGATAGATTTTCTATTTTTAACATGGAAAACCCCCGGCGTGATTGGTGAATTTCCTGGGTCAAAGGTCGGTCACCTTCTATCTGCATTCTGGTACGTCAGCCGTATTGTGAATTGATTAAATTTACATAATTTACATAAAAATTTTCAAGTGACGTCACTGTCAGAATTCCACCACAAATGGCGGCAACGACTGGTCCTACCATTCAAAAGCGACACCATCGGTAGGACCAGGTACTAGTCTACACCTGTACAAGAGATTTTGTCGATATGGTACCCCATACGTTCTAGCACACGTGTCGTCCGGAAATTGCCGACAATTCCCGATGGTCGCAGACATGGCCGCCGTGAGGAGTGAGGAATGGGCCGGCTCAAGATAGTGTGATGTACAAATTAAAACCCCAGTACAAGCCTATTGATCCGACAGGTATACCATCTGATGTGATGTATAAGTTGAAGAACATTCAAACAGGGAAGGTGAGTACAATGACTGGGCATCTTTGCGTCGAATCACGCTTATTCGTTACTTTCATTTTGCTGTGTAAAGTGAAGACCTGCTGCACTGCACATTCATGCACATGACATGCACTGCAATGCATGCAATTAATTGCAATGCATGCGGAGTGAAACAAAAGTACACCGAACATGCCGATGGTGACATAGAGTGATAGTCGTACCACCAAGTCTGCACAGTACTCGGACAACCCCCCCCCCCCCCACCCCCCCCCCCCCCCAATTAAATGCAACAAGTGAAGTAGTCGAATGACCAAGTCGGGAAAAGAAGTTTTTGTCGACGTTTTCGACTTCCGGTTTTGGAAAAGTGACTGGCCACCATCTTGGAGTGTTGCAATCTGGGAGAATTTAGATTTCGTTCCGTGCGTGATCAGTTCACCCACGCGTTTTAGACACAACGTTCATACTCAGCAACAACTTAAATAAGTATCTGAAGCACGTCATGAAAAGAATATACGGAAATATGTCTGAAATGGGCCTAATCTCGCATGATCTCCGCCCCTCACGGGCAAACGACATCGCCGCCATTTGCAATAACGCGTTGCTAAGCAAACGGGTCTGGCTAGATCAAGAGTGTTTCGAGGAGGTGTCATGGCGGCAATGTACTATTTTTAGAAAAGCACATGGCCCGCTATAAATAGCTCTGGAGAACCCATGATGACGCCAGCCGTGGAATTTCGAGCGGTAAAAATAGATGAGCACATGCGTTTGTTTTGATGGACTTAGAATTTCTGGGGAATAAACCTGAATGGAGTTTCTTTCCTTATAAATACGAAGCTTTGCAGGATATTTTTTTTTTAATTTTTGGTATTTAGGATGTCTTCTCTCCCAAAGGATATTTCTTTGTTTGGGTAACAGCAGGGGCGGATCTAGGATTTTGGCAACGGGGGTTCAGCACCGACAAATGGAATGATTTGGAATATGCAAATATGGAATATGCAATGAAAAAAGGATTAGAGCCTGTATCGTAAGCCACTTACAGTGCTGCTACTCATGTCATTCAACGGGTCAAAGCGGCCCTCGCCCTCGACGGGGTGTGTGGGGGCCTCCCCCAGGAAAATTTGAAAATACATAGATGCAGTGAGACGCGTTCTGGGGCATTTTCCTTTGACGTTTTGTTCCTAAAAATCACATCCGAAATCAGTGCAAACATAGATCAAAGATTTCTGGCTGTCGTTGACATCAAAACACTGACTCGTTTCGGTGGGGGAGGGACCATAAGGCTCTGAGGGTGGTTACAAAGGGGGCAGAATACTTGTAGGCTACTAGGCAATTGGTCATTTAGCAATCGGCCCTGTCCTCCTCAACGCGTTGTTTTTTTGAATGTGAGGACACTGTTCGCCAAAGGGGAAGGGGGTTCGCACCCCCCCCCCCGACCCCCTGGAGCTGGGGAGTGCGGGCCGGGATTACAAAGGCCTTCGATTGGATGCTATCAACAATGCCGTGGGAACACCACCTTCGTAGGCCTACAGTATATCCTCCGAACTCTTCTTTAAACCAGAAATGCTTTTTTTAAAAATGGTCACCACCGCCGCCAAGGATCGACCCCCCCCTCGCCGAACCCCCCTGGATCCGACTGTGTAACAGGGAGGATGTTTACAACTGAGAGCCACTTAACCTCTCATAAAAATGCCTCCAGAATCTTTTACTCCTGGCATAGGCCTATGGTCCATGGGGAGGGGGAGGAGGGGGTCCCATGGCTCAACTTTGATAGCATCCAATCGAAAATCTATGTAATCCCGGCCCCCTCTCCCCAGGTGCCACGACGTAACCAGAGTCATGGGCGTCTCCAGGGGGTCGGGGGGGGGGTGCGAAACCCCTTCCCCTTTGGCGAACAGTGCCCTCACATTAAAAACAACGCGTTGAGGAGGACAGGGCCGATTGCTAAATGACCAATTGCCTAGTACAACTATTCTGCCCCCTTTGTAACCACCCTCAGAGCCTTATGGTCCCTCCCCCGCCAAAACGAGTCAGTGCTAACCACAGATCAAAGATTTCTGGGTCAAAACACTGATTTCGGATGTGGTTGTTAGGAACAAAACGTCAAAGGAAAATGCCCCAGAACGCGTCTCACTGCATCGATGTATTTTCAAATTTTCCTGGGGGAGACCCCCCACACCCCTGTCTGGGGCGCGGGCCGCTTTGACCCGTTGAATTGACATGAGTAGCAGCACCGTAAGTGGCTTACGATACAGGCTCTAATCCTTTTTTCATTGCATATTCCATATTTGCATATTCCAAATCATTCCATTTGTCGGTGCTGAACCCCCGTTGCCAAAATCCTACATCCGCCCCTGCTGTTACCCAAACAAAGAAATATCCTTTGGGAGAGAAGACATCCTAAATACCAAAAATTTAAAAAAAATATCCTCCAAAGCTTCGTATTTATAAGGAAAGAAACTCCATTCAGGTTTATTCCCCAGAAATTCTAAGTCCATTAAAACAAACGCATGTGCTCATCTATTTTTACCGCTCGAAATTCCTCGGCTGACGTCATCATGGGTTCCCCAGA